>CM028688.1:7509353-8109353 GCA_016771965.1 Brassica carinata
ATATTGGTTCGGATTAGTTTGATTTTTCTCTGCTAAACACGCATGATTAACTTAATGGGCCTATCTAATGAAATATTCTACCACTAGCCAGCCATTGGGGTGGGCAAAATATCCTAAAATTTGATTCGATCCGTTATTCGTTTCGATTCGATCCGAATATCCGTAACTTTACAAATCGAAGCAAATACTAAAATTTAATATCCGTTAAATAAGGAGCAAACCACAAATACTCATTTTTTAGAAAACGGATATCCGATCCGATCCGTAATGTACATAAGCATATACATATATATATATAAAAAATTATATATAATTTTATATCTCTATATATATTTTTAGTTATTTTATCTACTAAATTAATAATTTGGTCATTAAATTTTTTAAAATATGTAGTTTTAAATATTTGTAATGAAAATATTATTCTTTTATACTAAAAATTGCTTTAAAAAATATTTTTCAGAAAAATGAATTTTTTATTATTTTTAATCGGATCGACGGATCGAATCGGATATCCGGTATAATATACTGATTTTTCCGGATATCTGTAGCACCGAATATCTGGAAGATCACGGATCGGATCGAATCGAAAAATTGAATATTCGTACGGGACGGATCGGATCACGGATATCTTTAAAATTCCGGATATCCGCTCCGTGCCCACCCCTAGCCAGCCATACACAACACTTCGTTTTCAGAAATAGTTTCAATGTTATGAAATCCTCACAAAAGCAAACAGATAAAGGGTTTCAATATTATGAAATCCTCACAAAAGCAAACAAATAAAAAGAAAATGTTTACTATCTTTGTACAAAATTTACTTCCACAATCCGATAAAAAGGTTTGAATTACACAATATATCCTAACATTAAAAAAAATCATCTTCTTTTCTTCTTCATTTCCATCTTTCTTTCCTACTTCACAAGTACACACAAAACAATATTTAGTCAGCAAAACAAAAATCAGAAACAAAAATATTCAAAAAGAATGATTTACATGCTTCTACTTCTTGGTCACACTTCTAGGCCACTTCAACCTTTGTTTTGCAAGTTTCTAGTGAGTTTTGTCAAGAACACCATACTTAAACCCCTTCTGATCCAAAATGTTCACCAGATCATGAGCATGTGTAATGGTGTCCTGAAGATTCTTCTTTTATTCTTTAGAAAAATTTTCCACACAAAAAGGAGAGACACAATAGCTGATTGTTATTTTGTCTACGCATCTGGAAAAAAATTTAGAAGATAGATCGCCTGCTTGATGAAGTATGGTGTCTTCATCATAGCAAGAGCATCGATTACAACTATGTAGTGGCGAGATTCAAGTTGAATTCCACGACTCCTCATGTATACCGAATGACTTAAATCACCTTGTTTGGTTTATATGCAAGAAAGAATCTAAAGAAATAATCTATATGGCCTTTACGAAATTATGTCTCGAGTAAGTAGTTATCATCTGGTTGTAGAGAAGCACTCCTTCACTTTTTGCATTCAGGAAGATTCTCTCACGGTCTACCAAAGAATAGTCCGCTGACTGTAGATACATTCCCAGAAACCTTGAGAGATTTTATTTGTCTTCATCATTCTTGTTCTGAAAGCTAAAAATGAACCCTTGAGATATTTCATCCCATGAGCCTTGAGGTAGAAGACCACTATACACCAAATCAAAAGGGTTCATGCTTTAGTTTTTAAATTTTGGATTTTAGATTTCCACTTAATATCAACACACAATAATAAAATATTGAACTATATTGATTTAAGCATGAAATTCTTGATTGATTACAAATATATATACACATATATCATCTGGTTATATAATAATATGTATTGGATGTTGGGTTTAATAGTACCAGCAAAACCATAGTTTAGATAGATCATCACCACTAATCTTAGATTCCTAAATATTACATATTATGTTACCTCAATTGATGATCACCTCAATTTTCATAGTTGTTTTGCCTCAAAAGATTGTCTTCCCATTTGGTTTTGATAATAATTTCTCAAAATAAAATTTCTACTAAAGGAAAATGTTTATTATATTTGTAAAAAATTTACTCTGAAACTGCAATGAGCTCCACACAAAAAATTATAATGTAATCTTTAATTTCCTAAACAACTACAAAAAAAAATTGACACAACCATCAGTCATTGTTATTTCCTCTCATTTTATTAACAACCTAAGAGCACCTGCAGCAAAGGTCTCTCATTAAAGTCTCTAGCAATTCAAAAATTATAATAAATAGAAAACTAGGAGAAAGAATCAAAAAGGTGGAGAATTAAGACAAGACCAATTCTTTAGGATGGGTTAATTCTCTCAAATGTAGGAGGCTTTTATACATGTGTCACATTCTTTTTAGTTTGGTTTTATTTTTCATTTAAAAATAATTAATTAATTTAATCGATCATTATTATATTTATGAGGTATTTTAGGGAGTCTCTAACCACTAATGATGCTCTAAGAGCATCTCCAATGTAAAACTATTTTTTCTTTCAAAATAGAGTAAAAATGGATATGGAGTAAAAATACTCCAACCCTACCCCATTCTTTACTCCATAATGAAATCATGAACAAACAAAAAAATAGATTACTTCATTTATGAATAAACTTCAAAATGAAATAAGATATGAAATTGGATTGGAGTATTTGTTACTCCTTATTCACTTTTATTCTATTTTAGACGAAGAAATGGAATTAGGTTGGAGATGCCGTAACATTTCTCTTACTAGTCCAATCAAAATTAATTATCTGAATTAAATCTCTATATTATTATTATTATCTACATGGAATTCTTGATTGATTACAAACATATGTATACACATATATCATCTGGTTTTATCTATGTTACTGGATATAATATTTATAGAAATTCTATCAAATCTACTTTTATTGGAAAATACGTATTTCTTCAAAAAATACCTTAGAATAACTATAAAAAGTTTTTGTCACAAATATAGTTTTCAAATATCAAAATGACCAAAATATTTCATTAAAGAGGTAAATATACATGTATACCTCTAGGGTTAAATCTAGACTTACAGTTTAGAGTTAAAGAGGGGGTTTTTGGAAATAATATTTAAAATTTTTAAAAGTAAAAAATAAATATTAAAAATTTAAAGCTACAGAAATTTAAAATAGTTTCAAAAACCATTTTCGAATTAAAAAAAACAAAAAAATTAAAAAAAAAAAACAAAAGTTACTAATTTTTTATTAAAAAAAAAACAAATTTGAAAACACATAATTCAAAATTCTAGAGCAAGGCACTGCAGAGTTTTTGCCAAGTGCGTGGACCATTTTGACCATCACTATTGTAAGATTATTTTCTGAACTGTTTGAATTTTATACCCTTTACTCTTTTTTTACATTTCTTATTTCCGTATGCTTATAGACTTGTGAGTGTGCAGTGACTAAACAATTCAATGGCAAGTGGAATAACTTTAACTTCTTCTAACTTATGGCATCAATTGTGGGACATACATACTGCTTTTTGTGTGTTTTAGTACTTTAATACTTGAAAATCTTTGTTGTCACAGCCTTGATGAGTTTTGTTTTGCTTGCTTAATCAAAGTTGTGTAGAAATCAGTCACCTTTAGAAGATTAAAATATTGTTATGCATCATCAAGTCTGGTTCGAAAAAAAGTTTTTGTTGTCTATTGTCATTAGTTATTATCTCTTTATTTTGCTTGCTGGCGAAATAAAAGTGATCTGTGGGGGTTCATCAGATACACGATCTCTAATTAGTGAATTGAGACCCCATCCTTGCATATGTAATCGAAATGATATGTGTTGACTAATGGATGAGACTGGTTTGCTACATGTACCTAAGGACCAAGACACAAATTCCCAGTCTCAGATGTTTTATGATCTTAACATGGCACCATAATCCTGAGTATAATCTTGATGTTTTCTGATGTCGTTTTCATATTTTCTGGGCAAGTAATATAAATTTTTTTAAGAAGTTCAAATAAAATTTATTCATTTTATCTTTTCCTCAAATCTCTAAATTCCATTCTAATTACCTCCTTAAAATCTGCTCAAATCCCACTTTTTATAAGACCCATTGAATTTGGTATATCTCCAAATTCCCACAAATCATCAATCCAATAAGCCCCACTAAAATATCTATTATCTACAATGAGACTGCATTTAATTAAAAAAAATCAGTGACAAGATAATAATATTCAAGCCACACACATAAAAAAAACAATAACATGTCTCTAAATCTATTTTTTTGGGTTTCAAATCATCATTTTACTATCGTCTTTTGATTGTGATTTTTTCAAGCTATCTAATATAGTCCACTAGTTATTTTTTCAAGCTATCTAAGTACTTTATTTTATGTTGGCAAAGAAAGAGTAGACTTCAAATATTATGTTATAAATAGTTAATTGTTTAATTGACATTGGTTAGATGTTAATTTTTTAAATAGCTTTATTTGTTTTTTCGTCAGTAAATTTTCTAGCAATTTTGATCTGAACCGTTTAACACAAAACCAAAAAACTTGTAATCTTTTTAGAATCAAAAGCCGCCAAATTCATAAAACGAACATTCGGTCTTACAAATTCAAAAGCCCAAAAAGAGAGTAACACAGACCAACACAATTCTGAAAACAAACCCAAAGAATGTCGATTTGAAACACTTAAGAACCAAAGCAACTAAAACAAATTTTCACAAAGACATAGACACATCATCTCCAACTAGCATGTTCACACGACCTGAACCTAGAAAAAAGCGATTTGAGAAGTTTCCCTCAGGATTCTTATTTAAGAGCACTTCCATCGGTAATATACTCTTCATGGTTACTTTTTATATTAATATTTTAATAACGTTGTGTTATGTAAATAAACTTTAACTTATCTGAAAAATGCTAAAGGAGTAAAAGAATGACATGTGTACATAATAATAGTATGAAATGGGGTTTCAGCAGATAAGTTGCAGAGAACCGATAACTTTCTCTTTCTTCCAACTTTGTTTTTTTTTAAAAATATTTAAATCATTTAGAACCCACCTCCATCCTACGCCGATGGAGGTTCTCTAAGACCACCTCCAACGGTGGTATGAGATGGGGTACTTAGTAGATCAAAAAAAATAAAAATAATGATCAGAAATGTTCAGAAAAATTCTTAAAAATGAACTCTGGCCATACTCTTCCGAACCTGTGAAAACACGTGTATGTTTTTCACTGAACAATTTATTTAAAGAAGGTAAAATTTAAACAGAAACTAAAATAGTTATAAAAGTGTTAATATTTTAGTAGCAAGGAACTCAAATGGATATTAACACCGTTGAGGTTGCTCATAGACATTAAAAGCTCAAATGTATATTATGAAATTTCATGTTTTCGAGGGCATCTGAATACCAGGTCTATCAAAACAAAAAAAAAATTTCATGTATTCCTTGATTAAATCATATGATGAGAATTAATTATGATATTAGTGATATTTTACGCCTTTACAACTTTTTTTATTAACTCTTTTTCGTCACCACAAGAAATGTAACTGAACGAGACATCTACGTACCGTCTATTTCCCCTCATAGACACGTGCCATAATCTCCACTGGTTTGATCCATGAGTACCGTTCAGCTGACATCAGCACCAGTCAAATAGTACTCCTCCTCTGACGCTTGACTTTCCTAACGGTGAGCTTTGTTTGTTGCGGATAACTCCATTCACGGTTTTGTAGTTTTTGGAGTCGTGGTCTCTCAAGACCGAACCTTCTGAGACTGAGCCTCGTTGACGCAGCGTTTCAAGCGGTTTAGAAATCCATGCAGTGCCGTAGGAGAGTAAGACTCGTTGCTCTTGTCTAAAACGTAGAGAGCAAATACACAACCAAACAACCAAACAATTAGCAAAGAGCCAAAGACATATCCAAACATTTTCTAACACCCATATAAGGTACACATGCAATGCAGATTGCTACGTAAACTTAGACTTGTTTTTTGAGACAAATAGTCGCGCATGGAACGACCCTTTCAAAAGTTGATGAGACTATGAGAGCAACAAGTTCAGGTAATTACACGAGAGAGCTCGTGGGACGCTATCTCCATGCATCATCACACAGTGAACAACATGTCTCTCGTCAAGACCAACCAAGATCCTCCAGAATCTTTTCACCACCAAAACTACAAACGGTGAACCAAAAACGTGACCACAGGTTTCACGGCTTTAGAACTAACGAGTTCTCTACTGAGAAGCATCAGGTTCACTATTAACGAGAGCTACCTCCAAAAGAGTGACCTAAAATCTGAAACTTAGCTCTATAGCCGTGTTCTAGACAAATACATATGTATCCTGTAATGAACTAATGACCATATTATTACCCTAATGCCTCTCAGTAAAAACCAAACCTAAATAACCGAATTGAACAATAAATGGCCATCGCTATTCGCTAACATGGTCCACTATCTTTACCTCAAATCTCGAAGAAGAGGTTTGCTTTCAAGAAGCTAAAGAATCAATCCTTTATGACATGGATGACCACATTATGGAGATTATAACTCGAGAAGGCAGAAAATTTCATTGAGAAAGCCCATGGTGATTGTCTTTTCTTTGTCAAAAGTCAAATGGTCATATTTGAATATATCCTTTATGAAGAGGTTTGCTTTCAAGAAGCTAAAGAATCAATCCTTTATGACATGGATGACCACATTAAGGAGATTATAACTCGAGAAGGCAGAAAATTTCATTGAGAAAGTCCATGGTGATTGTCTTTTCTTTGTCAAAAGTCAAACAGTAATATTTGAATATATCATGATAACTGATATGTCATACACTCATACTCGTTTGAAATGCATCATCTATTATTGTAAAGAAAATAGTTATATATATAATATATAGCTGTGTATCTGAAAGAGGAAAACTCTAGATTGAAAGCTTTAGATGATAGTGACAAATTTAGAAAGCTCTAAACGAAAAACAGTCAACAATGCTATGTGCATAATTAATTTGAGAGAAAGTTAGGTTTAAGCTTATTATACAATTCTCTGAAAATGATGTGCATCTCATCGCATATGAACACTTGAAGGGCCAACACTAATACAGAACGCATACCTAACTCACCGGGAATAATAAATAACAAAACATCTTCATAAGATTTGTTTCACCAACATAGCCACAATTAAAATCGAATATGCGAATAATAATAACTAGAGTTATATATATTATATCTTATACAATAGAACCTATATAAATTAATAATCTCTATAAATTAAAGAAAAAATTCGGTTCCGAATTGGACCGGTTCAATGATACAAACTGATAAAATAATAAGATAATAACTTTTTAGAAAAATTTATGTAAATATATGGTCCCATAAAAATCATAAAATAATAATATATCTACATATACATTCCATATAAGTACAAACTAAACATTATATTGTTGGTTTTATATTCACAATGAAAATACTTCCATTTTTCTTAGATTTCAATAAATTTTGATAACATTTAGTAAAATTATATCGAAAAATTATATATAAGTTATATAAAACATAAAAATATAAACCAAGTAATATAATAAAACAATACGAAATTCAAATTTCTAAAATTTTATAAATGTATATACGTTAAAATCAAATATATATTTATTTTATAAATGAAAATATTCAAAAAAAAAAAAAATCTAAAAAATGAAACTTTTGTAAATTAATCTCTATAAATTAATAAAATTTCAAAATCTCAACATTATTAATTTATAGAGGGGGATATATGTATGACGCTGACGTTAATCCTCTGTACATTGCACCAAACTCTCTGCAACTTGCAACCCCATCCTTATCTCATCAAACCTCTTCTTCTTCGAAAAACCTCTAGAATCATCGAATCTTTTATATACTCTCTCTTACTTCTCTTGATATACAAAGAGATCATAAGAACTTTTAAAAAACAGAACAGCTTTTCCATAAACGATAATCATCTAACTGAAACATGAACTCGACGATAGCTGCCGAAGACGGACGTGTTTCAAGTGGCGCCGCGGAGTATCTTCAGATTAGATTGAATCATAGACATGATCCCAAGGAGAACCAGTGTTCTTCGGTGCTCGTTAAGCATATCAAAGCGCCTGTTCATCTCGTAAGTCTCTGTTTCTTAATGCAACTTTTCACCAAAGAATTGCAAACATATAAGGGTTCTGCTTTGATGATCATCAGGTTTGGTCTCTGGTGAGGAGATTCGATCAGCCGCAGAAGTACAAGCCTTTTGTCAGCAGGTGTGTGATGAAAGGTGATGTTGGCGTCGGCTGTGTTCGAGAGGTAGACGTTAGATCTGGCCTCCCGGCTACCACTAGCACCGAGAGATTAGAGTTCTTGGACGATAATGAACACATTCTTGGTATCAGAATCCTTGGTGGTGATCACAGGCTCAAGGTTTATCCCCTTTTGAAAATATATTCTATAGTCCTATAATGACTAGCCTTTACCACTTTTCAATGAACTAAACCTCTAAACCTTCATCTACTGTTATTGCAGAACTACTCATCAGTGGTTACAGTACATCCAGAGATAATAGACGGAAGAGCAGGAACAATAGTAATAGAGTCATTCGTGGTGGATGTGCCCGAAGGGAACACCAAAGACGAGACTTGTTACTTCGTGGAAGCACTTATACGATGCAATCTCAAATCTCTGTCCAGTGTTTGCGAAAGAATGGCTGCTCAGGACATGACATGAGTCGTGGACCGGTACTTAAGTGTTTTTTTCCTCAAATTGTAGGATTATATTGCAACATTGGTAAGCAAAATTGATCACGTGACATACATACTCTCTGGATTATAGCCGGAGAGTCCTCTCTCATTTGAGACATCTCCATGGTACTGATTCCGAGTGTACTGCTTGTATAAGTTATAAATTGTGACTCTATAATTTAGTAGGAACGTAGCTATACCTTTCAGTCAAGTTTCTATTTGTAAAATATATGGACCACCAAAAAGTGAGTGAGTTAAGATATAAAATTTTGGTTTTAAAAAACAGAAGAAAATTCAACTTCCAACTTTTATATATCCAAGTTTTTTAAATTACAACCAAAACTAAACAAAATCTATATTATTGGATAAATTATATTGCAGCAACTTGAGTCACTTAACATCACTTCTCGAAGGAATGATCCTTTGTATTAACTAAACAGAGTAGTTTTACTATATTTGCAAAACAGAGTAAATTTTCAGATGTGCCCACAAAGAGAGCTTACACACTTGTAATGATTAATTTACCCTAGGGTTCTTGGGTCCATGAGTATCTTTTCGACCATATTTTCTCCAAAAAATATTTGTCATCATCAAGTGAAGTTCCTTATTGTGTTTCCTCGCAAATCTTAACATTGTCTTGCAGATGATGAAAGTACTAAGGGAAAAATATCATCCTATTCATGTTGATATCAACTCCAAGGACCGAGGCTAAGGTATAAATCTAGATCTTGATAATTTAGTTTGGTTAGAGTTAAGGGAAATTGATTTTGCTTGTTGTTGTTGCCGATGCAAGTATCTTCTATGGAGAGTAATTGAAATATGTGATGATGATGATTGGTTACATTGTGGTGTGTGAGTATATTATTGACTTTGGATAATGACGGTAGGACAATGTATTGTTGTTTTTCTTACGACAAACCCTATGAGAGGAACCATGTTGTCTCCATAGGATAATCATACGTGAGTTGAGTAGATCATAACGTGAACTTTTTTTTTAAATCAATTTGTGTGCATTAATGTTTGCCTATTAGTCTTTGTCATAACTAGATTGCAAATAACAGCTTCTATCTATTTTAGTAGTGGCGAGAGTCAGGTTGAATTTCATGACTCTTCATGTACCGAATGACTTGAATCGCCTTGCCTGGTTCACATGCAAAGATAAATGCCTCTAAAAGGGTCATGTATGTGGCAGCATTAGGACAATGAATTTAATCATCTCAAAGAACAATCTCTTGCCTTCTCAGAATCATGCCTCGAGTAAACATTTATCATCAGAGAAGAACTCCTTTACTTTATTCATTCTAGAAGATTATCTCAAAGTCTACAAGAGAATATGTTGTTGATTATACATACAAAAATTCCATGAGTGTCGAGAGATTCCATTTGTTTTCTATCATTCAGTTCTGATAGCCAAAGCATGAACCCACTGACTTGGCGTATTGGGGTCTGGGTGTTGAGAGAATCAAATCAGTATTTAAGATAGATCATCACCAGTGATGATAAATAACGAAACCAAAAAATATTACAAAAGAAAATCAAAAGCAAATGTGGTTAAAATCAACCATGATCATCAACCTTTACTGATAAAGGACTGTCATTTTCGTTTATGGTTTTATTTATTTTATGGTCTCTTGCAATTAGTACAGTAGGTTACTCTTCTCTCTTGACAAATGATTCGCATCAAGGGGGTTAGCTAACTAGGAGTGTTAAAAGAAGAGACTTGATGAGTCATACTAATCAAGACAAAAACTTGTACTATATATGAGCGCTACGTTCACAATATACATAGTATTACATGTGATTTAATTTCAACATGCTATAGAGAAGTTATTACTACGAACTTTCAATAGTGTCCATAAGTTCGAACAACACATACATATAACATATTTGTATATAAAAACTAGCTATTGATATCATATTGTTCTTTTTGTTTCCCTTTTATGTCTCTTTTGCTCCTCTCTCTTTCTTATGAGACCAGACAAATGATTTGACTGAAGAGAGTTAGCTAGCGCTTGGAATGTTAAAAGAAGAAATTTTATTTCACTCTGAATATTTTATAGGGAACTACAAGCATTGATCATGTCCTAAATTACAACAATATTATATATACATATAACATTTTCGTTTATACAGCTCATGATGTCATATTGTTCCAACACCCGTTGTGAGATCACTCTCTCTCTCTCTCTCTCTCTCTCTCTCTCTCTCTCTCTCTCTCTCTCTCTCATGTGTTCATAGTGTAATTTTTCCCTTCATCACCTTTTACATTTGATCCAATCTTTATTCTTTAAGCAAAGCGTTGTAGGATAATCTTTTGCTCACTGATTGATATAGCTTTTTCTCATTGCCTTAATTTCTAACATATTAGTGATTTCCTATCATTATCATTTATACTACAATTGTTGTTTCAAAGTTTCCTCTTTTTAGTTTTTCAAAAAAAAAAAATTTACTGTGAGACTTCAGAGCTGTTGGTTTCTATAGAACATCAGGAAACCATCAGACATGTTCAGGATGTGTTGGATCTTCAGGAAACCATCACACGTGCTCAGGATATGTTGGATCTTAAAGAAACCATCAAACATGCTCAGGATCTGGTGGATTATTTGCAGCAAAAGAAGTTCAAGTATTCTGTTCTGGACAAAACTCATTGGAGGCTAGCAAACTGTGGATTGAAGTGGCCTAGAAGCGTTAAGAAGAAGATCTATCTAGTTTTATTTTTAAATGCTAGGGCTTGATTGTGTAATTGAAACTCTTATCTATCTGTTTTGTTTGCTTTTGGGAGGATCCATAACTTTGAAACGTTTATCTTTCATATGTTTGCGATATAAAACTATTTAAGTTGTTTATGGTGTCCGGTGCTTTGGGGATATTTGTGGTTTGTGCCTTTTCTCATCTTTTGCCAGGCCAAGTCATGACTTGTTAGTTGAGTTTGAAATTGGCGATGGTAGAGAGGATCATTATCCATCCATCCAGGAAGTTCCTCTTCGGTGCTTTTCCCTATCGTGAAATTAAGGTTTGAACTTGTCTCTTCTTTTGGAGCTTCTTCATTGTGTGTATTCTAGAATCGGCCACAATAAAA
This sequence comes from Brassica carinata, assembly GCA_016771965.1. Classification (NCBI taxonomy): domain Eukaryota; kingdom Viridiplantae; phylum Streptophyta; class Magnoliopsida; order Brassicales; family Brassicaceae; genus Brassica; species Brassica carinata. The sequence goes on from CM028688.1 coordinate 7,521,107, forward strand.
TAATGAATTATTGTGTACAATAGTAGTTCAGAAAAAGATCTGCAATTCACACCAAAAATCAAAAAGCAATCTTCAAATTCCTACAAAGCCACAAAGCAATTATTTGACTCGACAAATCACTGTTTTTATTTTCCCATATTCTTGATCACATAAAAACTTATATATTTCTCTTTTTAATCTATGAATCAAGTCATACACTAAGATTTTTCATATTTACTTAGATATATATATATATATATTACGATTTTATATCTACTTAGCTGCTAAGGAAAAAAAAAGGATGTTTGTTTTTCAGAATTCATTAAGTAAAAAAAAAATCATAAGTAATAGCTACAAAAACACATACAAAAATATGTAAGAAGAAAACTAACCAAGGCTAACTGACTTTAGCTTGCTTGATGTGGTTGACTTTGCTGAGAACACACATTTAACATATTTGTTAAATAACTTGGGAGAAATATACAAAAGGAAGAATAATAAATAACCTTGGAGAAATATACATAAACATGTTGTCAGATTAAGAGGAAAGATAAGTGTGAGTAAGAGAAATGAAACCCTAAAAGATTTTGATAAGAAAATCCTAAAAACTGAAAATTTTATTTTGCTTGAAGAAGAAATTTGAAACAAATGTAGAGATGATGGCGAAAAAGATCACGTGCGTTAGAAAAAGAGAGAAGAAGAAGATTTATCAGTGAGAAAAAGATGATCCTAAACACATTTTTTAAAAAACCATAATTAAGACCGATTTTTGGTTAGAGGAGAAAACTTTTAAATATATATATATATATATATATATATATATATATATAGATGATGGAAATATCACAATAAGGTAGGAAAACAAGAGAATAAATGATCTATCAGTGAAGAAATAAGATCCTAAAACTACTTTACTATTTTTTATTGCTCAAAAATCTAAACTTCATATTTCCTAACATATATATATATATATATGTTGAGTTTTGATTAATAAAAAGCTACTTTTAAATTTAAAATTTATGTGTGAATTGTTTGAAATGTGCTTGCGATTAATATAAACTGTCAAATATTAAGGATGATAAGTAAATGTAAAAAAAAAAATAAAGAATCAAATTAGGCTATGATAAACTTAAACCTATCAGCCCAATTTCAAATTTCTTACCACATCAAAATAATAGTAAACCAAATAAGGAAATTACCAAGTTTCCAAGATTAGATCATTGACTGTGTCAACATATTTTCATTTCAACATATTATTGTTAGACTATGGTCAAACAAATCATGAAAAAAAAATCAAAGCCAATATACACATGTTTTGCTAATCATAAAGCCAGAGCCACCCACCTTCACTCGCATTAATCCCTCCATGTACAATACAAATCTCAGATGACCCGAAAAGAAATTTGCATTCTTCTCCTGTATACAAAAACTTGCAGTAATCCCATCCATAACTTTCTGTTCCAAAGGCAGAGACAAGAAAAACAAAAAACTTTCAGATAAGCCCACAAGGAGAACTTACACACTTGTAATGATTAATTTACCCTAGGGTTCTTGGGTCCATTAGTATCTTTTCGACCATATTTAAAAATATCTTTATCATCAAGTGAAATTCCTTATCGTATTTCCTCACAAATCTTGACATTGTCTTGCAGATGAAGAAAGTACTAAGGGAAAGATATCATCCTATTTATGTCGATATCATGTCCAAGGACCAATCGTAAGGTATAAATCTAGATCTTGATAATTGTTTGGTTAGAGTTAAGGGAAATATTTTGTTCGTTCTTTTTGCTGATGCAAGTATCTTTCTATGGAGAGTAATTGAAATATGTGATGACTGATGCTTGGTTACATTGTGGTATGTGAGTATATTCTTGCCTTTGGATAATGACTGTAGGACAATGTATTGTTGTATTTTCTTACGACAAACTCTATGAGAGGAACAATGTTGTCTCCATAGGAAAATCATATGTGAGTTGAGTAGATCATAATGTGAACTTTTTATCAGTTTGTGTGCATAATGTTTGCCTATTAGTCTTTGTCATAACTAGATTGCAAACAATACCTTCTATCTATTTTAGCATTGGCAAGAGTCAGATTGAATTTCACGATTCATCATGTAATGAATGACTTGAATCGCCTTGTCTGGTTCACATGCAAAGTTGAATGCCTCTAAAAGGGTTATGTTTGTGGCAGCATTATGACGATGAATTTGAATCAGCTCAAAGAACAATCTCTCAACCTTCTCAGAATTATGCCTCGAGTAAAACATTTATTATCGGAGAAGAATTCCTTTATTTTATGCATTCTAGAAGATTCTCTCAAAGTTTACCAGAGAATATGCTGTTGATTGAAGATACAATTCCATGAGTGTCGAGAGATTCCATTCATCTTATATCATTCATGTTCTGAAAGACAAAACATGAACCCTCTGACTTGGCATATATCATTCATCATCACCAATGAGCTTGGATTCCCAAATACTATCAATTTAGTTTCATCTTTATAATAAACCGACTAGAAGAATAGCTTTAAAAATTCTTCAACATAGTTGGATCGAGAGAGTTGTTGTGGAACAACAAATCTATATAAATGTCAAACACAATATTTAAGTTTTATGCAAAATCACCAAACAATATCTTAGAATCAGCCAATAATGAATTGTTGTGTACAGTGTTAGCAGAGAAAACGATTTGGAATGAATTCCACACAAAAAATAATCAAAACACAATCTTTAAGTTCCCACAAAAGATTATTTGACTCAGCAACAAATCATTGTTTATTATTTTCTCATATTATTGACCACATAACAACTTATATGTTTCTCTTTTTAATCAAATCAAAATTTATTGCTAAGAAAAAGGGTTATTTGTTTAATTAGAATTCACTAAACCAAAATTTTATGACATACACTAGTTGAAATTTGTTAGTGAGGAGGACTGAGGAGCTATTAAAATATGAAATATACATGTAATGTATATACATAAAGAATGATACCATTGTATACATTATACCACTGATGATAGAGAACAAAACCAAAAACTATTACAAAAGAAAATCAAAAGCAATTGTGGTTAAAATCGGCCATGATCAACCTTCAATGATAAAGAACTGTTACTTCACGATCAATTTTTTTGCACTAATCTGACGGATGAAGGCTTTTTGTGAATTTCGACCACAATCAACGAAACAAGAACAATAATTTTAGTGTGTTTTGGAAATTAACCAAGCTTCCTAAATCGGTTAGACTGTGTAGATTATGACACTGATGCAACATAAAACAAGGATTATTAATTAGATTGATTACAATTCCTAATTAAAGCCAAATAAATTAACACACAAAAATTATATCTTACCAAGTCTCACAGACTTAAGCTTGCTCAGTGTTGACTTAGCTGGAAACACACAATTTAATACAACATTAGCTAAATTCATCTTTGAAGAGGTGAGTGATCATTAATATATTTCTACCGTATATATATCCATTTACATTAATCATCATCATCATCTCATACTACATCTTTGTTGTTTCAAAAATTTTCTTTTAGATAAAAGATCGTTTTTTAAAAGTTCCTTTCAATTTCTCTCCAAAAACAGCCAACTAAAGAAGTAGATTTAGAACTCTTCAAGAGAGTTTGATCGAGAGGGTTCTTGTGGAACAAATCCACATAAAAATCACACAATATTTTTTTGTCATACACAATATTCAATTTTATGCAAAAACACCAAAACGAAATTCAAAAATCAGCCACAATAATGAATTATGTGTACAGAATTGGCTCAGAAAACGATTTGCAACAAAGTTCACTGAAAAAAAAAATCAAAAAGCAATCTTCAAATTCCTATAAAGCCACAAAACAATTATTTGACTCAGCAACACATCACTATTTTTATTTTCCCATATTGTTGATCACATAAAAACTTATATGTTTCTCTTTTTAATTATATCAAAATTTAATCTGTGAATGAAGTCATACACTAAGATTTTTCATATTTACTTAGATATATATACATTACAATTCGAAAATAAAATTTGAAACAAATTTAGAAACTAAAAATTTTTATTGCTTCAAGAATAAAATTTGAAACAAATATAGAGATGATGGGAAAAAGATCATGTACGCTAAAAAAGAGAGAAGAAGAAGATTTATCAGTAAGAAAAAATTATCCTAAGCCCATTTTTACGAAAACTAAGACCGATTTTTTGGTTAGAAGAGAAAACTTTTGTAGTAGATGTATAAATGATGGAAATATCGAATACGTTTTAAAGACGAGAGAAGAAATGATCTATCAGTGAAGAAAAAAGATCCTAAAACTAATTTACAATCTTTTTTTGTTGCTCAAAATTATAAATTTAATCTTTCCAAACATATAGATGTTGAGTTTTGATTAATAAGATGCTACTTTAAAATTTGAAATTTATGTGTGAATTGTTTGAAATGTGCTTGCGATTTATATAATCTGTCAAATATTAAGGATGAAAAAAGAAATGTAAGAAAATAATAGAGAATCAATTTAGGTAATAAGAATCAATTTAGGCCATGATAAACTTAATAAACCAATCAGCCCAATTGCAAATTTTGTTACTTCATCAAAATAATAGTAAACCAAATAAGGAAATTACTAAAAGTCATTGTCAAAATATCATCATTTGTTTGTTAGACTATGGTCACACAAACCATGAAAAAATTCAAAGTCAATATAAACATTGCTTTACATGTTTTGATAATCATAAAGCCAGAACCACCCACCTTCACTTGCATTAATCCCTCCATATACAATACAAATATCAGATGACCCAAAAAGAAATTTGCATTCTTCTATTGTATACAAAAACTTGCATTAATCCCATCCATAACTTTATGTTCCAAAGGCAGAGCCAAGAAAAACAAAAAAACTTGCATTAAGCCCTCCAGAACTTTCTCTTCCAAGGCATAATGGGCCAAGAAAATATAGAAACGAGCCAATAGTAGACCCAATATGACTTAACAAGCAGAGGTCTCTCTCTCTTCTTAACCGAGCCAGCTCCTATCAGTTTGTCAACTAAATCTTATTTTTCTTCAATTAAAAAATAAATTATCTCTGTGATTAAATTCACTCGACTTGAAAAAAAAAAAAGGCAAACGCGCCACCAGTGCCTACTAATTATAATCATTTTCATCATCTCCATCTTCTTCAGAGTCTCTCGAAACCCTAATTTTGTTCTTCTTAGAGAGAGTATGCCACGGGAGATACTGTTCGTTTCGTTGCCACTATTTTCTGTGGCAGCGTTGGCGTTAGCGTCTGTGGCTGCGTCATATTCGTTTGGTTGTTGTTTTGCAGTTTCTGCTTAGCCCGACCAGTATTTATCCTGACGCGGTGTTGTTCGTTTCAAAGATTCGAGGAAGTTGTGTTGAGCGGCTCATGAAACAAATCTAAGTTGTTCGTTTGACAGACGCTGCGACTATTTTTATTTATTCATATTTTATTTTTTAAAATTTATAAAATTGTATTTTAAATAAATAAAATGTAGTTTAAATATATTTACATCCATAAAAATATTATTTTTACTTGGTAATTAACTTTTGGTCAAATATACATATGTAACAATATTTTTGTCATAATTCATAAGCTAAATTAAAACAAAATAATATGTTAAAATATTTATCACAAAGTAAAAATAATACACCATTGATGACCTATTTGTATATATATGAGGAGAATATCCACTTATAACTTGATATATTATTTATGTTTTATTATGTAATGATGCTTTCCATAAAAGAATTTGTACTGCAGCTCTCTTTTTTTTTTTTTGAGAATAACTTTGGTCAATAGATTTCATAAGATGTGACAGTTTGAGATTATGTTTACATGTTCATGGGTACAAAAATTTATCGACTGAAAAATACATCAGTTACACAATGTTGGCAAAACTGTAAGTCACCAGAGAACAGAACAGAGAGCTGGACTTTGATGAGGAGCTTAGTCTTTGTACCATAAAAGGTAAAAATATTGAAACTTCTTGTGGAGAAGCTTCTTCAGCAGCGTCCCCAAGATGCATGAAGAAGATGAGTCGATCCAACGTTTCAAATTCAACAACATGTTCCTGTAAACAACAAAGACCATTCAGTCCCACATCATGAAAAAGAATACAATCGACTCACATAAAACACTCAGGAACATGTCTTAACATTCCCTGCAGTGAAGACAAATATTCACAACTTGTAATCATCACCATTCGCATGAATAACCAGAATACATAAACAAAGCATATAGTATAACACTACCAAGCTTATTTATTCTTAACTAGGATAGATTTCTCGGAAACCAAAAGAACAATTGAAACAACAAACAAGTAACTTAAGGATGTTAATCTCTATCCTATCCACATCTCAGTCTTACGATGTATCACAGCAGAATCAGATACAAACTGACTCCTTCACAAATGAAACTCGATCTAACTCTAACTAAAAAGAGGAGACCACTAATCTCCTCCTTCAGATCAAGTTAGAGCTTTGCATCTCACAAAGCCATGAACCATATACAGTAAAAAGTGAATACCTTTTACTCACTGTCAGCACCGATTTGGAAAGATGAGAGAGCTCGAGATGGGTCGTCTATGGAGGATAAGAGAGAGCTCGAGATGGGTCGTCAATGGAGGAGAAGAGAGAGAGCGGCTGCGTCATCTATGGAGGAGAAGAGAGAGCTCGAGATGGATCGTCTATGGAGGAGAAGAGAGAGCTCGAGATGCGTCAATGGAGGAGAACAGAGGCGGCTGCGTCAATTAGTTAGGATTTTATTTGTAAATAATGAGATATATTAAGGGCACAAATGTAAATAGGATAAATAGACGCAGGTTGCTGGAGTCAAACGCTGCAAGTGGGACAATGCGGGAACCAGATCGGGATGGAGTTCTGGAAACAGCTCTGCCTCGAGCACGGCATCAGCAAAGACGGCATCCTCGAAGACTTGGCTACTCAGGTCCGATTTGTGCTTCGACGTCGTTTCTGGACTTAATCAACTTGAGATTCATCTAATTGACAATCGAATGAATATATACATTCGTTTGTAGGGAGGTGATCGCAAAGATGTGTTTTTTACCAAGCGGATGATCTGATTGATTTGGAGCCCGGAGTTATCAATGGTATTCAGAATGGGGAGTATCGTAATCTTTACAATCATGAGAACATCTTCGTTGCGGATCACGGTGGTGGTGCTGGGAACAACTGGGCCAGTGGCTATCACCAGGTTTGCTGGCAAAAAAAAAAAAACTTTTTGTTTTCATTACATGATGTTGTTTTGTCTTCACTTGCTATATTTGTCCAGGGGAAAGGTGTTGAAGAGGAAATCATGGATATGATTGATCGAGAAGCTGATGGAAGTGAAAGCCTTGAGGGCTCTGCCACTCCATTGCTGGTGGCAGTGGCTCAGGTTTTCAACCACTATCTCTTTTTTTTTCAGATTGAAATGTCAGTCATTCTTCTTCGACAGGGCCTAGTTTGTAAACTTATAAGCTTAATGTTATGGGACTTTCTTGGTTTTATTTACTGCTTCTTCTAGTGAGAGTGACTTTTTTCTGTTCGCGTGAAGGTTGTGACTTATTAAGCATTTGTCGCGACCCCTACATTATTTTAGAATTCTGTGTAGTCTGCGATGCGTTTTCTTAGTGCTAAGTCCTGTTGTGGGACGTGGCTAATCGGCGTTTTTTTTTTTGTTAAGGTTCTCAGGTTTATTTACTGCTTCTTCTACTGTGAATGACTGTTTTTCTTTCTTTGTTCGCATGAAGTCAAGACTTGTTAAGCATATGTTGCAACCCCTGCATTGTTTTAGCCTTAAGGACCTTCATCATGGCGTTTGTCTGCTAAATGATAAGTCCTGTGATAGGATAACACATGAGGAAGATTACGACATTGGGAGTATAGTTGATGATATGGTCTTACGTAAAGAGATACGTGGACTAAGATAAAGTATTTCATTTCTTTGTTTAATAAGAAGACCTAGTCTTAAGGAGATAACTCTCCACTTTGTTGCGTTCCCGTTTTGTAGGAAGTTGATCACTTCCAGTTTCCATTATTTTCTTATTGTTAGCTTATGGGTAAACCCACGTCAAGATGTATTTGCTTCATGTAAGTTTCTTATTTAAATCAATGAAAAACCTAGAAAGAGGTAGTCAAAACTACCCAAAGAAATCTTGTGTTGTTGTGTTCTTAGTTTGTTCTTGAACAAATTCTCTTTGATTTGAAGAGGGACCTTAATTGGTATCAAATCACATGTTCCTAGATCAACAATAGATGATCCTATAACTGGGACCTATCATCCTGTTGTGGGTCTTGGCATATAAGCATATCTGAGTTAATAGTGTCAGGCTTTATTCACTGTTTTTCTGTGATCTGATTAACTTTTCTCCCCCTCATGAAGGTATGGGCTCTTATTTATTGGAGACTTTGAATGATCGATACAGCAAGAAGCTGGTTCAGACATACAGTGTCTTCCCCAATCAGATGGAAACAAGTGATGTGGTTGTCCAGCCCTACAACTCACTCTTGACACTGAAGCGGCTTACCTTAAATGCTGATTGCGTTGTTTTCCTTGACAACACTGCGTTGAATAGAATCGCTGTGGAGCGCCTGCATCTTACAGATCCTACCTTTGCTCAAACGAATTCGCTAGTGTCAACTATGATGTCTGCTAGCACAACGACGTTGCGTTATCCAGGATACATGAATAACGACTTGGTTGGCTTGCTTGCATCTTTGATCGCAACACCAAGGTGTCACTTCCTCATGACAGGATATACTCCTTTGACTGTTGAGTGCCAGGTAAGATATCTCACTTCACCTGTTTAATAATTAACACCATCAATCATTGCATCCATCATGTATGTGGGATGCTACCATTTTATCCTGAACATTGACTCTATAGGTGATCTAATTGCATTTTTTAAAAGCCACATTAGTATGTAATGTTCCAATTTTATCCTGAACATGCCTCTTGTTCTTTTTGGCAGGCAAATGTTATTCGTAAAACTACCGTGCTGGATGTTATGAGAAGGCTTCTAGGTGAGCTGTTGGCTTTTTCCTTCCTTTTCTCTCGAAATTTCAATCGGATGTTCTTCTAACATGATTGTATTCGCAGACAAAGAATGTCATGGTGTCTTCTTATGCTAGAAAGAAAGAAGCTAGTCAGGCAAAGTACATATCAATACTGGATATTATTCAAGGAGAAGACGATCCCTCTCAGGTAAATTTTCTGTGGCATCTACCAATTTTCTTGCCAATATATATCGAGCATGAATCTGTTAATTATGTCTTGTTGATGTGATTTCTGCTGTGTTTGTTTCACTACTTGATACCCTTGGCTTGATACTAGGTGCGTGAGAGTTTGCGGAGGATACGAGAAAGGAAGCTCGTTAACTTCATTGTATGGGGACCTGCAAGCATACAGGTTCTAACCAAACTGTGTCTGCTTTTGACTTGACCATGGACTTGCATCATAATTTTGTCTTATTCTCGATAGGTTGCACTTTCGAAAAAGTCCCCATATGTTCAAACTGCCCACAGGGTAATCTTACGTTTTTCTGCTCTATATATCTCTCTTAGGCTGCTAGTATGAAGACTCTTACTCTAGTGTTGTATCTGATATTTCAGGTGAGTGGTCTTATGTTAGCAAGCCACACGAGTATCAGGCACCTTTTCAGCAAATGTCTGAGCCAATATGAGAAATTGAGGAAGAAGCAAGCTTTTCTTGACAATTACCGAAAGTTTCCCATGTTTGCTGTAAGTTGACATGACTGCTTAGATGTCCTGTGTTTATGTTTAGTGCGTATTAATTATGATAATATGTATGTGGATGTGGATGTGGACAGGACAATGATCTTTCAGAGTTTGATGAAGCAAGGGACATCATTGAGAGTTTGGTAGATGAATATAAGGCCTGTGAATCTCCAGATTACATCAAATGGGGAATGGAGCTATGTCAATAGTCCCATACTACTAAGCTTTATAGTCACAGTTATGGAGGAACACTAAACTGTATACTCTGTCTCTCACAGGATCCTCATCAACAGCTTTTAACCAGTGAAGGCAATGCTTCTGGTGTTGTCACAACACTGTTGTGGATCCTAAGTTGGCATTCTGAATAAATGAACAACAATGCATGAAAATCTGGGAGTCAAGTCATATAATGTTTGACTTTTACCTGAAATTTCTTTAAGTAATCATAGGTTTATTTTAGTATGGGTTTTGGTAAGATATAGTAAACGAGAAAAAGAGTGTTGACACCGACGTAAACTTTTAATGGTATTAAACTGTTAGTCATGTATTATGGTGTGGAGTCTGGTGGAAGCATGTGAAGGTTGATGAAAAGAATATTAATTTGTTTCTTTGATGCTTAAAAATTCAATTTAGATTAAAATTTAAAAAAAAATTAAAAACGAAAAATTAATCAAGAGGAAATAACAATCATCACTAGTCAAAGAAACCACGTTAGAGTAGGCTAAACTGTTCGGAGACTTCCTTTAGAGCAACGTCAAACATTTTGTTGGAGGTTTTAAGAGTGTCATCGATTCTTCGGGCTTGATATTAAGCGTATATGATAGTTTTGAAAGTGGTGTCTGGTCTCGTCTTGTTGTAGGCCTCGATTTCCTCGCTACACCGACCCGTATCAAAACAGTCGTTCACCATTTTTGAGCTAACATATCATTGTACAATGCCCTAGCATGTGGTTTTTGTCCGTATTTGATCTGGACTAACAAGTAACTTGTTTGCAAGGACAGACTGGTTGTAACACTCCATAGCTTCCACCTCTTTACCTGCTTACACCGGTACTCCTTGAATGTGGCCATCAGGAATGCGACTCCGTTTTTATAATTTTGGAGCAACAAAGAAAGATTGTAGGTTTCAGGATCTTTTTCTTCAATGATATATCACTTCTTCTCTTATCTTTGTAGTGTATTGTGATCTTTCCATCATCTATTTCACAGTTTTCTGCTTTAGAAAATTCATTGCAAATCGTTTTCTGAGCCAATATTGTTCAAAATAATTCATTACTGTGGTTGATTCCAAAATATTGTTGTTGCTTATATCACCTTAGAAAGTGGGTTTTCTAAAGACTCAAATCTCACAAGATTTTGAAAATGTCTTCAACACTCTCACCAATTTTCTTCTCTGATGTCTTTATCTCCACCATTGCCAAGCTTGATTCGCTCACAAACGAGATGTTGTTGACTTGCGTTGGGCACCGTGATCAACTGTGGGCCCGCCACTCTCTTTGCCTAATCTCCTATTACTATTTTAAAATCATTTGACCTTCCTACTTTACATCCACTTTGGATGTGAGCTACACTTGGCATCTCCCTAATAATATAAATTCGCATATTTCCAAAATAAGTCATCTAATATGATTAAATCCTCCTCATACTACTAAATAAAATAATTTGACCTTCTTTCCATTAGAGGAGCAACATCTCTCTATTGAAATATAATATTATTAATCACATGTAACCTATAATTATATTAGCATTGATACTACATGTGCATGCAGAATATATGTATGTGGATGTGGATGCAAGTTGACATAACTACTTAAGTGTCATGTGTTTATTATGTTTAGTGAGTATTAATCATGAGAATATATGCATGTGGATGTGGACAGGACAATGATCTTTCAGAATTTGATGAAGCAAGGGACATCATTGAGAGTTTGGTAGATGAATATAAGGTCTGTGAATCTCCAGATTACATAAAATGGGGAATGGAGGTATGTCAATAATCCCATACTACTAAACTTTATAGTCACAGTTATGGAGGAACACTAAACAATAATTGTATACTATGCGCCCTCTCTCACAGGATCCTGAACAGCTTTTAACCGGTGAAGGCAAAGCTTCTGGTGTTGTGGATCCTAAGTTGGCATTCTGAATAAATGAACAATGAAAATCTGGAGTCAAGTCATATGATGTTTGACTTTTAACAGAGATTTTTTCAGGTAAATCATAGGTTTTGGTAGGATAAGTAGTAAACGAGAAAAAGAGTGTTGGCACGTAAACCTTAAATGGTATTAAACTATTAGTAATGATGTATTATGGTGTGGAGTCCGGTGGCAGCATGTGAAGGTTGATGAACGAATATTAATTTGTTTGTTTGATGCTTAAAAATTCAATTTAGATTAAATAAAAGTAAAATTAAAAGAAATAAACGAACATTAGTCAAGAGGAGGACATAGCAATCATTACGAGTCAAAGAAAAAAATGTTAGAGTGGGCAAAACTGTTCAGAGACTCCCTTTAGAGCCACGTCGAACATTTTGTCGGAGGTTTCAAGAGCGTCATTGATTCTTTCCGCCTTGATATAAGCGTCTATGATAGTTTTGAAAGTGGTGACTGTAATGAATTTGTCGTCACCAGAACCAATTGAATATGCAAGGAGAGACTCAGCTTCCGACAACATACCATTTTCGCAACACCTTGTGATAATGTATCCGTCGTCACTTAAGTAGTTGCACTTGGCTCTCGCCTTATAGTAGGTCTCGATTGCCTCGCTACACCGACCTCTATCAAAATACTCGTTCACCACTATCTGAACCGTAACAGAGTTCAAGCAGGTTGCACACTGAGCTAACATATCATTGTACAATGCCCAAGCATGTGATTTTTGTCCGTACTTGAGAAGAACTTTCAAAAAGGGCGTTGCCAGTTTCTGGACAAACAAGCAACTTGTTTGCAAGAACAGATTGGTTGTAACACTCCATAGCTTCCACCAGTAATCCATGAATGTGGCCATCAGGAATGCGACTTTGTTATCATATCCGTTATTATCATATTCTGGAAAGTCTTAAGAGCTACCACTAAAAATAAATGTTGTAAAAAAAACCAAGAAGTATATATTATTACATCCACGACAAAATAAGAAGACGAGACATTGTTTCATCTTTTGATATCCCTTGAGGAAAAAGTCTTACAGTGGTGGTCATCTTCGTGCTTCGCCAGGATCACACTCATGGAACCATTCCTTTGCTTCTCAACTCATTGTAGATCCTTTATGTTTAATCCTTCTTACGAAACAGAATCAGAATATGTGCCTTATTTTTTATAACTTGCTTAGCAGCTAGACAATCTTTTGTGAACCTATATATACTATCTACTGTCTTGACAAAACAGAGGGAAAACTTCCAAAATTTTGGCAATGTCCAAACAAAGAAAACAAAAACCTAGGGTTCTCGAACCCATGAATATCTTTCTGATCGTATTTTCTCCAGCAATGGCCATCATCAAGTGGAGTTCCTTCTTGTCTTTTTCCAACACAAATCTTTACATTTTGAGTCTTCTTCTTTGGCATTCGCAGGCAGATAAAAAAAAGAATTATGCAAACGTCTTGAAATTGAAACTCAAAACTCATAAACACGCAAGTTTTGAATAATCTCTATTATTATACCTCTTCCTATTACTCGGATCAATTACCTCCGGACTTCTCTTAAGAGTTTTCACAGAGCTATTGTGTTTTTGTAAGAAGAATCGCTCTTATAAAAGGAAGATACATAGTTTTGTCTCTTTCAAAACTGTTATTTATAATCGAAGATCCGCACGGTTTTTAGAGCGGCAAGTTGTTAAGATTGATAACTCTATACTTCTCTGTAATCAATCTTAACTTCTTCCAGTGAATCGACTCTCTTCCTCGAGACCTCGTGGTCTAACAATAAATTCCAGTTCTAACAGCCTAAACCATGAAAGAGAACCATCACATAGACCTCTACTAGCCACCAAAATATAATTTGGTTCATTATTATTTTGATAATTTTATGTGTTGAGAAATTTGCAATTGGGTTTATTGGTTAAAGTTTATCATGGCCTAAACTGAATCTTTATTTTTTACATTTCTTTTTTCATCCTTTATATTTGACGGTTTATATTAATCGCAAGCATGTTTCTAACAAATCACACATTAATTCAAATTCAAAAGCATCATCCTATTAATCAAAACTCAAAATATATATGCTAGGGAAGATTAAGTTTATAATTTTGAGCAACAAAGAAAGATTGTAAGTTTTAGGATTTTTTCCTTCAATGATATATCGCTTCTTAGTGTATTCTGATCTTTCCATCATCTCTACATCACCTATGCATTTTAGTATCATATTTCTCTTACTCATAGATTAGATTCTTCTCTTCTTTTTCTTGAGCACCATGATATTTCCACCATCTGATATCTGCTTCACAAGTTACCTCTTCTAATCAAAAATTCAATTTTATGGTTTTTGTTCAAAGAGTTTAGGATTATCTTTCTCTAACAGAAAAATCATCTTCTTCTCTCTTTTAGTGCATCATGATCTTTTTCCCATCATCTCAACATTTCTTTCGAAGTTTCTTCTTTAAGCAAAATAAAATCTTCAATTTTTAGGATTTTCTTATCAAAATGTTATAAGGGTTTCATTTCTCTCACTAACACTTACTCTTTCCACTTAAAAGTGTTTCTTTGAAAAGATGTTTGTCCTCTTAAATCCGTTTAGTATTCCTCTTTTTATATATTTTCCAAGGTTATTTAACAAATAATAAAATATGTGTTCTCAGCAATGTCAACTACATTGAGCAAGCAGAAATCAGTTTGCCTTGGTTAGTTTTATCCTTTCATAATTTTTTTTGTGTGTTTTGTGGCTTTTACTTTTTGGCTTAAGGAATCTTAATCAAACAAATAACACTTATATTTTCTTATCAGTCAAGTAGATATAGAAGCGTAATGTATAAATATAATTGAATATGAAAAATCTTAGTGTATGATTTGATTCATAGATTAATTTCGATTTGATTAAAAACAGAAAAATATAAGTTGTTATGTGATCAATAATTTGGGAAAATAAAAAACAATAGTTTGTTGATGAGTCAAACAATTTTTTTGTGGTCTTGTAGGAATTTTAAGATTATGTTTTGATAATTGTTTTAGTGAAATTCATTGTAAATCGTTTTCTGAACTAATATTGTTCAAACTAATTCATTATTGTGGTTGATTCTAAACCATCAGACGTGCCCAGGATGTTGTGGATCTTCAGGAAACCATCTCTCAAGCTCAGGATCTGGTGGATTATTAGGAGGAGGAGAAGTTCAAGTATGATGTGCTCGATAAGACTCATTGGAGGCTCGCAAACCAAGGGTTGAAATATCCAAACGTGTTACCAAGAAGTAGGAACAGGTGAATTGGTGGTTTTTTGATCTTTCTGGTGAGCAAGCTTAAGTCCGTAAGCCTTGGTAAGTTATATTGTGTGTTAATTTTTTGTCATTAATTAGGAATTCTAATCAATCTAATAATCCTTATTATATTTTGCAGCAGCGTCATATTCCACACAGTCTAATCAAGTTAGGAAGCCAGCTGATATCAACGTTAATTTCCAATGACCCACTAAAATTATTGTTTTTGTTTCGTTGATTGTGGTCATCAATTAAAATCAAATGTAACTCATATGCTTGGTTATTACTTTGGTTTAGCTTTCCGTATCTAGTCTGTAGTTGAGCTTTCCGACTCAGTTAGTCTCAGGTTTAGATTTCCGGTTTAGCTCTCTCTCTCTCTCTCTCTCTCTCTCTCTCTCTCTCTCTCTCTCTCACAAACACACACACATATTCATCATTTCCATAGTCTGATGTATATTATTATTGGTTATTGTGATCAGTTATCAATATATCCATAAGTGTGTGTTGATATCTACTCAAATGTCAATATTACATTACTGCAGTTGATTCTTGAATATTGCTTGTGTTGGTTTTGCAGGAAGTTGTATCTTGGGTTGACTATTCTCATGAGTTCATCCACAACAGTTTTATCCAATTTTGTTGAATAGTTTTTGGACATGGATTAATCTATCTATCTTGTATAATACTTAGGACCCTTTCCAATTACCAATGTGGAAGACTATCTCTAGTAATGTAAACCCTGAATGGTATTGAACTATCTACGTATTATGGTGTGGATGATCCGACTGATGAGAGGTTTCTAAAGAAAAAGCAAACCGACCTAGCAACATTGTTATATTTTAGTATCTTATCTTTGACCCAATTTCAAACATGAATGGAGATTCACATATTGTATGATTTTTTTGACCTTAAAGAAACAGCAACAACTTTGTAAAGGCCTCTTGAGAGGGGGGTGATGGGCCTGATGGCATATTAATTTCATGGCCACTAGCCAACTTGCTTTACCTCTCAATCTCTGTGGCCCAATCTTTGACCAGCTATATGGGCTAAATATCACACGAAGTTTGAAATGAAATACAGAACTACAATTGGCTACAATTTTAAAATTTGTATAGTAATTATTACTATTTCCTTTTGTTTCTTGACTCATGTTCCTTTTTGCATATGGTCGGTCCAACCAGCAGGCATTAAATGCTTAGTTGTGACATGCAACTTGCAAATGGTTCTGACTATGAGCATTTATATCATTATATGTTTTGTTTTACTGCATATTCTTAGGGATTCGGCAAGTTCTACTTGCAATATTTGTAAATATGTTGTGGACTCTAGTCAAGAATAATACTGCTAAGTACTGAACTAAAATTTAGATCCAATGGCCATAAAACCCTGGCTTTTAGACCTTTGGCTTAACCGCATGGACGGACCCCAATACAAAATAGAAAACAGCCAATTAACAAGAGGACAACACAATTTTTTCCTTCAAAATTGATATATACGAAACTCCACTTGTCTAGTTCTTCACGTAGGCCTCGACCAAGTTTTGATAGAATGCAATCTAATACGATTACTGTATGCACTATATAAAGGAACAAGAAGCACAAATACTTCGGTCATCTTTTATGGTGAATTTTGAGAATGCGAACGCATTTGGTAGGCCTAATATGGGATTCAATGGTCTGGTGCTTCACATGAATGGGCTTTAATACTTAAGTAGAAAACAACTGCAGACAAGAGAACATGTCTCTCGGCTATACCTTGAATCACTTCACGCTATACACACTCGAGTTCCCACTTGGATATAGATCGCATGGCATCTGGCAAAATTTTGACCATATATATATATAAATATTACTTTAGCCGGTTCAAATAAGCTTCTGATATCAGTAAACCGGGATTAGAATTTTATACTGGTACATTTGGAGGAAAATTTCTTTGGGAAACCACGGTTTTAAAATTCTCAACTATATGTAGATTTTGAAATACCTTTGAGTGTTTCGATTTAATTAACTATTTAGTCCATGTGTAAAAATGGAGTCTTGACTTCAAACTAAAAAAAGGGAGATTTTGTTTATCATAGACTTGTCATTTGTCACAATTCTATTAGAAAGATTCATGCAAATGGGGATTCCCCTAAACTCCTCCATCGCTGATGCTTGCTCAGATCATGGGTGGACTCTTCGACCAGCGAGATCTCCTGCAGCGGAACAATTCCAGATCATGCTTTGCTCAATTCCTCTGCCTTCTCTTGCCATATCTGCTGATACTTACACATGGATGGTAAATGATTTGGACCTGTCTGATTTCTCTACAAAGCACACTTGGGAATCAGTAAGGCCTCGGGGACAAAAGCAGGAATGGGCAGAAATGGTTTGGTTCAAAGGCCACATCCCTAGCCGTGCTTTTATGATGTGGGTGGCGCAACTGGATAGGCTTCCGACAAGATCTCGTCTTGCTTCGTGGGGACTTCAGATTGATACTTGTTGCTGCGTCTGCAACCACTACCACGAAACTCGAGATCACCTGTTCCTGAGATGCGCATATGCTGAGCAAATCTGGAAGATGGTGATACGGAGACTAGGGTACAAGCCAGTATTATTCCACACTTGGGAGGCTCTTCTTTCTTGGATTGGTCTGAAGGTACCTCACTGTCCTTCTACCCTCCGTAAGATAACTGTTCAAGCTGTCCTATACAGGATCTGGCGCGAACGAAACAACCGTCTACACAACAGCGCACAAACACCACCAGCTGTTTGCTTCGAAGAGATCGATAGACAAGTCAGGAATACAATCTTGGCAAGGAAGAAACGTCGAAACTTCAAAAATCTAATGAGAATCTGGCTGACCCATGAGTAATGGATCTTCTCAGTTCCTAAAGTCTTCAAAGTAAGCTCTCCTCTGTTTTTGTTTTTTTTTGTGGCTTAGGATTGCTTCCCTTTCAAACCTTTTGTACAAGTACAACCATTCTCATTTGATAAATGAAATGCACATTCTTATCAAAAAAAAAAAAAAGATTCATGCAAAGGTGCGCGAAATAACAAAGAAAAGATAGGAATTTACAGTTGATAAAAAATATTGATAATATAAACACTTCGTATATACTGCTTCCTCACGTTGAGACAAGCAAAAAACGAAAATGTTGGGGACAAAACCTTAATAGACACTGACATTTTTATCGTAACTAAAATACTATTTACCAGCCACAATTAAAAGTAAACAAGCAATTCTCGCGCTCCAGCGTACATCATATAAGAACCGTCCACGTCAGTCAATGAGCGAAAAGGCAAGCATACGGTCCAGATGCATCCACGTCACCACCATCGTCATAAAAATCTCAGAATCAGTAAAATATCAAATGTTTATTAATCAGGCTCGAAGAAATTGTCGTCATCCCATAAATCTGTTGGATTTATTGTGACGTGTCTTTATCTTCCGCAAGTTTAGGAATAAAAGAGACTTGTTCTCTTTAGTTTACTTGGTCTTTTTCTGTTTGCATCAAAGTAGCTTAGTGGGGTCAGTGGGGTTGTGTCCTTAGTTTTAGGTTGCTTCTGTTATTTGCTTCAGTACTTGTATTTCTATAAAACCGCATTGAGACGTGATGAATACAATCAGATCATTCAGTGCAATATTTGTGTTTCTCTGAGTTTGCAACCACATTTGGTATCAGAGCGAAACACGAATCAAAGTGATCAAAGAGAGAAAAAGAAAGAAAGATGAGCGAAGACAAAACACTCACGATAATTCCTCATTTTGATGGTCATTATGATCATTGGAGTGAACTGATGGAGAATCTCTTGCGAGCCAAGGGATTGTGGAGTTTGGTGGAAGAGGGCATCACCGAACCAGCAGCCGGAGTTGAGATAACTGCAGCGCAGCAGAAGAGTCTCAACGAGTTGAAGATGAAGGATCACCAAGTCAAGCATTACCTGTTCCAGGCGATTGATCGGGTCGTGTTTGAGCAGATCTTGGACCGCAAGACATCCAAGATTATTTGGGATTCCATGAAGCGTAAGTTTGGAGGGAATGAAAGAGTGAAGCGATCTCTTCTCCAAACCCTAAGGAGAGACTTTGAGGTTCTCGTTATGAAGAATGATGAGAGTATTGATGACTACTTCAAACGAGTAATGACTGTCTCCAACAAGATGAGAAGCAACGGTGAAGAGATGTCGGATCCGAAGATTGTTGAGAAGATACTTCGAACATTGACCGACAAGTTCACCTATGTTGTCGTGTCCATTGAAGAGTCTAAGGACACGGGAAGCATGACTATTGATGAGTTGCAGAGCTCGCTATCTGTTCATGAGAAGAAGTTCAAGAAAACCAATCTTGAAGAAGAAGTTCAAGCTCGAGCGTGGGAGGAAGAGGCGGAGGAACCTACGGGGTCGAGGTCGAGGAAGAGGCAGAGGACGCTTCATCAACAAAGCCACGGCTGAGTGTTACTCCTGCCACAAGCTTGGACACTTTGCTTATGAATGCCCAAGTGGAAACAATGGAGCACATTTTGCAGAGATTGACGAAAAAGATGAAGTCCTGCTCATGGCGTATGTTGAGCTTCATGAAACAAGAAGAGGTGATGTTTGGTTCGTGGATTCAGGATGCTCGAACCATATGTGTGGAGAAAGAAGCATGTTCTCAAGTCTGGATACAACTTTCACACACAACGTCAAGCTCGGGAACAACCACAAGCTAGTAGTCGATGGAAAAGGGGTGGTGAAGATAACTCTCAATGGGATAAGCTATGTGATCAGGGACGTGTATTACGTTCCAGAACTGAAGAACAACCTTCTAAGTGTTGGACAACTCCAAGAGAAGGGTCGGGCGTGTTGTTCAAAGGAGGAGATCGAGAGAACATGTAGCTTATTTCATCCAACAAAAGGGAAAATTGCAGAATCCATCATGAGTGCCAATCGGATGTTCATTCTTCTAGGAGAACAAAGTGATAAGATGAAGGAGGAAAGATGCTTGCAAGTCGACATTACAAACAGAGAGGAGCTCGGCATCATCGATACGGACATCTCCACCACAAAGGTCTTCGATTCTCGCAACAAAGGAATGGTTACAGCCTACCGGACTTTGGTCAAACAAAGATCTCATGTGAGGCATGTGTCGAGGAAAGCATCACCGAGTTCCTTTTCCAAAACAGAGCAAGTGGAGATCAACCGAGAAGCTGCAACTCATTCACTCGATCTGTGGACCTATTACTCCACCCTCTAATAGCCGTAAGAGGTACCGATAAGTTTTATTGATGATTTCTCACGGAAAACCTGGATATATTTTGTTCTTGAGAAATCGAAGCTTTCCACATCTTCAAAGAGTTCAAGGCTGGTGGAGAAACAGAGTGGGAACTTCATTAAGTGTCTCGGGACAGATAGAGGAGGAGAATACAATTCCATTGAGTTTAAGGAGTTTTGTAAAGAGCATGGAATTAAACGGCAGCTCACCACCGCATACACTCCGCAACAAAACGGCGTCGCTGAGCGTAAAAACCGAACTATCATGAATATGGTGAGAGCCATACTTTCGGAAAAGGAGGTGCCGAAGAGTTTCTGGGCTGATGCGGTACAATGGGCGAATCATGTTCTTAATAGATCACCTACCACGATCGTTAAAGACATGACTCCGGAAGAGGCGTGGAATGGAAGCAAACCATCAGTTGAATACTTCAGAGTTTTTGGCTGCATTGGCTATGCTCATGTTCCGAAGTTAAAGGACCAAGCTCGATGATAGAGTATCAAGTGTGTCATGATTGGATACAGCAGCGAATCAAAAGCTTACAAGATGTTTGATCCGATTGAGAAGAAAGCTCACATCAGTCGGGACGTGATCTTTGAGGAAGAAAAGAAGTGGAACTGGGATGATAGCTACTTGGTTGACCAGAGTGTCGAACTCGAATGGGAAGATGAGTATGAATGCCATGAAAATGAAAACGAAGGGGAGGAGATAGAAGCAGAAGAACCAGAAGAAGATACAGATCAAACCGAGAATTCTCCCTCTCCAATTCAAGCAGTCTCAACGGGTACAACATCCACAACGAGCAGACTGAGAAGGCCACCTGTTTGGGCTGATGATTACACGTCTGGAGAAGACTTGTCAGACATTGGAGAAGAGGCAAACATGGTGATGGCTTTCATGGTTATTTCCGATCCAACAAGCTTTAATGAAGCCATAAGACACTCACAATGGAAAGAAGCAATGGATGCAGAGATAAAGTCGATTGAGAAGAATCACACTTGGTCTTTAGTAACACTTCCAGAAGGAGCCAAAGCGATTGGTGTAAAGTGGATCTACAAGACCAAGTTCAACGAGCTGGGAGAAGTCGACAAACTCAAAGCTCGACTCGTGGTGAAAGGCTATGCTCAAGAGTATGGAATTGATTACACAGAGGTTTTCGCGCCTGTTGCAAGAATGGACACCGTAAGGATGATCATTGCTGTAGCTGCTCAACGAGGGTGGGGGATCTATCAGCTGGATGTAAAATCTGCGTTCTTACATGGTGAACTAATGGAGGATGTCTTTGTAGAACAGCCAAAAGGGTACGAGGCAACAGGGAAGCAACATATGGTGTACAAGCTTCACAAAGCCCTATATGGACTAAAGCAAGCACCACGAGCTTGGTTCAGTCGTATAGAGGCTTATTTCATGAAGGAAGGCTTCGAAAGCAGCACTAGTGAACAAACGCTATTCATAAAACGAGAAGGAGGTAAAATTCTGATCGTGAGTATCTATGTCGATGATTTATTGTTCACTGGTAATGATGAAGGATTGCTGAATGAGTTCAAGGCATCAATGAAGAAAGAGTTTGATATGACCGACTTGGGAAAGATGAGATATTTTCGGCATAGAGGTGGTTCAAAGGAACGATGGTATCTTCATTTGTCGAGGAAATACGCACTGAGGTGATCGAAAGGTTTGGTATGATGAACTTCAATCCTGTATGCAATCCGATAGTTCCTGGACAGAAGATCGGTCGAGATGAAGCAGGCGAGAAGGTCGATTCAACTCTGTATAAACAGATGGTGGGAAGTTTGATGTATTTAACTGCAACACGCCCTGATTTGATGTATGCAGTAAGTCTCATCAGTCGATTCATGGCGAATCCTACTCAGCTACACCTTGCTGTGGCAAAGAGAATCATGCGCTATCTTAAGGGAACGATGGAGTATGGGATCTGGTATAAGAAAGAGGGAGAAGCAGGACTCATTGGATACACCGACAGTGACTATGCCGGAGATGTTGATGACAGCAAAAGCACTTCTGGCTACGTCTTCTTAATGAGCGGAGGAGCTGTGGCGTGGTCCTCACGGAAGCAGCCGATAGTAACGCTATCAACCACTGAGGCCGAGTACGTTGCAGCAGCATCCTGCGCGTGTCAAGCCATTTGGATGGGAAGAGTTCTGAATGAGATTGGTTATGAACAAGGTGAGGAGATGATACTGTTTTGCGACAATACGTCTACCATTAAGCTATCCAAAAATGCAGTAATGCACGGGAGATCCAAGCATATCAGGGTTCGTTATCATTTTCTGAGGGACTTAACTAAAGAAGGAGTGATCAAGCTCGTACACTGCAGCACGGAGGAGCAGCTGGCGGATGTCATGACTAAGCCTTTGAAGATGGTGACATTTCGAGGATTCGAGAAGCTTTGAATGTGTTCGAACCGAGTATTGGAGATAGTTCAGTTCGGGGAGGATTGTTGGATTTATTGTGACGTGTCTTTATCTTCCGCAAGTTTAGGAATAAAAGAGACTTGTTCTCTTTAGTTTACTTGGTCTTTTTCTGTTTGCATCAAAGTAGCTTAGTGGGGTCAGTGGGGTTGTGTCCTTAGTTTTAGGTTGCTTCTGTTATTTGCTTCAGTACTTGTATTTCTATAAAACCGCATTGAGACGTGATGAATACAATCAGATCATTCAGTGCAATATTTGTGTTTCTCTGAGTTTGCAACCACAAAATCTTCACTCAAACGGAACGAGAAATCATCCGGTTCGTTATCTTCTTTCCGGTTCGGAAACGGTTTCTGGATGTCGTCGTAGACCATGAAATAACAACGCCCCATGGACGCCACTAAAACGCAAGCTTCCTCGAGTCGAGTCTTTTAGCATCAACCAAGGCTTTCGTGAGTATCACGTATGTATCCACCCCTGGAGACAAACGTCCGTCTAGGACTATGTGACTGAAAAGATCAAGAGCGTCGTCGAGACAGCCTTGGTCGCAGTGAGCTTTGATGATGAGATTGCAAGAGAGCGTTTGAGACTCGTTGAAAAAGTAGTCGAACAGAGAGATGGCTTCCTCGTAACGTTTGGCGTCGATCATGGCTCCGATTACTGCTGAATTGCAGATGAAGACAGTGTCTCTTTCGACACGATACTTTTCGGAGACAGCGTGGTGCGAGTACTCGGCGGCTTTGTCGAGGTTAGACAGCTCGAGCATTGCTGTGACTCGGTAGCGCAGAGATATTGGGCGGCTATCCCTGTCGATGTCGTCGCAGTTTGGATCTATTTTTGGGAGTGACGAAGGGTCTCTTCCCAGTGGGAAAGGGATCAACGCCTTCGCAACCGGAACTGCCTTTGATACGGTCGGGTTTCGGACAATGCGGCGGAGGAAGGACATGGTGTGACTTGGAGGCGGAGGAGTTAGGGTTGCTTTTTTAAAACTGCCGCGGGATCCAATTTTAGAAAAATATTGTGTCTAATTATATATATATGTATCCCTTTGGGCCTCTCTTCGAAGCCTACTACAAACTATATGGCCCGGCCCGACCTTACCCGACTAATGGTAAATATTGATTCCACCTTTTATGAATTATGATGTTCTTCACGACTATTAATTTGTCAGTAGGACTCTTAAGCTAACAAAAAGGTGCATGCACTCTTGTTGTTGCATGTATCCATTCATAAAATATCTGGAATCTGGATTACCAATGGTAGAGAAGTATTACAATTTGTTTTCTTTCATTCATCCCAGCTTTCCTATTATCACTTTTAGTATTTCAACATCCCAAATTGTTAAAAAAAAAAAGAGAAAATGATTCATAATTATGTTGCTCTTTCCCCTCCGTTTTTTATCTAACATTCTGTTTCTGTAGCTTCTAATACATCTCATACGACAACTCATAAAGAAGGTCTTTGATCTGTTTTCACCTTTTTCTGATGATAACATAGGTGATTCATAACAAAATCAAAATAAAATAATCATGAATGGCAAAGGATAATATTATGCAAAGTTCATGTGGTTTCTTAGGTTGACATTATTGGTCCCAAATATAAAAAAACAGAGGAAGAATCATTTTCTTCCACTTTTAAGTATATATATTATATCCACGAGAAATCATGATATTACCGAAGAAGATAAGACACGTATCAGCTGTTAATATCCTTGAGGAGAAAGAGTCCTATAGTGGTCATCTACACATAGATCATTCTTACAATATACAAGACAAGAGGATCATGAATCCTTGAATATCAGCAGAAAACGCAGAATATCTCTACCATATTCTGGCTCTAGCTCTGACTCTTCTTTAGTCTTTCTAACCACTGCCCTTCAACATGTAATGTGTCTAAAGAACTTAGAATCTTGAAGATCAAATCATCAAAAACTTGTTAACCCTGTATCATTATTGAGATCTGGTGTTCATCTGACCGTGCAAAACAGACACACTTTCAAGTTTCAACCCAAAAGACCCATATGTAAATAGAATAACCCAGCACTATTCAGATGTATACAGAACCCAATCTTCCATTGTCAAAAAAGTTCACCTCATCCATGATCAATCCACCGGACCTCTTTTTTGCCATTGCTCAAGAGCTTCATTCCCCCCTTGCCTTCTCTACAATTTGATATTATTTAAAGCCTCGGCTTCCATCCAGTTAGACAGGCTTTGTCCCCAAGCTTGAGTTACGGAAAACTGACGTCAGAACTCTTCCACATGAGCAAAACGGCTACTCCACCCATCTCTATCAGCATTCAACTGTTGCACGTGGCACAATATTCCCAGCAGGAAAATTGGTATTGATATGTGTGATTGCCCCTTCCTACTCAATGCTTATTGCTTAAACTGAATCTTCCATCACACTGATTTGAGACGAGTACTAGAGCACATGTATTGCTTTCCCTCTCTAGTAATGAGTTGACATATCTGTGACATGACTACTCCCTGTAGATTGATATGTGTTTGTACTTGAAGTGCCTGGATTTCATTTTCTTTGCTTCTTCCACCGATGATGAAACTGTTGCAGAGTGTGTAGCCTCTTCAATATCTACTTTCCCAAACAAACACACCACAAATATTGGCTTACACTTGTTCTGAAACATATAAGCCTCACTTGCAACTTGTACTTCAAAATTACTCAAAATGTGGAGCTCTCCTCAAATCTTCACATCTCAAAGTTGCCCTTGCAGTGGTAAATGAACATGACACACCTCTATAACATTTTTTGAAACGCCATCAAACGTCGTAGACACAGCCTTCAGAATGTTCAATTTGTACCGCAGAACTATATTCATTTCCAGAATTGCATCATGGTACTCGTTCATTCTCAATCAGCCAGAAGCACAAATTGTTGACTTTTCCCACAGAGTTTAGACTACTACTATGCAGCATATGACCGGTACGACCTGTCCATTTTTGTTGGACTTTACCCTACCTTTGAACTTTTTGAACTCAGAATGAAGTTGATTATTATTGTTCTCATCCGGTACCCATCTTTTCCCGTTGATAAATGATTTCTTTGTGTGTTTTGAGCTCTTAATAATTAAGAGTTTAGTTTGAGCAGGTTGAGAAACATGATCTCACCGTGGAAGCAGCTTGGCCGGATTTGTTTTGGGCCATGAAAGGGCGTTCCTGAGTCGTTCAACTTTGATGTCTCATTGCTTGCTCTAGAGTCCGGGCTTCAATATCGTAGGCTGAAGTTTCATACAAGGGTAAGAGAGACTTGTGGAGGCCGAAAGAGGTACAAGACAACACAGAAGAAGATGCTTACACCATCAAATTCTGAGACAGCAATAACTCTGTATCCAGATTCACAAATGTGTCTTGAATCACATCAGTCTCTCCCCGTGAATAGGTGTTAAATTACAAGAATTGGCATCTTGAACATATTGCCGGCTTTAAATCGATTGTGATTGCTGAACTGTATGTATTAATTTCTAGAAATCCATCAACAACCTCTTCCTCAGTCAATTCACTCCTTGGAATTGATTTCCTTGAGTTTCTGAGCTCAATTTTTTGATTCAGTAAGCACGTCTGGTGGAAATTGTCTCTTAGTTCAGTTAGTTGGGCTAGACCAAGCCAGCAGTGGTGTTTTAAAGTCTCTCCAATCTGTAAATGCTTCTCTGGTAAATTCCTCATTGTACCACTTGAGTACATTCACTACAAGAAAACATGAGGTTAACTACTACACTATTAGTAGTAAAGTGGTCGTAATTCACCTATTACAACCAATTAACTTCGAAACACGATTGGTTGTTATCAGCTGGTCGTAAATCATAGTTGGAGGTAAATTGGTCGTAAATTACGACTAAGAGAATTAGACGTAAAGTAGTCGTAATGTTACGACTACCAAAGTTAGTCGTACATTAGACGTAAAATGTTAGTAGTAAAGTGGTGGTAAAGCACTAGACTCTAATTGGTCGTAATATTACGACCAATGTACTACTAAAGGGCATTACGACCAATGTACTACCAAAGGGCATTACGACCAATGTACTACTAACATTTTACGACTATTTAACTTCCAATGTAGATGTACATTAGACGTAGTTTAACAACCACATTACATCCACTGTAGATGTTCATTAGTCGTAAATTTAGGACCTATTTACGTCTGATTTTTTTATTTACGAATTTTTATTTTAATTAAAATCATAATATTTATAATAGTTTAATTTGATATTTGAAAATTTGATAAATTTAAAAGAAAAATCTAGTAATCCATAAACATTAATAATATATCCATAATACCAAAATATTCAAAATACAAATTAATTAAAATTAAAAAGAAACTAAACATTAAGGTTTATATCGTCAAAGAAATCGGAACTGTGCTGATCCGCCCGTCGCAAGGTACTCCCGTAAGAGTTTCAGGCGAAGGTTTCTAAGTCTCTTTACCGCCAGCCATAGCAATATCGATACATCTGAAAAAATAGATGGTTATTAAACGTATAAAATTTATTATATAAAAATAATCTAAACCTATTCTAATTCCATCATAATCACCTAATCTACTTCCATCCTAAACTAATTTCAAACCTAAACTAATCACCTAACTAAACCACCTAAAACTAAAAAAAAAAATACCTAGAGAGAGAAGTGGAGTCGTTGTTAGAGAGAAGGGGCTGAGCATCCAAATGGCTTCGATGAGATGAAGTATATATAGACTTTTGTGTTGGTAGTACATTGGTCGTAATTGTACTACCAATGAGAGACTATTAATCGTACATTGGAAGTACAATTACGACCAATGTACTACCAAAAGGATTACGACCAACTAGGGACGAGGAATTACGACCAACTAGAGACAATTGGTGCGTAAAGTGGAAGTAAGATTACGACCAATGTACTACCAAAGGGCATTACGACCAATGTACTACTAAAGGGCATTACGACCAATGTACTACCAAAGGGCATTACGACCAATGTACTACCAATGGGCATTACGACCAATGTACTACCAATGGGTATTACGACCAACTAGAGACAATTGGTCGTAAAGTGGAAGTAAGATTACGACCAATCTGGGACCAAAACATGTTACGACTAACTAGGGACTACCTTTTAAAACAAAAATTATGAAAGAGATTTCTCGAGGGTTTTGGATTCATCCAAGAAACTTGAAGAAAACTTAATTTCTAAAAGTTTCTTGTGAGAAATCCACAACCCTAGAAATCTCTTTACAATTTCCCAAATTTATAGAAAACATTAGATTAATACAAATATATCTCCCAGTAGATCTATCAGACCACTGATTCAACCGAAGAAATTGTATACGGTTTCTTGGAGAAATCAGCGTCGGATAAATCTCAATGGGAGATATATTTGTATTATCTATCTCTAAGATTTATAAAAAATTTCTTTGATTTGCAAATCAAAGTGGTGTGTATTTATAGGAAATTTTGAAACGTAATACGACTAATTAGGGACTATTCAAGCACGTTGGTCGTAAATGAGTAGTAAAATTACGACCAACTAGAGACTAGGTGTAAGTTACAACCAAAGAGGGACTTCCAACATAATTAGTAGTAAATGAGTAGTAATACTACGACCAACTAGCGACTAATTGTGTCTATACCCTAAACCCCAAACCCCAAACCCCAAACCCCAAATCCTAAACCCTAAACCTTAAACCTCGTAAGTTATATACACTTCTAAATTTAACGGTAGATGTAATATTGCGACTACTTAGGAACTAATTGTGTTTATACCCTAAACCTCAAACTCCAAACCTCATAAGTTATATATATACACTTAGGGACTAATATACCCTAAACCCCAATTAAGCAAACATGATGATATATAGGTTTAACAATAGAATAAACACAGAAACGTTGTAATGCAATACATTAATGAGTTTAACAATTGAATAAAACAGAAACGATGTAATGCAATACAATGAGTTTAACAATAGAATAAAACATAAACAATGTAACATAATCAAACTTCGATCACTCGTCATCGGAAACATCATCATCCACCTCATCATTTTCTTCAAATTCATCTTCGTTGCCTTCGTCCGTTGCCTTCGATGCGGAAGTTCTTCATATCCCCGGTTATGCGGATCAATAAGTAAGATATCATCGTAGCTTGCTCGGTACTTCTACTTCATTTACGGCATCTTCTTGTAAAGGTGGTTGTTCATCAGTCAATACTCGGCCCGAGGTGTAACTTTATAGCGGTTAACCAAGCAATTCCATGTTGTCGATCCTCGGGTATGGAAGCATCTGCATGCCATCTCATCGCTGCTGCCGTCTTTTCAGATTGATATAATCTCTTGATCTATCCTTAATAGGTAAATACCACATCCGCTGGTACGACACCCTATTCGCCCGTCCTTGTGGTTTATATCGTGGCTTCTTGCAAAATTTACACTCTAACAATTCTGCATCTTTTCCCGATTATATCATACGGTTGTCTATACACGCATCAATCATCTCCGAAGGTAAACCAAGACTATGAACCAATTTCTGAATCTCATAATAAGATTCAGCACACAAATTATCTTCGTGCAAATACTCTTTAAACAACTCAGCCCATGCATCCATACAAACTTCGGTAAGTTATGATCAGTTTGATATTCATCATCCTAGCTGCCAATGATAATTTAGAAAGACCTTCTCTACAACCTTCATAAATTGGCTCATTAGTCTGCTGCTAGCATTTCATAAAATCTTTTGCATCCAAGTTAGGCCCTCTACATTTTCTACCTCCTCTATTACTGATCTTGTTTCACGAAATGCATCTGTAACCATATCATGCATCCTATCATGATCTACCATATGATCTTGAGCGTAACTTTCGAAGGCAAATCATGTGGTTCATCCCCGGTACGAACATTTTCAACCCGATTACTACTACTAGCTTCATTCCTATTATTACTCTCTCGGTGGTTAAACCAGATATAGTAATGTGGAGTAAATCCTTTATTTACTATATGTTTCCAAACCGTTTCACTAGCAGCAAATTTGGTATTGTTGCATTTCTGACGAGGACGAACATTTTACTCGTTTCTGTGTGAGAGATGTCTGTCCGGCCTGGTACATGAATATCTCGCTCCGTTGAGAAATTGTTTGTTACTCTCCCCTTGAATCTTTATCGCATACATCCAACTCGAAGCTCATAAATATTTCTAGACATTTTTTACTCTCTTAATTCGTTTTTGTGCATCTTAACAATGAGGAGAAGATCATATTTATAGGAATTTTCAATTTTGGTACTGTTCATAAACTACTTAACGCATAACCACGTTTCTCGTAAGTTGGTTGTTAATTGTAAAATTACTCGTAAGTTGGTTGTTAATTAGATGGTAATAATTGATGTAACTTAGTCGTAAATTTACTCGTAAATTGGTCGTTAATTAGATGGAAAATATAAGTTGTACATTAGTAGTAAGTTTACTACCAATATACGACTACATGTAAGTGTAGTCGTACCTTAGTCGTAAACTAACTACCAATGTATGACTAAAAAATTTCGAAGGAAATTTACATCTAATGTACGACTACATCTACTTTAGTCGTACACTAGACGTAATTTCGAAGGTAATTTACGACTACATTGCTGTGGTCGTAAATATTGGTAGTTAACCTCATGTTTTCTTGTAGTGATTATCTTCTGGACATTGACTGATACGAACGTATCTTTCCACTTGAGCAATCCAACCCCATGTGGATTCACTCCTTTTTTGAGGAGAGGCAATCCACCTGAGTTTGATGGAGTCTCTTGAACCCAAAGATGAACCTAATGTGGCTTGCATTCTCCAATGTTACCAGTGGCCTAGAGAATGTTAGATTGATTTTTGCACTCGGAAAATCAAACCATACCCATGCAGCTCAGCTCTATGCAACAAGCTCTCAGCCGATATTTGTTCCACTTTCGTTTGGATGTAAATAGGTACCTGATTTGGAAACTCCCAAATAGTGTAGACGCAATGTTCTCTAAAATCTCATATCTCCCAAGATTTTGAATTAGTTTTATTAAAATTAAGAAATAGACTTTATAATGAAAAATATAGTATATATATCATGCACTGATGATAATGAAATATTATACATGGACAGTGATAATGTTATAGTATATATCATGCACTGATGATAACCGGAAAAAGAAGAATTTAGGTACCTGTTACCAAAATAAAGATATAATATTAGAAAAGATAATCAAAAGCAACCGTGGTTAAGAAATTGACCATAATCAATCTTCACGGGTAAATATGTTATGAATATATGTAAATATGTAATTGATTCTATTCAAGAATAATACTACTAAAACTTAGATCAAAATGGCCATAAAAAACCTTGCGTTTCTTAAGCACATGGACGGACCACAATACAAAATCAAAAATAACCAATTAACAAGAAGACAACACAATTTTTTCCTTCAAAATTGATTTTAAGTAATTGTTAATAAACATCTTAGTGTATGATTTGATTATAGATTTTTGATTTGATTACAAAGATAATCATATAACTTGTTATGTAATCAGTAATATGAGAAGATATAAACAATGATTTGTTGCTGAGTCAAATAAATTGTTTTCTGGTTTTGTAGGAATTTGAGAATTGCGGTTTGATTTTTTTAGTATAGATTTCATCGAAACTTGTTTTATGAGCCAAAACTGTGCACAATAATTCATTATTGTGACTGTTTCTAAAATATATTTTTGGTGTTGCATAAAATTGATATGAGCTAACATGTAATAATGATATTAGCTAACTTATTTGCATGATATGAAGAAAGAGAGAGAAGTAAAAGAGACAATATGACATCACTGGTTAATTGTTGTTAGTTACGCTGTTACTTTTATATATAGATGAATGATCTGTTACGGTTTGGATGAAAAATTTTTTGAGAAAGACACCACAAACTTGTCAAAAGGAAACAACTTTATAGAATTTGTTTATTGGTCATTTTCTCCAAAGATGTAGCTGTTGTTACACCCAATCTCACGTTGTAAAAAAGGCAAATATACCGCTTTATTTCGTTCATACATGTGGTTCTGAAAAGGCAATATATAATAATGATATTAGTCTTTTATGGTCTGAAATGAAATATTCTCGAAGAAATAGTCCCCAAAATAATATGACGTGCACTAGTTAGATTTTTTAGTGAAGAGTAAGGAGCTATTAAAATAAGAAATAAACTTTGTAATGAAAATATAATATACATGGAAAATGATACTGTTATAGTATATATCATGCATTGATGATAACAGAAAAAAAAAGAATCTAGGATACCTGTTACCAAAATAAAGAAATAATATTAGAAAAGATAATCAAAAGCAACAGTCGTTAAGAAATTGACCATGATCAATCTTTACGGATAAATATGTAATGGGTTGTAGTCAAGATGGCCATAAAACCCTGGGTTTCTAAACCTTTGTCTTAACCACATGGACGGACCACAATACAAAATCGAAAATAGCCAATTAACAAAAAGACAACACAATTTTTTTCCTTCAAAATTGATTTTAAGTAATTGTTAATAAACATCTCAGTGTATGATTTGATTCATAGTTTTTTGATTTGATTACAAAGATAATCATATAACTTGTTATGTAATCAATAATATGAAAAAATAAAAACAATGATTTGTTGCTGAGTCAATAAATAGTTTTGTGATTTTGTAGGAATTTGAGGATTGCGGTTTGATTTTTTAGTATAGAATTCATCAAAACTTGTTTTATAAGCCAAAACTGTGCACAATAATTCATTATTGTGGCTGTTTCTAAAATATATTTTTGGTGTTGCATAAAATTGAATATTGTGTTTGACTTTTATGTGGATTTGATCCACAAAAATTCTTGCGATCAACACCAATTGAAGAATTTCTAAAGCTATTCATCTAGTGAAAAACTAAAATGGATTGTATTTATGAATCCAACTCACTAGTGATGATCTATCTCAAATATGGGCATGATTTTGTCAATACTCATATACGTCAAGTGGAGGATTTATACTTTGGCTTTCAGAACATGAATGGTAGAACACAAATGGAATATCTCAACACTCATGGGATTGTATATGCAACATTATCTTCATTTTCATGTCTCTCCTATTCACCATAGTCATAGCATTCATCCATCAGTGAAATCTCTGTTCTTGAGTATAATTTGTTTGTAATTCATTGATTTACTAATATGTAAACTATAACTCATTCACGAGTGCATCAATCAAACATCTCTCTCTCTCTCTCTGTCTCTCTCTCTCTCACACACACACATTCATCATCACCATATCCTGATGTCTATTTTTTTATTATTGATTGCTAGCTGTCAATTGTCAATAAATCCATAAGTGTGTTGATATCTACTCAAATGTCTATTCTATTAGTGCGGTTGATTCTTGAATATTGCTTTTGTTGGTTTGCAGGAAGTTGAATCTTGGATTCAGTATTATAATGAGTTCATCCATATCAGTTTTCTTTATCCAACTCTGTGGAATAGATTTTTGATGTGGATTAATCCATCTATCTTATATATTATTTATGATTCCTTCGTGGAACTCTAATAACATAATCATAGATAGTATGAAACTATCAACGTATTATGTTGTTGATAATCTGAATGATGCCCTGTTCGAAAAGGCGGTGTCCGAGGCCGCTTAGTCGCCGGTAAGTCGCTCTGGTACTAATCGGAAAAAACTCAGGATCTTACAAAACTGAAGATTTTGTTCATATAAACTTAAAAATTGAAAGTTAGATTTATCAATATTAGCTGCAAATACAAAGAAAAAATGAAAAAAAATATGAAAAGGAGAAAAAAAGAGGCGGCCGCCATTATTAAAGTTTGGCCGGACACAGGAAAAAGATGAATACGAAATGCTTATTCTAACCTTATTAATGTTTTAAGTTAAAGGCAATAAAAATACATTGGCAAATTCGAAGAACTCGAGTCTGTTAGACAGATTTAAAGGGTGATAACCACTGCGCTATAACAGATCTTATGCTTCTACTTACATATATTAAATATGTATAGATAAAAATTCCATAAAAACCTTAAAACTAGACTCCTAATAATCTTCGATTAGTCCCTGAGTTTTTTATTAGGCTCTAGGTCTGGAGTTTGTCGTCCCACTAGCGTAACGTAGTTTTGAACATTGGAATGATGAGAGGTTTCTAACGAAAAAGCAAACCGATTTTGCATCATCGTTGTATTTTTAGTATCTTATCTTTGACCCAATTTCAAACACGAATAGAGATTAATATGCTTTATTTGATTTTTTTTTTGGTTTGTGGCAAATTATAAGCTTCTTTTGACCTTGAACAAACGGCAAGAACTTTGTAAAGGCCTCTTGAGAGGGGTCATGGAATATTAAATTTATGGCCACTGACCAACTTGCTTTACCTCTCAATCTCTGTGGCTCAATGTTTGACCAGCTATCTGGGCTAAATATCCCATGCAGTTTGAAATGAAATACAGAACTACAATTGGCTACAATTTTGAATTTTGTATAGTAGTATTATTTCTTTTGTTTCTTGAATCTTGTTACTTTTTTCATATTGTTGGTCCAACCCGCAGGCATTAAATGCTCAGTTGCTTTACATGCAACTTGCAAGTGGTTCTGACTATGTGCATCTCTATGTTTTGTTTTACTGCATATTCTTTAGGATTCAGCGTTCTACTTGCAATATTTTTGTAAATATGTAATGGACTCTAGTCAAGAATGATACTACTAAGTACTGAACTAAATTTAGATCCAAATGTCCCTAAAACCCTGGGTTTCTAGACCTTTTTCTTAATCACATGGACGGACCACGATACAAAATAGAAAACAGCCAATTAACAAGAATACAACACAACTGTTTCCTTCAAAATTGATATATACGTATATACCAAACTCCACTTGTCTAGTACTTCGCGTAGGCCTCGACCAAGTTTTGATATAATGCAAATAATGCAATCTAATACGATTATTGTATGTAATATATAAAAGAACAAGAAGCACAGGTACTTGGGTCATCTTTTATGGTGAATTTTGAGAATGTGAACGCATTTGGTAGGCCTAATATGGGATTCAATGGTCTGGTTCTTCAGATGAATGTGCTTTAATACTTTAGTGGAAAACAACAACGGACAAGAGAACATGTCTCTCGGCTATACCTTGAATCCTCTGCTCTCTTCAAACTACACATTCGAATCTCCACTAGGATATAGATCGTTGTGACATCTGGTAAAATTTTGACCATATATATATATATTACTTCAACCGGTTCAAATAAGCTTCTGATATTAGTAAACCGGCATTAGAATGTTATACTATTACATTTGGAGGAAATTGATTTAGGAAACCACGGTTTAAAAAATTCTCAACTCTCTGTAGATTTTGACAAACCTTTCGAGTGATTCTTTTTTTTTTTTTGAGTGGTTCATCTTTTATTTAATCGTTTACTCCATTGACTTCTTGTCATTTGTCACATAATTCTATTAGAAAGATTCATGCAGGTGCGAAATAACAAAGGAAAAGACAGGGAGTTACAATTAATACTATTAATATAAACATTATAAACACTTCGTATATTCTGCTTCCTCACGTTGAGACAGGCAAATAACGAAAATGTTGGGCCAAAAACCTTAATACACTTGACATTTTTTATTTTTTAAAAACATAGACACTGACATTTTTATCTTAACTAAAGTACTTATATATTTACCCACAATTAAATTAAACAGAGCAATTCTCGCGCTCCAGCGTCCAGCCTATCAAAACCGTCCACGTCAATAAACGAAAAAGGCAACATACGGTCTAGATGCATCCACGTCATCATCATCGTCACAAAAATCTCAGAACCAGTAAAAATCAATTTCTTTTTTAATTAATCAGGCTCGAAGAAATCGTCGACATCCCATGGAGTTGCATCGAAATCTTCATTCAAATGGAACGAGAAATCCTCCGGTTCGTCATCTTCTCTCCGGTTCGGAAACGGTTTCTGGATTTCGATTTCGTCCATAAACAACGGCTCGGGAGGAAACTCAGAATCCCAGAAATACTCGCCGGCGAGAGACAACTCCGGCAACGAGTACGGATCCGGGAACACACTCAAGACGTTCGACTTCACCTCCGCCGCCTGATCGATCGGTTCCCTCTCCAGCTCCGCTCGATACTCTGTTTCCTCTTTGACGTTGAACCGAAGAACAGACGTCGGAGAACAGAGGCTCTGCTGGTTCACCGAATCGCACCCGGAAACCGTTTTCAGATCGATGACCGGCGGCGAAGGAGGAGGAGTGAGAAAATTCGTCTGAGCGTTGTGACCTTTGAGACGAATCGCGGCTCGATCGTAAGCGACCGCAGCTTCCTCCGCCGTGGAGAATGTCCCTAACCAAATCCGAGTACGGGTCGAGGAATCCCTTATCTCCGCCGCGAAGGTTCCCCACCGTCTCTGCCTCACGCCTCTGTACTTTACAGGGTTCGCTGATGACGACGACACGTCATCAACCTTTCTCTCGCCGCAGCCACCACCTTTCTCCGCCTTGCGTCTAGCTTTCCCCGCCGCCTTCGTGGAGGAGGAGGAGGAGGAGGGTCTGGTTTCACCGAATCTGATCTCCTCCACGTACCGTTTCACTCTTGGCATCGGACAAACCTTGTCGTCTTCGTCGCTAGATGAGTCAGTGGCGAAAGGGTCGGTGAAACTGATTCGGACCACTCTCGAAGAGCCGTTGAATGGTTTAGCTGGCACGGGGTTGACCGTGCAGTGCTCTGTAAACTTTACTTTTCTTGTTCGTTTCTCCATTTCTCTCGCTCTGTAATAATCACCGAAGGAGAGAGAAAGTGAAGATGATTTTTTTTTACTGTGATGAAACGTAGAGAGAAAGAGAGATGAGTCAAAATATTAAAGCAGGGAAGAATCGCCGTTTCTTAGGAACATCGTTCCTTAAATATATGTCATGACATTTATTGTTTCCATATTCTCCTTTTACTTTTATGGCCATTTTTCTTTAATGTAGTTTTTTGGAATTCTTACTGTTTATCTTTTTTTAAATTGTGTCTTTTTGTTTAACTGTAGAGAGATATTAATGCATATGCAACCCGGTTTAGCAGTATTCACAATATTGGAATGACCTAATCAACAGAAAAATTAAAATGATTCCGAGGAAGTTACTCTGTTTCCTCATGAAACCAAAATCTAAACACACTAAAATGAAAGAAAAATCCTTATAATTATACTGAATCTTTGTATTAGGTTTATAAACCGAAAGAGATGTTAAACCGGAAATTACATTAGTGAGATTAACGCGGTTCGTGGCGGCCATTGGGGGTCTCCAAAACGGCTTTCCGCATCTCAGATTGAGACGTAGTATCTCTGACACGTGTTAGTTACCGTATCGAGAGTGGAGCTTTTGTCCTACCTTAATAGCTTGGTCTCCAAGCCATTTTAAGTCTTCCACGCCAATAACTCATGCGCCAGTGTGTGGGACCTTCTCGTCTGAGACGGGTCACGAGGATGTCACTCACAATGAATTTTAATAATATGGTAACGAAGTCTATTGATGTGTTTTTAAAAAAGAGTAATAGACTAATAGTGTAGTCTCGTGTCAATTTGAAACGTAATTTTAATTTTTTTTTGAAACCAATGATCTTTCGCTTGGAGGCCAAGTCACTCCCAGCCTCTAATATTTAATGTCTCTTGTCGGAAACAGGAAAAAAAAGTAAACTAAATTAGAATTTTAAGTTTTGAATTTTTAAATGAGTTGTAACTAGAATTGGTCGGGCGAAACAAATCATTAGAAAAAAAAAAATTCATAATCAAATTGATAAAATCTACAAATTACAACTTCCTAAAACAATAGTCTACTTACATTCGAGTACAAGTGATTTCAAACTCTTTTGTTTGTTTTGAACTTAGGGTTCGTCTTCTACTCTCGGTAAAAGATCAAGACAATATAACACAGCCAAACGATTACATGGACTCAACAATAAATTGCATGGCACTCGTTAGGACTTAGGACCATAGTCGTAGTTAGGTACTAGCTTATAGAAAAAGAAAACTTATTAATTATTCCATTATCCTCCGTCACATGCCCGTCATTTTCATATACCTTATCCCTTTCGTCTCAATATCTGCAGCAGCACACACGTATGTCCTGACACGTCGATATCAATATCATTATTTTTAGCAACGAAGCTATATACCCCAAGACATAGACCATATGCTAAATAAAAGGTAAGTCGTTATTCAAACAGTCTTGATGGATTCAGTCTAACACCATAGTGAAGTAGCAGAACAATTTCTTATAAAATCGATTAATTCTCAGGCAAGTATGTAGCTGCAAACCGGGCTTCTAGCTCTAGTGGTAAAAGGTTTACAGTAAGATCTTACATCGCAGGTTCGAATCTCGGCACTGGGAATTAACATTTCGGCATCGCAGATTGAGACGTAGTATCTCTGACACGTGTTAGTTACCGTATCGAGAGTGGAGCTTTTGTCCTACCTTAATAGCTTGGTCTCCAAGCCATTTTAAGTCTTCCACGCCAATAACTCATGCGCCAGTGTGTGGGACCTTCTCGTCTGAGACGGGTCACGAGGATGTCACTCACCAATAAATTTTAATGCTAATGAATAATGAGTGTTCGAATGGAGGAGTGGGACAATTGCAGTTCTCCTGCACATGCATTCTCACGTACATACATTTTCCCGCACTGCATTCATTATTCACCATTTTCTGTTTGTAAAAGCGGTTCAATCGAAAGATCGCGCGCTTGATATTTTTGTTTTTGTGGAAAAGCGGGGATCCGTCACGAGATCTCATCCTAACATTTGGTATTGTTGATCCGCTTTTTGTTTGTCAATAAATAACTTTGTTACAACACATAACTTTAAAAATATATTTATCTACTTTCATGAATACAATATTTTTATTTTATTTTATTTACAACTTTAACAATACAAAATTATTATTCTCTACTTATTATTTTTGTCATATAATATTTAATTTTTATAAATAAGAAAATAAAAGAAGTATAAGTATCTTATAAAACATTTACAGTATTTCTACGATCCTATAACATCTAAGATATTTGTTTAGATATCTAAGTGTCATTTTATTGTTTTAATATATGATCTATAGTTTTAAACTGATTTTGTCATTCATAAGTTACAATAAATTATTTGATATGGTTTTCCTGATCACTCGCTGTGATCGCACTTCTCACTTGATCTGCGTGATCTGTTTGATCTGTCCTGGCTGACTACTTTTACCATTCAAGTCTGAGTCTATTGATGTGTTTTAAAAGAGAGTAATGGTAGTAGTCTCGTGTCAATTTGAAACGTCATTTTAAAATTGTTTGAACCAATGATCTTTCGCTTCGAGGGCAAGTCACTGCCACCCTCTAATATTTACTAATGTCTCTTGTCGGAAACAGGAAAAAAAGTAAACTACATTAGATTTTCCTTTAAGTTTAGAATTTTTAAATGAGCTTTGACTAGAATTGGTCGGGGAAAACAGAATCAGTAGAAAAGAAGGTTCATAATCTAATTGATAAAATTACAAATTAAATTAACTTAATTACTAAACAATAGTAATATTCTACTACTTACATTACATGCGATTTCAAATTCTTTTGTCTGTTTTATAGTTGGTGTTCGTCTTGTACTCCTGGCAAAGATCAATACAATATAACACAGCCAAACGATATAATATGGAACAATAAATTGCATGGCGTTCGTTAGGACTCGTGTCTTGAAATCTCATTTTGTGTGCTTTTTCTGCATATACAGAGGAAGGAGAAAACTTATTAATAGTATTCCATCATCTACTCCGTCACGAGCCCGTCATTTACATAAGTAATATGGTATACCACTTTCATTTCAACATCTGCAGGCAGCAGCAGCACACACGCATATGTCCTGACACGTTGATATCAATATCATTATTTTTAGCAACGAAGCTATATACCCCAAGACATAGACCATATGCTAAATAAAAGGTAAGTCGTTATTCAAACAGTCTTGATGGATTCAGTCTAACACCATAGTGAAGTAGCAGAACAATTTCTTATAAAATCGATTAATTCTCAGGCAAGTATGTAGCTGCAAACCGGGCTTCTAGCTCTAGTGGTAAAAGGTTTATTTGTAATCGCTTTCATCGCGCAGGTTCGAACTCGGCTAGGGAATTAACATTTCGGCATCGCCGAGGGACGAGAGACGATCACGTGGCAACACGCGTAGTCTGGATCGTTTCGTGGTAGGGATACCTCTGTATAATTCAAAAAAAAAAGTATGTAGCTACAACTACAACGAAACGGTCCTTAATTAGCTCCCAAACACTCTGTTTTAACACTTTTTGGGGGATGATTGATAATAGTCTCATAGAGATCATATAATACAAAGGAAGGCTCAACGTAGGGCCAGCCAATACGGCCCCGCATGAGGGGTAAGAGCCCAATACCATATTTACCATTGTTTTACACAAATACCCTTAAAATATCAATTAATGCACAAAATAAACCCAAATGCCTTATTAATAGGGGTTATTGGTTGTCGTATTTTAATGGATTTGAAAATCCAAACTAAATCTAGTGTTATTGGTTCTATGATTTTAAAATTTGTATTAAAATCATGTGTTATTGGTTTAATGATTCATAAATTTTATATCAAATCAATAGTTATTCAATCATACCAGTTCTTAAATATATTTAATTTTTATAATAGATTTGAATGAATTTGTTTGGATTTTTAGTTAAAAATACGAACGCTCAGATGTGAGGGAGAACCTCAGCATTTGCATATTTTGTTTTTATAAATCAAACAAAATATATAAACCAATATTAGGTTTCGTTTCACGCATTCAGAGTTCGATCCCTCCTCTCGTCGACGCCGTCCAAAAATCTCCGCCGTATCATCGCCGCAAATTTCCGTTAAGGTATTATAACTTTCGTCTCCTTATCTCTCCTCTTCTTTCAGTTTTTTCTTTTTGTTCTCTGCTTTTGGAAAACAGAAAGTTTCGAACTTTGTTCTGTCTCAGTCTCTCAGTGATTTTAACAGAAAGTTTCGAACTTTGTTCTGTATCAGTCTTTTCAGTGATATCTCTCGATTCAGAGTTCACAAGGAATGGAGTATATAAACCCTGAAGGTCTTCGATTAGATGGTCGCCGATTCAATGAGGTATCTTTCCATCTCTGTTCCTTGTCTTTTGTTAACAGCCCTTCACAAGTCAATATCTCTTATGCTTTGATTCTTTTGTAATAGATGAGGCAAATCGTAGCTGAAGTTGGAGTGGTTTCCAAGGCTGACGGGTAAGCGCAATCCTCATCTCTGTTCTAACTTGGCACTTACTTGAATATAAAACTCCAACTTTCTGTTTTTCTTGTTGTTCTTGTCTCAGCTCTGCTGTTTTCGAGATGGGTAATACCAAAGTTATTGCAGCTGTTTATGGCCCTAGAGAGGTATTCATTCTCCATGATTGATTGATGATTGCCCTTTTATTTTATCAGTCTGTGAATTAAGATTATGTGTCTTTACTCTCTTAGATTCAAAACAAGAGCCAACAAAAGAATGGTCATGCGTTGGTATGTGTATATGTTTTTGATCTTTGTTGTGTATATTCTTCCTCTTAGCATAAAAGCTTTATGAATTTTTAAATGCTTGTAGCTTCTTCTTCTCTGTAATTTTGGTAGGTGCTTTGTGAGTATAGTATGGCTCATTTTAGTACCGGTGATCGCAGAAGACAGAAGAACGACAGGTTTACACACTTACTACATATCTAAAACACTCCAACTTGTTGTTGCAATTAATCATAAAACTTGAATTGTGTGTGTTATGTATGGCCAGGCGATCAACAGAGCTATCTCTTGTCATCCGTCAGACAATGGAAGCGTGCATATTAACGAACTATTACCTCATTCTCAGGTTTACCTCTATATATTATATTTCATGGTATGAATCTGTAGCCAATCCTATTGAGTCCTGATGGATTGTTTCTTTTGTGCAGATTGACATTTTCCTTCAGGTCCTACAAGCTGATGGAGGTAGCTGTGAAACCTTCTTTGTTTCTTCAATCTCTGGATCTGTTTCATTTATGTTATGTTGTGGTAATCAGGAACAAGATCAGCTTGTATCAATGCTGCCACTCTAGCTCTTGCAGACGCTGGGATTCCAATGCTGATCTCGCTGTTTCCTGCAGTGCTGGATACTTAAACAGCACTCCACTTCTTGATCTCAACTATGTGGAAGATAGCTGGAGGAGCTGATGTTACTGCCACCCTCTAATATTTACTAATGTCTCTTGTCGGAAACAGGAAAAAAGTAAACTACATTAGATTTTCCTTTAAGTTTAGAATTTTTAAATGAGCTTTGACTAGAATTGGTCGGGGAAAACAGAATCAGTAGAAAAGAAGGTTCATAATCTAATTGATAAAATTACAAATTAAATTAACTTAATTACTAAACAATAGTAATATTCTACTACTTACATTACATGCGATTTCAAATTCTTTTGTCTGTTTTATAGTTGGTGTTCGTCTTGTACTCCTGGCAAAGATCAATACAATATAACACAGCCAAATGATATAATATGGAACAATAAATTGCATGGCGTTCGTTAGGACTCGTGTCTTGAAATCTCATTTTGTGTGCTTTTTCTGCATATACAGAGGAAGGAGAAAACTTTATTAATTATTCCATCATCCTCTGTCACGAGCCCGTCATTTACATAAGTAATATGGTATACCACTTTCATTTCAACATCTGCAGGCAGCAGCAGCACACACGCATATGTCCCTGACACGTTGATATCAATATCATTATTTTTAGCAACGAAGCTATATACCCCAAGACATAGACCATATGCTAAATAAAAGGTAAGTCGTTATTCAAACAGTCTTGATGGATTCAGTCTAACACCATAGTGAAGTAGCAGAACAATTTCTTATAAAATCGATTAATTCTCAGGCAAGTATGTAGCTACTATAACTACAACCAAACGGTCCTTAATTAGCTCACAAACACACTAGTTAACATTATTTTATACATTTTTGCCTTTGGGTGTCAACTGCGGGATTGTATATGATTGATAATAGTCTCATAGAGATCATATAATACAAAGGAAGGCTCAACGTAGGGCCAGCCAATACGGCCCCGCATGAGTAGTAGTTCAATACCATATTTACCATTGTTTTACACAAATACCCTTAAAATATCAATTAATGCACAAAATAAACCCAAATGCCTTATTAATAGGGGTTATTGGTTGTCAGATTTTAATGGATTTGAAAATCCAAACTAAATCTAAGATGTTATTCTACGATTTTAAAATTTGTATTAAAATCATATTTGGTTTAATGATTCATAAATTTTATATCAAATCAATAGTTATTCAATCATACCTGATTTACTAAATATATTTAATTTTATAATAGATTTGAATGAATTTGTTTGGATTTTTTAGTTAAAAATACGAACGCTCAGATGTGAGGGAGAACCTCAGCATTTGCATATTTTGTTTTTATAAATCAAACAAAATATATAAACCAATATTAGGTTTCGTTTCACGCATTCAGAGTTCGATCCCTCCTCTCGTCGACGCCGTCCAAAATCTCCGCCGTATCATCGCCGCAAATTTCCGTTAAGGTATTATAACTTTCGTCTCCTTATCTCTCCTCTTCTTTCAGTTTTTCTTTTTGTTCTCTGCTTTTGGAAAACAGAAAGTTTCGAACTTTGTTCTGTCTCAGTCTCTCAGTGATTTTAACAGAAAGTTTCGAACTTTGTTCTGTATCAGTCTTTTCAGTGATATCTCTCGATTCAGAGTTCACAAGGAATGGAGTATATAAACCCTGAAGGTCTTCGATTAGATGGTCGCCGATTCAATGAGGTATCTTTCCATCTCTGTTCCTTGTCTTTTTTGTTAACAGCCCTTCACAAGTCAATATCTCTTATGCTTTGATTCTTTTGTAATAGATGAGGCAAATCGTAGCTGAAGTTGGAGTGGTTTCCAAGGCTGACGGGTAAGCGCAATCCTCATCTCTGTTCTAACTTGGCACTTACTTGAATATAAAAACTCCAACTTTCTGTTTTTCTTGTTGTTCTTGTCTCAGCTCTGCTGTTTTCGAGATGGGTAATACCAAAGTTATTGCAGCTGTTTATGGCCCTAGAGAGGTATTCATTCTCCATGATTGATTGATGATTGCCCTTTTATTTTATCAGTCTGTGAATTAAGATTATGTGTCTTTACTCTCTTAGATTCAAAACAAGAGCCAACAAAAGAATGGTCATGCGTTGGTATGTGTATATGTTTTTGATCTTTGTTGTGTATATTCTTCCTCTTAGCATAAAAGCTTTATGAATTTTAAATGCTTGTAGCTTCTTCTTCTCTGTAATTTTGGTAGGTGCTTTGTGAGTATAGTATGGCTCATTTTAGTACCGGTGATCGCAGAAGACAGAAGAACGACAGGTTTACACACTTACTACATATCTAAAACACTCCAACT
Source organism: Brassica carinata (assembly GCA_016771965.1). Lineage (NCBI taxonomy): Eukaryota > Viridiplantae > Streptophyta > Magnoliopsida > Brassicales > Brassicaceae > Brassica > Brassica carinata. The sequence goes on from CM028688.1 coordinate 7,565,363, forward strand.
TGTTGTTGCAATTAATCATAAAACTTGAATTGTGTGTGTTATGTATGGCCAGGCGATCAACAGAGCTATCTCTTGTCATCCGTCAGACAATGGAAGCGTGCATATTAACGAACATATTAGCACGCGGTGCTGCAGCCAACCATTTTATTTTGTCTATATAGACATAAAATCTCCAATTTAGTTGGCAGAATCTTACTCGAGTCTGTTTATCTTGATAACAAAAAAAATAAATTTAACTAATTCTAATCAGACATATTAATGATCTAGGATGGGAAGCTTGTACAGGAATATTAGTAATATTCGTTTTTACTTGAAACCAATTATTTGCTTTCAAATTTTCAATGTCGATCCAATTTTAAAATAAGTGAACACTATTGAAATTTTATTAAACATTGAGATGAAAACAACACATATTTTGATTCTATGGTTAAAACTCTGGTGTATACCACAATGTATTGATCAGAGTTCAAAATCATCAATTCAGTAAACCCTTGACTAATTATGTAAAAATTCAAACCACATCTTCATTAGTAGCCAAACTCAGAACAATTTATTATAAAATCCATTTAAACCCAGGCAAGTATGTAGCTACTATAACTACAACCAAACGGTCCTTAATTAGCTCACAAACACACTAGTTAACATTATTTTATACATTTTTGCCTTTGGGTGTCAACTGCGGGATTGTATATGATTGATAATAGTCATAGAGATCATAATACCAAGGAGGACTCACCGAAGGGCTAATACGGGCCGCATGAGGCCCAAGACGATATGCAGCTTTAATTTACACATACACCCTTTAAATCTCAATGAATTCACAAAAGAAACCCCAAAAGCCTCTAACTATCATTAGGTTTCACTCCTTCACTCCTCTCGTCGACCGCCGTTCATAAACCTCCGACGTATCCTCGCCGCTAATTCCAGCTAAGGTATAACTCGTCTCTTTCTCTTCCCGCTTCTTTCATATTCTCTGTTTCTGGAAAACAAAGTTTCGAACTTTGTTCTCTCTGCTTTCAGTGATATCAACGTTAACTTTCGAACTTTGTTCTGTCTCTGTCTTCTCTCGATTTAGGAGTTTCACAAGAATGGAGTACGTAAACCCTGAAGGTCTTCGATTAGATGGTCGCCGATTCAATGAGGTATTTTTTTCCATCTCTGTTTCTTGTCTTTTGGTAACAGCCTTCGCAATTCATTTTGATGCTTTTGTAATAGATGAGGCAAATCGTAGCTGAAGTTGGAGTGGTGTCCAGGGCTGACGGGTAAACACAGAACTTACACCTATCTTCATATATGTTCTAACTTGGCACTTAAATGAAGTAAAAACTCGAACTTTATGTTTTTTTTTTCTTGTTCATGTCTTAGCTCTGCTGTTTTCGAGATGGGTAATACCAAAGTAATTGCAGCTGTCTATGGCCCTAGAGAGGTACTCACATTACTCATTCTCTATGATTGATGATGCCCTTTTATTGTATCAGTCGGTGAACTAAGCTTGTATGTCTTTGCTCATCTTAGATTCAAAACAAGAGCCAACAAAAGAATGGTCATGCATTGGTATGTATATGTTTTTTGATCTTATTTTGTGCATATTCTTATCGGCGTAAAGCTTTGTGAATTTTGAAATGCTTTTGGCTTATTATTCTCTCTAATTTTGGTAGGTGCTTTGTGAGTATAGTATGGCTCATTTTAGTACTGGTGATCGTAGAAGACAGAAAAATGACAGGTTTTTACACTTACTACTTATTTAAAAGACTCACAGTTCTTGCAATTAGTCATGAAAACTTGAATTGTGTGTGTTTTATGTATGGTCAGGCGATCAACAGAGCTATCTCTTGTCATCCGTCAGACGATGGAAGCCTGCATATTAACCGAACTGTTACCTCATTCTCAGGTTTACCTTAGATATCTTCATGGCAGGAATCTGTAGCCAATCCTATTGAGTCTTGATGGATTGTTTCTTTTATGCAGATTGACATTTTCCTTCAAGTTCTACAAGCTGATGGAGGTAGCTGTGAATGTGAACCCTCTTTGTTTCTTATTCTATGGATCGGTTGCTAAATGTCATGTTGTGGTAATAATCAGGAACAAGATCAGCTTGTATCAATGCTGCGACGCTAGCTCTTGCAGACGCTGGGATTCCGATGCGTGATCTTGCTGTTTCCTGCAGCGCTGGATACTTGAACAGTACTCCTCTTCTTGATCTCAACTATGTGGAAGATAGCGCTGGAGGAGCTGATGTAACCGTCGGCATTCTACCTAAACTAGACAAAGTGACACTCCTTCAGGTATCATCTTCTTCTCTCTCATATCATCACACTTATCTTACATCCGCAGTCAAATTGGTTTGCTGACGGTTTATGTATCGGTTTCAAAATGTGTAGATGGATGCAAAGTTACCAATGGAAACGTTTGAAACGGTGTTTGCGTTGGCTTCTGAAGGCTGCAAGGCGATTGCAGAGAGAGTACGCGAGGTACTTCAAGAAAACACCAAACAGCTAGAGTATCGTCGTGCTGCATAAACTTCAGAGCTAGCTAGAGAAAAACGATATAATGTACCAAAAGATTTTTTTATCAATGAGTTCGTTAAATGTTGCTGCTACTTTTCCGAGACTCAAAGTTAGTAATTCAAAGTCATGCTGTTTTTTTGTTAATATGCGAATATTAAAGCGAGAATGAACACCTAATGTTTCATATATTCATACAATAGCCATTTGCCAAGAGAAAAAAAAACATAGGCTTCTTTTGTCATCACTACAACACCAAGACCGGTCTAAGAAATCACCGGTTTATAATCTTTTCTACTGAAAATGAGAACAAACATGCAAAGTACAAGAGAAAACGATGATGATTCTGCTTTTCCAATGTTGCAGTATAAAAAAACTGCAGAGACCATGCAATGGAATAAGCATTTACTAATATTTAAGGATGAGATTCTAAAAGAGACGAGAATCAGAATCCTTTGCTCTGTAGTTCAAGTTGATCAAAGCAGAAACTGGATTTAACAGCGGTTAGAATAAGCTTGCCGGTCCATTCTTCTCCTGGCTTCAAAGTGATGGGTCTCTCTAGTGCTGCACCATCCACACAAAGCATGCTTTTGTACTCATCGTCTCCAAAATCCGTCATGGTTTTCGATTTCTTCTCCCATGGATTCCATACCACTGCATCATCATCACCATCATAACAAATGAAACCCATATCATGTGAAAAGCTAGTAATGAAAAAACAAGATTCTGTCTGATTCATTACCGGTGTCTGGAAGTCCTTCCTTTCCAATAACATATGTTCTTTTCCGTTCATGGTCAAGAACTGCTACCACTTTGGGAGATCTAAGGTAAGTCCTGTCCATCTGAAACCAAAAGAAACATTATGAAGTTGTGTTAACCAAAGATAAGTTTGTTCTTCGCTATACATGTTTGCATGACCCTTACCTCAGATTCAAAGGTTATTGCATCGCCTTGTTCCGTCAAAAGCTCTCTTTTGCTGAGGTTGTCCAAGTAGTCCAGTGTCTCTAACCCTTCAACCCTCACTTCACTGTTAACCAAACAAGTGATTTAATGATTCAGCAAAGTGACCAAACACCGAATCTTTTGTAAAGAGTAGTACCTTATATCTGAGACAGAGAGGTAAGTATGATAAGCGAATGAGAAGCTAAAGGGCTTGCCATTGATGTTTCTAACCCGAGAAACCAATGTTAAGTCTCCATCTAAGGCAAGTGAAACCCTGAGACGGAACTCAAAACTGCAAAAGGAAACAACAAGGCAGAGTAATCAGAATGTGTTAAGAGAAAGAATATAAAAGGTAAGTGATGATGGTTTCTACCTGTGAGGCCATTGCTTCAAGTCCTCCTCTGATGGTTTGAGAAGAAGATCAACAAATGATTTCCCAAAGGATTCGTTTGAGGCGAGAGGAGGTGGGTTCTCATCGATAACCCAGATTTTGTTCCTTGCAAACCCATGTTGATCCAGTGATCCACAATCTCCAAACTTCAAACACAAACAAAGTCAATAACAATGTTCAAAACAGAGAGATACAGTAATGAGAGCACCAAAGTTACCTGAGGATAACAAATCTGGATCCCTCCACGCATTGATTTTGGGTGTTTGAAGATAGCCTACACAATTTCAAATAGTTAAAAATCAGATCTTGATGCTTCTTCTTTCTTTGATTGGGTTTTGGTCTGCAATTACATACCTTGTTGCTAGTGAAAAGGAGCTCTTCCCCTTGGTCATTCCTCCACGAAATCACTTGTCCTCCATGTAAACTAATCTGCAAAATCAAATCCCACAACACATTAATGAAAGACTCTAATTTGAGAGAGAGATAAGAAGAAGAAAAAAGTTGAAACCTTTGCTGAAGCGCCATGTGGGTTTCGAAGAAGGACTTGGTCAATGCCATTCCAATCTTTGGTAATCTCAGTAGCTGCTTTATCATCCCACACTGCTGCGTAATGACCCATTCTTCTTCTTCTCTCTCTCTCAGACAGAGAAAACTTTCAACTCTTGTTTTAAATTTGAAAATCTCAAGAACTTTTCCGACAAGTTGTGTCTGGATTCTCACAAGCCCAAAGAAAGGAGCGAGACGACAAAAGAGCTTTTTTTTTTGCTTTCTTTCTCTCTCTCTCTCACAAAAAACTCATGACCACGACTGTGATTAGATCTGGAAATCTACTGTGTGTTTTGCTCTCATTAAGTACTCTCCACTCAAAAGGAATTATATAATTAGATTAAAAGGGAGGATAAAGAGAAGAAGGCAAGGCAAACAACACCTGGCGATAGAATGAGTAAAACACCTATCTTAGATTCTTATTAGTAATTATTCACCACCACTGGTTAATACTATCATTTACTTATACTTATTTATATGGGGTAATATAAATAAAATATTCAGGTTTATCTTTGTATGGTAAATAACAAAAAAAAGGGTTTGGGGATAGTGATGAAAAATCCAACAAAAAGAAATAAAAACGCCAAGAACAGATTAAGGAAACACTTTGATGAAAGATTAAGATGGAATAAAGATGAGGTTTATAGAAATCTCCAAGAGGAGGCTACGTGCATTGCTTCACATAAACATGGCGGAAACAGGAATGAACTTTCCTCAGTCCATAGAAGAACTTCTTTTTATATTAATTGAGCATTATTAATATTATTATTATTATACAGTATTAAACACTATTAATGTGTGTTAATAATGTCCAGCCTGTCTTTTAATTAAATAGTAAGATGCATACAAAACATAAATAATTTTTGAGGTTAGAGGAGACGAATGATACCATAATTAGCGGACCAGATTCTTTGGTTCACCGCACGAGGATAGTCAGTGAGAGCAATAAACCAAAAAACTATTGATCTTTCTCTACAGCAACTGTCGATGACACCGTACCACGTGTGCGGTATCTAATCACCCGGTCAGTTCTTCTATTTTGTAATTATTTGAGTTGTTTTGATATTGAGAGAATTTTTTTAAAAGGTCCTCAAATGGAGAATGAGAACTGTTTCAATCCAAACACGAACAAAAACGCATGGCTCATGTGGAGAGTGAGGTCTGTTTCAATCCTAATAAGCAGATTGTTAACTTACACTTATCCAAAGTGATATGACCTACTTCGTAATGTATGTTATGTTTTTGTTTTTGTTCCAAATGAGTCATTTATTCTTCATGTTTATATATAAAAACAAAATGTCGTTGTTGTCACAAAGCTAATAATAACTTTTATTTAGGGACATAGTCACATTAACAGGAGTATAATTTATCCGTTGTATAAAATATATCACTTGGATATTTTCAGAGACTAAAACAATAATTGAAATATTTTATTAATTATGATTAGCCAGTAATATTTAAGATAAATAAATTCTTCATCAAATCAATGTATTTTGCAAGTCGTCTAAAATTAGAATAGATATAAATTATATTGAAATCAAAAAATAACATTTTTATAAAACAGAGAAAGTATATTTAAAAGATAACAATTGAAATTTCGAATATGTGTAATGGTTGCAAAGTCCCTTTAGGCTCTCTCTTTGTTAGGTTCCAGCCTTCTCTTCGTTATATTAGCAACGAGCCCCGTCTTCTAAAGAGAGTTATGAAGACTGAAGATGAAAATGGCATATAGAAGAAGAACCAGCTTTACTATTTAATATTGCACATTATTTTTGCTCTTTCACAACATGGTTCATAATACAAATCAAACCCTAACAATCTCATTGAAAAGTCATTTACTAAACCATGCCAAGAGTAAGCGTCAAGGCATTTACATCCTTCTCTTAAGCGTCCTCCTTCATTCTAGATAAGTTTTTTTAGAACCTTAAAGACTCTTTATAAGCTCTCTAGTCTTCGTCGAGCCTTACATAAGAAAAACAAAAGTTGGTTAGAGAGAAAAAATACAACAAGTGGCAAGACAAGAAAAGGTCACTGAGGAGGATCTGTAGACCTTTTGATGGTAAGCTCAGCTCTGAGATGGAGTATCCCATTGATGAAGTAAAGACTATCCTCTGCAGTAAAAGACGTCCACGGAATCCCAAACAAGTTCCTGTACCCAACTGCTTTCCCTCCTGTGAACGTGTAGTTCCCTTTGTACTTGCTTATGAACTCCTCCGATGGCTTTGACCTCGCCGAGAACTCGTAGTCCACTCCGAAACTCACCGACCCTTTCTCCTGCATCCCTAGGAACAGCCCGAAACAGTGGAACGAGCTCTGTTGGTCCATGTTGCAATGCGCCGAGAGGAAAAAACCTTGACCGCCTAAGTGAAAGGCCTGAGAATAGACTCTCCCCGAGGGGAACAACCCTGCGCATTCTTCTCGTTTCAGGTCTAGGTAGACCACGCACTGCGGCCTGGGAAGCTCGAACTCGACGACTTTCACGGGTCTGTATTTGTAAGCTCTCTCTATGAGGCGTCGGTTCATGGAAGCTGATTCTTCCGCAGCTAGGCTGCGTTGCCTGTGCGGGGCTTCCGCCTTGAAGAAAAGAGCCTCTAGAACGAGCTTTGACGCTATCTCGTGGTCGAAGTCACTGCAGGTCAGTACCTTCTTCAGCTTTCTGCATGTCATGAACGGGAAGCGGATAGATAGTGCGAGGCGTGACCCGAGAATCTCTCTTCGCTCCTCCAGCACATGGTACTGCGCTCTTGCCCATTTCAAGATAAAATCATAAACTGCATCCTCTGATGCTATCTGGAGATCGTCGCTTGATAAGATTGCCTCGATTCCTGCCAATGGTAGCGACATGACCTCCTCCTGAAACCTGAAAAAGAAGAGTAACCATGGCCTCTATGAATCAGCACACCCACCATCACCATCTCGTGCATATTGTTTTGAGGTCTTACTTGGTAATGTCTTTGTAGCGGGCAGCAAGGAACTGTTTTGCAGCATCGGTTAAAGGCTGGACGGCTTTAGCCATTAGAACGCTAGAGGGAAGCTCGAGATAGAGCAGGGCAGACTCGGGAGTCATAGGCATATTGCGGAGAAGCCTGCTGCAGTACCTCATGCAAGATGCAACCTCGAACTTATCAGCAGCCATGAGCACATCTAACAAAGCAGGTGCCGTGGCGACAGATACCACATTGCTATACATGAAGTTTAAGAGCTCCATCAAAGCAGATTCCTCTGCCATACACACAAAGTCAGATACCCATGTAAACCAAAGCCAAATAACACACAACAAAACGACAAATGTTACCTATTTGTGTCTAGTCGTCTTAGAAACATTCAGATATGTTCACATGAGTAACAAAAAAAGCCAGTAGCTTGTGTTGAAATAGCGTACCTGACGCATTGATTCGAAGAGTGACATGCCTTTGCTCAGATTCCCTCATGCCATTGGAGAACAACTATAACATTTTGAGAAGAAACAAAAGTGAGACACACACAAACTCATGGACAAGAGACTACTACCATCGCATTGATATTGAATACCTTGTAAAAGAAAGGGCTTTTAGCAGCTAAGATAGGAGAGCTAATATGAAGTTCTATAACCCTAACAACTTTAGAACAATCCATCCCCCAGCTTGGCTCACTAGTTGTATCCTCTTCATCACCTAAAAAAAAAACCAAAACCCCTTAAGCTCTAGTTCCTCTCCTTACAATACTGATAAAAAAAAAGGACCTAGCTTTTAGTACTACCTGATAAAGCCTCTTCAACCATTGCCTCACCTTCATCATCAAGATTATCACCACCAGGGCACCCATCCATATCAGGCTGCTCATCCGTCAAAATCTGCTCCTCGGGACACGCCACAATGTCCGAAATAGTAACTGCAAAACAAAAAAAAAAACGAATCAAAACACGCTCTCTTAATTAAAGGCTTCTCCTTTCGAAGAAAAGGGCAAAATGGTAAATATATATAATCATCATCGTCGTCACCAGATTCCTTTTTGATATCTTCTCTTCTCCTCTTGCGATGACGAGCCCAATCGGCGATGCTCGTACACCCTTCGACGTCTGACCTGGAATCCGAGGGTCCGCCCATGATCTCGATCCGGAGCAATCGATCGGAGAAGTTGCTGTCGTTGAAGGCGAATCCGAAGTCGCCTTCGGAGGAGGAACCGTGACGGGAGAAATCGGAATCCATCTGGGTTTTGGGGTCGAATAGATCCGTGTTTTCACCACCTCTCATATTTACCCTAACCGTGAAAGGGTGAGATGAAATGAAGAAACTTGATGATGATCGTAGACGAAGTTAGAGAGAGAGAGAGAGAGAGAGAGAGAGAGATGAAGGAAGGGCTTTCAGGTGAGAGAGAGATGGAAGGATACGAGAGGAAGAGACTATTCTTTATACAGTCTCTCGTCTATCTTATCTATCTACTAACCGGTTCGGTTATTTAACTAAACCGATCTCCGGTTTTCTCTGTTGAGTCTTGATATTTTAAATGCTGCTATAGAAATTTGAATTTTATGTAGGTGTTAGATATTAAACAAAAGTAGTGAACCTAAAACCTATAAGCTATGTGGTAAACAAAAACAAACAAAATTGGGTCACTTGCATACAGTGGATGGATTAAAATATGGTTTTATAGAGTTCATAGAACAATTTAGAGCTTAAGTAATTCATAGCTACATAAAGATTATGATGTACTCTCTCTCTCTCAGACATTAGCTACAACTTTTAATATAAATCATCTTTAAAGATATAATAGACTATCAGGTTTTGGAGGACGGTAATTTTATATTATTTTACAGGTATTTGTTAGAATACCGTTGTTGGTTTAGGCATGTTCGGTTTTAGCTGAGTGGGCTTGGCGGATGGACATATGATGCTTGGGCTGCATGAGGTTATTTTTAACATGAGTCCATTGATATATTACCTAAATTTTAGAATGGAGAACTCCAACAAACCAAGTTTGACTTTGAAGTCAATGAAAACTTGTGGTGGTAAAGGTTTGGTGAAGATGTAGTATACTAGTTGTAGGTGAGCTGGAATGTTTGGTTTTGATGAGATCCATAGCAACTAGTTCTAGTCTATAGTGGTAATTAATCTTTAAAATGTTTAGAGCAATTGTGAAAAGTCGGATTAACACTGAGAGATATAAAGAGATTGTCACCTTAAAGCATAGTTGTATGAGATTAACACAGATATATAAAGAGATTGTCACCTTAAAGCATAGTTGTATGAGAAGACTCGGAAGAACATCAACCTGATGTTCTATAATCGGAATGATCTTCAGATGGCTCTGTACTTTACTCTCATTACGGTTTCACTTATGATTTGATACAATAGTTTATTTAATTGTAGTAAAATCATATCTTTCATATATATATTCGGATCAGTTAGTATATAATTGGATCCAATAATATCTTCAGGCTATAGAACAAATGGCAAAACCTTCAGTAAAATTTATTAACATGTTTGTCCAAAATCATCTCCATCAAAGCCAAATTGTTCTTTCTCCTTATGATTTGGTATGTTAGGTCTGATCTCTACTGATTTCATGGGTCAGAGTAATATGCTAATTCAAATTTAAGCAGATTATCGAAGCTATTAAAAACTGATAAAATGACCATCAGAAGTTGATAAAAAAAATCATTAGAAAAATTATAAAATGCAACAACAAAAACTATTCTATAAAATGAGAATATTACCTGTTTTTAAATAGCTGTTGTTCACTACCTGTAAACCTAACACTGCCAAACCTGACAGATCCCATCACCAAACTAGGTCCAGTTTCAATTCAAGTACAAAAAAAAACATAAAATCTTAAAACAATAACAACTATCTACAATGAACACACCTTAAAAATCATTATTAATATTTGTAGTAAGATAGTAAAAGTTTTATTTTGAACCACCAGGAACAGCAACAAGACACCCTCCAGTTTCAGTCCAATAAGATATTGTGGGGCCACATATTAACAAGGATTCGATTGATTAAATTGAAACTATATGGGTCTCTTTTGAGAAATATATGATTCATAAAGTACCAAACTGTAAATAACAATACTCTTGAAAAGCATTAACCATTCAATATCAAAGCCATTTCTCTGTGCAAAAAAAAACAAACCCAAAACGGCCAAGACTTTCAAAGCTAAGGAGCTATCTCGAGTCTTGGTTCGAAGCAGAACCCAGTAAAGAGCTGAAGAGGGAACTTCTTGGACACAGGACACTTCTGAGACCACTTCCAACACTTTAACTTCAAGTCGAAAGTCAAAAGCGCGGGAGACCCATAGCTCTGAACGTAAACCATATCATCACTTCCGCTACTAGCAAAAACATCGTCTAACTCACCAAAGCCTTGGAAGAATCTCTGAGGCATTCTCGCCACTTCTTGCCACTCTCTCCCTCCTCCTTTCAGAACCCAAACACCAATCCCTTTGATGATGTCTGGTCTATCGTGTTTCCCTATCCCTCCAACGACCACAAGCTTCTCCTTCAGGTTCATCAACCTCCCACAGGTTAAAGAACACGGCATTGGAACAAAACTCCTCATCAAGGCTCCACTAGAGGATGATACGGACGATAGGTTCAAAGCAACCAAGCCGTGGCGATGATCAGACCCTCCCGTGGAGTAAATCAAGAAGTATAGAACATTGTCGCAGATCACACTCTCGTCTCCTCCTCTCCATCCGGTTAAGACATCGGTTAAACGTGTTGTCCAAGTCATTGTCTCAGAGCTGTAGAGATGAATAGAGAGCTCCCACTGGAAGAAATCTCCCGGAGCTTGCTTCGACTTCACTACAGAGACAGAGTAACTCTGTTTTGCTCTGTTCACGGAGGTAGACATTGCTGTGTAGTCTGCAGATCTGTGACCGGGCGGTTCGGTAAGCTTCCTCCATTGCTTGGTGATAGGGTTCGAGACATAGAGCTTGTTTCTGCAGTCGTTATCCATGAAACAAACCAATCCACAAGAGGAAGCAACGAACCAGTTCGAAGTCTCGATGCAAGGGAGATCAAAACCGTACCATTTCCTGATAACCGGGTCGTAAGCGTAACCGGATGGATCATCTGTGGTAGTGAACATGAAGTACCAAGGGCTCTGAGGAACAGAGTTGTTGGAGAAGTTGGATAAGAATCTTTGAGAAGATACAATCTCGTTCCACCTTTTGCAGACTGTGCCTGCTCTGAAGATGCTTGCTATGGGGAGAAAGGTGAGGATTCTCTCTAATAAATCGTTGGGGAGAAGAGAATCCATCGAAAAGGTTTGGACTTTGGTCTCATCATCATCGCTCTGCTCAGAGTATGATTCAGCTTCAGGGGTATATGTAGTAATGTAGTTGTAAGGATAAGTGGTCCAAGACGTTTCTGCTTCCATCCTTACAGCCACTGAAAACAACACAAATAATCAATAAATTTACAACCTTTTACACACCAGACATTGAAAAACCATAACAATCCATTAGCAAAAGAACAAATAAATAAATAACAAAAGATATATATTCAAAGCTTGAAGTCTCAACATAGATCAATACACAACACACAGCCTCTTCAAGTTAAATTTATTACACAACACAGAGCTTCATCAAGTCAGATTCATCACAAAACACAGAGCTTCATCAAGTCAGATTCATTACACAACACAGCCTCTTGAAGTCAGATTTATTACACAGCACAGAGCATCTCCAAGTCAGAGATTTATTACACAGCACAGAGAATCTTCGAGTCAGAATTTGTAAGGGAAAACAACAAAAATAAATCAAAATATGAAGTTTAGAACCAGATTTGCTTTAGAGAAATGATATCTAGAATTTGTCCAGTAATGCAATAAATGTTTCAGACAGAAACCAAAAGATAAGTAAAAAAACAGGAGAAAGCTTGTGTCATCCTTTCAAGGTCAAGGTTTCAACTTTGATGGCAATTAATACAAAGATTAGATATTAGGTAGAAGTAGAACGTTGGTTCATGCATATAAAATTAGGCTAAACGCTTACATCTTATCAAACATCTGGTAACAGCATACACTCATTAAATACCAAAAACCCATCATCAATCAAAGATTACGAACAGATATCAATGAACCATCCCAACATTAAAGAAGCAGAAACCCAATTCGATTTTCATTACATACCTTCGAAACGAGGAACACGTGGGTCTCTGAATCCTTAGAATTCTCGAGATTCAAACCCGATAAAGTATCGGACTTTTTTAGATTTGCGAGTGGAAATGCCGGTATTGTGGATTTTGTTTGATGAAAGGACGCGAAAGATGAGATTTTTGCCTGAGAATAGAAGATGGAGATGAAATGGGACTGTCGGGATTTCGGATTTGTCGTGTAAGAAAGATGAAATGGGTTCATCAGTGAGACAAGGACAAGAGCTACAGATTGAGAAAATTTCTGGTTTGATAGACAGAAGAAGAGACGTTCCGGGTTCGATTATATATATATGAATGAAACGGACAATGAGTGGAAGGGATGGCAAGAGAGAGAGAAGAGAGCAAACGCGAGGAAGAGAGAAGAAGAAGACGTTTGCTCTTTGCTTCTTTTTATTTTCTTTTTGTCGTTTTATTTTTGATGAAAAAGAGCATTGTTTTGAAAACCAGACCAAAACTCCCGGTCGGACCGGTGGGACTATAACTCACTCTTTTAATCAGTTCTGCATTGTGTTAAAACCGAATTTAAGTTAAACGGACAAACCTAATTACGGCATCTCAAACCTTACTCTATTTTCTACTCCAAACATCATTTTGGAGTAAAATCTTCTCCAATATCATTCCATTTTCAATTTTAAAATAGAGTAATCTTACCCATTACTTCATTTTAGAGTTAAACTTTTTATATTTATGAAATTGTCCTTTTAATCTTTAATGTTTTTATTTTTTATTTAAATAATATTTTTATGTTAAAAATGATACAATAACATGAAAATAAGATAATCCATTATTTAATAATTTAGATAAAAATACATAATATTATTAAAAACATAAATAATAAAAAATAAAGATAACATAAAACAAATGATTAAATAATCCGGAAAATCGTTTCCGGATCTGCTAAGACCGGTAAAGTATTGTCCAGACAAAGAAGACTGAGAAAGAGCTTGTTGCTCGTGTGACTCAGCATTTCTCTTTGATATTATTAGGACTTGCTGAGCTTGAATATACACATGGACATTTAGATCTTTTATGTAATTCAAATCACAAAACAAAAACAAAAAATCTTCTTTCCGTGCATGATTTTGTTTTTGAATCTCCATAAGAGGTGAACTCGATGCACCAATTGAATTTGAAAGAGAAACTCTACCTCCAAATATAAAAAAATGCAGAAGATGAAAATATCCGATTTCGAAATTTTCTTGCTCGATTTAGTAATATCAAAGATAAAGAAGCTCATTTTTCATTGTGAAATACATTAGTTGATCATTTGTAGGAAAAATATTATAATGCTCATTATTAAACCAACTTATATATTGTCTTTTATTTTATGTTTATGATTTCTGTATTTTTTAATAATAAATATTTAATTCAAATAGATTATATTTTAAGAATTTTTTGTAAACATTAAATAATTGGGGTTAGTTGGTAATTTTGTTAAAAGTATAAGGTCTTGCACTTTAAAAAATCTTATTTTTTGGAGTAAAAATGAAATAATACATTGAAGTAAAACCCTACTCCATCCTAGAGTTGCACCTTTTTGAAATAAATTATAGACTAATACATTGGAGATGCTCTTAGAACGGGCAAACCTAATTAAAACCGATCAAGCTCATTAAATTTGATGATCTAGCTCGATATTAAAACCTTTTTTAAATTCAAGTTACAAAACAAAAAATTCTAAATTTTAAAATGATTTCATATTCATATTTTTTTAAATATTTACCTGAATAAATTAATTTTCATCATATCTTTATATTATTTTTGAAGTTTTCATTTTATTCTCGTATCATTTTTAGATTTTAACAATGATTTAAAGTTTTATCAAAACAATTTTATAGTTATACATATATATAGTTACTTAATTTAAATTTAGATTAAAATCTAAATACAATTAAACCAGTTGGATCGGTTAGACTGGTCCTACCATTAGCCCAGCTATAAATATAATTTTAAGTTAATGTCTGATCCAATTAAATTCAAAAAAGTTTAAAATAGATAAAAATTGGATTACACCATAGCGCATGTAAAACAGTTTTTTAAAAAGTATTTCATGAATACTACAAAACATAAAACAACCAAAAAATAATCGTCTCACCAATAATAATGCTGTCTTACTCATCAACCTCTATGTTTATTTATTTAAAAATCGCAGTGACAATAAACAAATCAAAATTGTTTTATTAAAAGAAAAATATATCACAATGTTTTTTTCATTTCTTATTTCGTTTGGTAATTATACTTTGCTTTTCAAACAGTAGACTTTTCTCAGTTTCGGAGTGGCCCTGTCCTTTACCTAACCTAATACACTCACTACATCACTATACAACAACAAACTAAAAGCCAACACACAAATTTGCATGCACAAGCAGGAATTCCCAATCAAAATATTATATGCAACTTGAAAATGCTGATGGCTTCATATGCACTAACTACATATAACGTGTTAAGCTATATATATATATATATATATCTCAGTTTCATACGCTTTACTTTCTTTCTTCTAATTTAGATCATAGGCCCTTGCCCTTTATGGTTATGTAACTACTCAAGTATTCGTATTCCATGTAGTAACATACATACAATCAGTGGCGCACATACTCCATGATCACATTTTTGGTTATGCATTTGAATAAACTTGGATCTTTTTGTAAATGTGTGTTCTTTGATATGAATTCAACTGTTATTTGTATACGTGATAGTTCAAGGTAGAATATAAATCACTTTTTCGATTTGTAGCATCGTAATATGACTCTTACATCCATGAGTGGTTTATAAATGTATCGTAGAAAGGCTTGCAAATCGGTCTGATGACTACCACCAGTCACACTACAATTATGGAAAGATTACATAGAAGATTCGACAACCGACAATACTACATGTCTTATGAGAATCTACGCTAAACTGCATCATCTGAGCCGTCTTATGAAGATTCATTCCTGGCCAGAAGTCTTTAAACCTTAACCACTAAGCTACGGTGCTTCCACAAACTAATCTAGAATTAGAAGTAAAATCGTGTTTAACATCTAATATATAATAGTATGAAACAAAGTTATTTTTGTCGTTAAAAGAACAAGATTGCGACGTGATGCCTGTTTGGAAGATATAGCAAGATCAATATGCACTAATCAGGTTGGCCTGTTTGGTGGTGCCACATGCCTTTGTGCACGTTAAGTCTTCTCGCTTTTCATTCTGTACATTATGGAGCAAACCCCCACTAACACATGCACACACATTTTTTTATCTGTTTTATCTCATGAATTATAAACTAGTTTTAAGAGACTATTCGCAAACTTTATATAACATCTACAGCTCAAAAGTGATGTTGGTGAGTAAGTTATTCGACCATCTCCATTTCATTTATCCTTTGAAACTAGCTATGAGGTCTTGCTTTTATTTTTGCTTCAAGCCTTCAAAGTTTGTGGACTGCTTATGGTTCTTCAATACATAAACATATGTACATATAGATAGTTCCTCCAAGTTCGCACCATATATGATATATAACAGCTGGGAAGTAAAAAGAATGTAAATAAGAAAAGAGAAATGATTGTTGAAGTAGACTTGTTAATTTTTTCTTGGCAGCAAATGGAAGTGGACCAACAAACTTAGAAGTCGCATTTTATCATGATGATGTTCTCTTCGCTCCACATCTTGTTGTTCCTTCTATACTGTTTCTCCACAACGTTTTTAACATATATACCTATTCCCTCTATATATCTTTCTCTTAGTTTTAGAAAACGACCGGTCCTTTTCTTAGATCAAATTCAAAGTAACATGAGAGAAGTAACCAAATTTTCAACAATCAGCATGTTCCTTCCTTCGTTGAGGAACATGAAAACAAAGAGACTTGCGTGTTTTCTCTAGAATTTGTATACAAACAACGACATAAATGAAAAGTGAAAAAAAACATCTTAAAAACCAACATACAGTTGGCCTATTAGCTAAATTCTTAGATTGTCTAAATAAAATTTAAAGGGTTCATAAGTTCAATTTCTGATGAAAAGAGTACGTTCTTTTAGAGAATTTAATTTAAAATAGTTTGAACCTCGTATAGATCTATGGAACTAGAAGAATCTATAGACATCCAAAAAACTAACAAACTAATTTAAATTCTAGATATATAGACTAAAAGCAAACTTGATTTAAAATCACAACAAAGCACATTAGTGAAATAAAATGAAATTTCTCAACTGAATTCCTTTGAGCTCCTTCCTAGCTTGTTTCCGGTGACAAATACACCGTGGAGCCTACAAGTTCAAGGTTTGATCAAAGGGTCAGTGTGATTTAAAAGTTTCTATTCATGAACTATTCAGAAACTAAAATCTTCATTCTCATCTTTCTCAGCCCAAATCTTTCAAGACCAACATTCGCTGTATTATTGGGTTTGGAGACAATTAGTGGTCAGAGTTTTCCATATTATAACAAAGTTGGGCCATGAAATAGTGCTGCAAAGCTAGTTTATGACAAAAACACTAACATATGCTAGATTTGCTTTACCTATGACAAAGCAGAATAATAGCCCACATCCTTGCAACGTTTAGTCGTTTCGGACCACGCATGATATTAAAATAACACCCACACAATGATGTAAACACGACAAAACATTGGCAAAAGCAAAAAAAAAAACAGGTATCAAAAAGAGCCGTGTGAATGACAATTACTAAAATCAGAATAAGAACAGAGCAAAATTCAAATAAATAATATGCTAATCAGAGTCTCAGTAAATCTCGTTACAATTCAATCTAACAGCTCTTCCACAGTGTAACAAAACGAAATTTCAAAAGATTCAAAAGCAAAAATAAAACAAAATACACAAGATGATTACGATCAAACAAAACAAAGAGTTCTTAGTCTGATTCCGAAGTCAATTTTAGCCATGAGTATTCAAAGCTTCCCAGACCAAGTTCTTAACCACAGGGTTAGCCGCGTCTCTAGCTTGATAAGCAGCTTTCTTCAACGTCCTAATAGTCCACACGTTCGCCTCCCACCAGGAGAGACTCCTATACGGAAGGTTATGCTTCTTGCAAAGCTCCTGAACCACGGGAGCCACTTTCCTTAAATGACAACGCGGCAGCCGAGGGAACAAATGGTGCTCGAGCTGAAACTGCAACCCGCCAAAGAACCAATCCATATACGAAGAACACGAGATGTCCAGCGTCCCTGCAGCTTGCTTCTCGAACCAGTCTGCCCCCGTGGGTGGACCCACGTATACATCCGCAGCGAAATGGTTAAGCGTGAATTGGATATGCTGAAGAGCTGTAACACTGAAGCTAGTGAAGACGAAGAAGAACCTCTCCGGCCAAGTCGGTAAGCAGGAGACCAAGAGCGGGAACCACGTCCAGAACACCAAGATTCCGGCGAAGTTGAGGGCCCGATCGGGAACCTCGCGTTTGGAGAAGAGGAGGAGGAGCGTCTGGACGAAGAGGTTGATCCTCCCGAAGCACATGACCGGGTAGTAAGTGAAGTGCTGGTAGCTGATCAAGAACCTCGCTAAGGGATCGAAAGTGAGTTTCCGATCGTAGAATCGCGACGTCATCGAGCTGAAGAACTTGGTGGAGACGGCGAAGACGGGGATGTGCTGCAGATCCGGATCGTAATCTAAGCTGTTGCACGCGAGGTGGTGCGCGTTGTGAGTCCATTTCCACCACGCGATCGAGATTCCCGTGAGGCAGTTACCTGAGAGGAGCTGAGCGAATCTGTTGTACGATCCGCTCGTCATGATGACGTAGTGTCCGGAGTCGTGGCCTATGTACGCGCTCTGGATCCAGAGGAGTCCGAGTACCGCGGCGGCGATCTGGTGAGCGAGGATCGAAGTGCACGCGAGGACGCCGTAGAGAACGGCGGCGAACATGGCGGCGACGAAGGCGAAGGTGTAGAGAGTGACGTGTCCCTTGTTCTCGAAGAGACCGAGTTTCCGGAACTCCGCGGCCATGCGGCGGTAGTCGCGGGAGACCTCGGAGATTTGGAAGTCTCCGACGTGGTAGCCGGTGAAGAGGTCGTCGAGGTGGCGCCACGCGGTCCCCGGGTGGAACGCGATGAACGCGTCGGTGACGTCTTGGCCGACGAGGTTGAGGATCACCGCGTCGCCTCCGGGGTGGGATTTGATCCAGTCGGAGACGTTGTAGGCTTTGCCTTGGATCGCGATCCACAGATCTCCCGGTTTGTTGTGGCTCTTGAGGTCTTCGCTCGTAATGTACTTTTTCTCCGTCTCTTCCGCCATTGGTGACGATTCGAAAAAGCTCTCGGAGATCTGAATCTACGGCGATTGATTTTCTCGTTTTCGCGGTTCGATCGATAAAAGGTTAAGAGATTAGAGAGATACACGAACCTTTTTCTTTACATAGTGATGGGATCTTTGAATCTGAATTTGAATCGAATCCTCCTTCTCTTCTCACTCTGCGTTTGATGTATATTTATGTTTTCAAATTAAACGAATATAGGGGTCATGTACGTGGCCAAGTGTGCCTACTTGAGTCGTTCTCACGTGCGACTCTTCTTTGTAATTTAAAGAGGGACCATTTGTTTGTTATGTAACTTATGTTTATTAAATACAAAAGGAGGAAACTTAGTGCTGTCGCTCGTAGTTATGAAACGCAAGACAGACCAGACCATGTGTATTATTAGCTTTAGGTATTTTTCATTGTATGTCAGTAATCATTCATTCATTCATTCGTTGGTGTCCGTCAATTTTACGTCAACATTAAAAAGAAATGGTATAGTATTCACCAAAGGCCAACTAAAAAATTATGTCAGAAATCTGTGGGCAAAAAAATAACCTTTAGTAAAAAAAACTGAGAGTTTTTACCTTTTACAAATTTAAGTTTTGTTATAAATCATATGAATATATTTAGCATATAGATTTCTGATATGGAAAAGTAATTTGTAGAATTATAATTTTTTTTTTTGGGATCAACGTAGAATCAGAATTTTAAAGTGAAAGTATATAGGTTTGGTTGCAATATATGTTTATGACTTTGGCGTAATGTTAACAAAAGATTTCTTAATGCACTTGACAAAAGATTTCTTAATGCACTTGCACCGTCCCTGTTGCTCAACTGCTCTCCAGGACTTGGTCTGGTAAATGCCCAGCTGGTTCTCTTTGATATCTTTTTCTGATTTATTGTTAACTCATGAAAATATTTTTTCCTCATTGAGATCTGAAATATATTGTATTTTATTTCAACAAAGCAATTATTATTTTTGTTTCCAAGTGTGGTAACAGACAAAAAAAAAAGTCAGATATACATAGCTATAGCCTATAGTCTTTAATTATATGGATGTCGACAGAAAAAAAAATATTATACAAATCAAATAGCAAATGGGAGGGAAATTCCTCAACCAGGAAATTAAAGGAAGACTTTTCATGTTAAGGAATGTATAAAGGAGACTGGGCAAGCAAGCAGTGGGAAGATGATCTCATTCACTTTAACATACAGAATATTCAATAATGTATTTATATTTATAAGAAATTCATAAATATAAATTAGTACAAAAGTACAAACTCTTACAACATTTTTCTTGGTAGGAAAAAGATATTCTAAAATGCGAACTATATAGAAGAAGAAGATATCTTGAACAGTGTTTTGAAATTAGACCCTACGGTCCATATTTTGTATTGGGGCTTAGTCTTTAAAGCCCATTAGTAATAACTGATACGAGTCTACGAGTGATATGTTTGAAAACGTAACGACGAGTCTTCAATTCGAAATCTCTTCTTCTACGTTTCTGGGAAAATAAATTTGTTAATTCGATTGGGGAAAGAAGAACCTTCATGATTCCATCTCTCAGACGAAGATTTTATATGATATAGCGAAGAGTAATCTGCATTTTTCTACAAGTTTCTGAGCTTTTAGTAAGTTGAGGCGATAGCGAGAGAGAGAGAGAGAGCAATGTGGAGTTCGATTGAGAATCTGAAGGAAAACTTGAACAAGATCGCGCTCGATGTGTACGACGAAGACGAAGAAGACGAAGAGGTTCTTCACATTTACAGTTCAGTTAATGTCGGTGGTGGGAGGAATTCGAGTGGTCATTCGAGGTATCAGATCTCCAGTGGAATCGAATCGCCTGCTCATCATGAGGTATCTGGCCAAGTCCTTTTTATCTGAGCGAAATGTAGTTTGTGTACTAATGATAGGCTGGCTTGTTTAATGATTTTATTAGATTGAGAGGTATAAGGCAGAGATTAAGAAGCTTCAGGAGTCTGAATCAGATATCAAAGCTTTATCAGTTAATTACGCGGCTCTTTTAAGAGATAAAGAGGTAAGCAATGTGATATAATCTTCTACAAGCCACCTATTTTTTGTTTGTGTCTTTCTCCTTACACCAAAGAGTCAGTGGGTTATTTCAGGATCAGATCTCCAGATTGAACCAGGATAATGGCTCACTGAAGAAAAATTTTGAAACAGAATCTGACATCTACTAGTGCTGCATTGAAAGAGGCTACAACCGGCGTTTCCAGGGAATCAAACAATAATGCTATCAAGGTAACACACATGATATGTTTGTTTGTATCTCTATGGGGTATATGCAGTTTAGCTGGCAATACATATTATTTACTTGTAATCTTCTCAGGAAACAACGATCAATCACCCAACAGGCTACAAAATCTGTGTCACATTCAAAACGTCGAGGCCTTATGTCTAATGGAAAAGGGAAGGACACTGATTCACAAATAAAAGAAAAGGTATCACCATCATTCATTTACCTTTATGATAAAAGCTTTGTTGTTTTGAATTTGTTTGGTTTGTAAGATTCATACATCAGAGTTTCCGAATGAAGTTCTTTTTGTTTACATCTTCTAATGCATACGAAGCTTTTTAGCAGTGGTGAAACTGCCTTTTTATCATCTGCGATATACTTTTTTGGTAAACACTAAATTCTAAGTGGTGCTGCCATTTTAGGACCTTGCTGATATGCTAGAAGATAGAACAAAATCACTGGCAGCTGTTCAAGCTAAAGAACTTGCAAAGAGCGTGAGAGACTAAGGGATATGCAGCTTTCTCTGCAGGGTATATACTATCATCAGTTGCTTATTGCTTCTTTTTATCTCTGATATCTAGTATTCTCACTCACCTTTATTCATCAGAGGAGCGGAAACGGAGTGAATCATTCATGGAGGAGCTCGAGTCTCTGAGGTTAGATAAGAACAAAGTAAGACTGTAAGTTAGAAAAGACTTGCATTTTCTGTATTCATGTAGGAACAGATATATCTTGCTCACAAGTTTGTGATTTTCTTTATTCCATCTGTTTGCAGACCTCATTGGAGATTAGCAAAGTGCATAGTGAACTGGATTCAAAATTACTTGAAATCAAACACTTGCAGGATAAGTTGAATGATCAGGAGAGCCATGCTGTTGGAACTGCCATGGAACATCTACAAGAAGTTAACAAAGCACTAGAGAAGGAAAACAACGAGCTTAAGGTTTGTTGTGTTCCATTCCATACTGATGAATGATTTTGCAAGGAAAAAATTATCTTTCTCGAACTGTGTGTATGTCTACTTCGACTTTTGGAATCTGGACCGAATCTGATCTGGTTTTTCATCACTTCATAGTTGAAACGAACTGAGCTAGAAGCTGCTTGGGAAGCAAGCAGGAGGCCCAACAGTAGCAAAGTCTTCCCAGACACCACAGAGGCTCTGACTAAATATCCTAGTAGTTTGAACAAGGTTCTTAATCCAGAAGACACTTGATCATATATATATATATATATATATATACGCAAAGGCGTTGCGTTCATGAAATGTGGATCAAATATCTATAGTCCCCCTTATACCTTTTCCATATTTAACTAGAAGGAAACTGAAACCTTTCCGGGAAAAGAAAAAATGGAGCAATCCCTGCAGAGAATGGAAACGGATTTGAAGGAAACACAAAGAAAAAGGGATAAAGCACGGCAAGAACTAAAACGCCTCAAACAACACTTGCTAGAAAAGGTCAGCTATTATATCATTATCTTCTGGTCATGTCTTTGCTTATTATTTCTGTTTCTTGCAATACTCTTAAAATGTGTTATGACTTCAATCTAAACAAGGTTTTATTGTATTCTCTTGATATGTTTCTTAGAAGATTATGAATTTATATTTTCTTTTCCATTGTTTTACAGGAAATGGAAGAGTCTGAGAAAATGGATGAAGATAGTCAATTGATTGAAGAACTCCGCCAGGCTAATGAATATCAAAGGTCCCAGATATCACAGTTGGAGATAAAACTTAAGCAGGCAATGGCTAGTCAGGAGGATAACAGGAAATGGAGGATAACAGTTGATGACTTGAATCAAAAACTTACAAATTGCTTGAGAACAATCGAGTCGAAGAATGTTGAACTTCTAAACCTTCAGACCGCTCTTGGCCAGTACTATGCTGAAATCGAAGCTAAGGTTGGTATACTATGTGGAAATTGAAATTCTTACCTTGCTTGCACTCGATTTATCGATGAGTTCTTATTCATTTTGTAGGAACATTTTGAACGAGAGCTCGCGGTGGCTAAAGATGAGTCGATGAAGCTTAATGCTCGTTTGAAAGTAGGCATATAACTCTATCCATTTCCCTTGTTACCTGTTATCTACCATATCGATATATGTATAATGCTATTCTGTTGATGCTTAAGGATGCTGATGAGCGATTGGAATCATCGAATAAAGAAAAGGAAGACATCACATCCAAACTGTTGCAAGCCGAAAAGGTGGCAGCTGAATGGAAAAACAGGGTAAGCAAGGTTGAAGAAGACAATGCAAAAGTACGCCGTGTTCTTGAGCAGAGCATGACAAGGCTAAATAGAATGTCAATGGAGTCGGATAATCTCGTTGATAGGTACACCAATTATCCATCATGCAGATTTTTCTATTCTCTTCTCAGAATTAGATGTTATGATGCAGTGATGAATCCCAAAATATTTTACAGGCGTATCGTTATCAAACTGCTGGTTACGTACTTTCAGAAGAATCATAGCAAAGAGGTAAACATTGGAATTAACTCCTTTTACCCGACATTCAAACTTGCTCAAATGTTTCATTGCTTTTGCTTAGGTGTTGGACCTCATGGTTAAAATGCTGGGTTTCTCAGAGGAAGATAAAGAGCGGATCGGAGTGGCACAACAAGGAGGCGGTAGAGGTGTTGTAAAAGGCGTATTGGGCTTTCCGGGTCGCTTTGTTGGTGGAATCTTGGGTGGGAAAACCGCAGGTTCACATGCCAATGCGGCTTCTGATAACCAGGTAAAAACCTCTCCATTACACAATAAATCTCTGATCCAAGTCATAGAATCAATAAACAGAGCAAGGTTCACTGAAGAATGTTGTTTATTTTGTTTGTTTTACAGTCTTTTGCGGATTTATGGGTGGATTTCTTGCTCAAAGACGCAGAAGAGCGAGAAAGAAGAGAAGCAGAAGAGTCAGCAGCAGCAACCAAAGCTACGCAAGATTCACAGAAGACGAGACAAGATGGTGCTTTGTCTGATTCGAGTACTACACGGTGCCTCTCAGATCATCGGAGAGTAATCAACGGCTTTCAAGAATACAACAGTAAGATGGTAAATAGATACGCATACTTGCATTTTATATATATACTTTAAACAGGTGTTTGATGGACTATTGTGTTGTAAATGTAATTATGATCTCATACCACAATTGTTTGTTCCTTCTTTCTCTCAGTCCAATTTGTTTAAGATGGGAAACTAAAAGCTGCTTGGGAAGCAAGCAGGAGGCTAACAGTAGCAAAGTCTTCCCAGACACCACAGAGGCTCTGACTAAATATCCTAGTAGTTTGAACAAGGTTCTTAATCCAGAAGACACTTGATCATATATATATATATATATATATATACGCAAAGGCGTTGCGTTCATGAAATGTGGATCAAATATCTATAGTCCCCCTTATACCTTTTCCATATTTAACTAGAAGGAAACTGAAACCTTTCCGGGAAAAGAAAAAATGGAGCAATCCCTGCAGAGAATGGAAACGGATTTGAAGGAAACACAAAGAAAAAGGGATAAAGCACGGCAAGAACTAAAACGCCTCAAACAACACTTGCTAGAAAAGGTCAGCTATTATATCATTATCTTCTGGTCATGTCTTTGCTTATTATTTCTGTTTCTTGCAATACTCTTAAAATGTGTTATGACTTCAATCTAAACAAGGTTTTATTGTATTCTCTTGATATGTTTCTTAGAAGATTATGAATTTATATTTTCTTTTCCATTGTTTTACAGGAAATGGAAGAGTCTGAGAAAATGGATGAAGATAGTCAATTGATTGAAGAACTCCGCCAGGCTAATGAATATCAAAGGTCCCAGATATCACAGTTGGAGATAAAACTTAAGCAGGCAATGGCTAGTCAGGAGGATAACAGGAAATGGAGGATAACAGTTGATGACTTGAATCAAAAACTTACAAATTGCTTGAGAACAATCGAGTCGAAGAATGTTGAACTTCTAAACCTTCAGACCGCTCTTGGCCAGTACTATGCTGAAATCGAAGCTAAGGTTGGTATACTATGTGGAAATTGAAATTCTTACCTTGCTTGCACTCGATTTATCGATGAGTTCTTATTCATTTTGTAGGAACATTTTGAACGAGAGCTCGCGGTGGCTAAAGATGAGTCGATGAAGCTTAATGCTCGTTTGAAAGTAGGCATATAACTCTATCCATTTCCCTTGTTACCTGTTATCTACCATATCGATATATGTATAATGCTATTCTGTTGATGCTTAAGGATGCTGATGAGCGATTGGAATCATCGAATAAAGAAAAGGAAGACATCACATCCAAACTGTTGCAAGCCGAAAAGGTGGCAGCTGAATGGAAAAACAGGGTAAGCAAGGTTGAAGAAGACAATGCAAAAGTACGCCGTGTTCTTGAGCAGAGCATGACAAGGCTAAATAGAATGTCAATGGAGTCGGATAATCTCGTTGATAGGTACACCAATTATCCATCATGCAGATTTTTCTATTCTCTTCTCAGAATTAGATGTTATGATGCAGTGATGAATCCCAAAATATTTTTACAGGCGTATCGTTATCAAACTGCTGGTTACGTACTTTCAGAAGAATCATAGCAAAGAGGTAAACATTGGAATTAACTCCCTTTTTACCCGACATTCAAACTTGCTCAAATGTTTCATTGCTTTTGCTTAGGTGTTGGACCTCATGGTTAAAATGCTGGGTTTCTCAGAGGAAGATAAAGAGCGGATCGGAGTGGCACAACAAGGAGGCGGTAGAGGTGTTGTAAAAGGCGTATTGGGCTTTCCGGGTCGCTTTGTTGGTGGAATCTTGGGTGGGAAAACCGCAGGTTCACATGCCAATGCGGCTTCTGATAACCAGGTAAAAACCTCTCCATTACACAATAAATCTCTGATCCAAGTCATAGAATCAATAAACAGAGCAAGGTTCACTGAAGAATGTTGTTTATTTTGTTTGTTTTACAGTCTTTTGCGGATTTATGGGTGGATTTCTTGCTCAAAGACGCAGAAGAGCGAGAAAGAAGAGAAGCAGAAGAGTCAGCAGCAGCAACCAAAGCTACGCAAGATTCACAGAAGACGAGACAAGATGGTGCTTTGTCTGATTCGGAGTACTACACGGTGCCTCTCAGATCATCGGAGAGTAATCAACGGCTTTCAAGAATACAACAGTAAGATGGTAAATAGATACGCATACTTGCATTTTATATATATACTTTAAACAGGTGTTTGATGGACTATTGTGTTGTAAATGTAATTATGATCTCATACCACAATTGTTTGTTCCTTCTTTCTCTCAGTCCAATTTGTTTAAGATGGGAAACTAAAAGCTGTTTTATTGATAATGAAAGAAGCTTCTCTTTTAAAGGTTTCCCAATGTTCAATACTTTTTATTTGGTGTAAGAACTAAGAAATAAACATTTTCTTATCATTATATCATTTCATCGTTCACATTAAATAGCCCAAAAATTGAAAATGTTCTCGCCAAATGAGAGAAACGAACACAAGTACAAGCAGAGTAACGGTTTCTTTTCAAGTCTTATGTAGAAATATAAAGAAACAGAAATGCCCCAAGAGACAAAGCAAAACGTCAAAGGGGATAAAGAGAGATTGCTTCACTATAAAGTCTCTAACCCAACTTTGCTTTCAGGGAAGCAAGAGGGATCTTAGAAAGAACCTTCTCATCGAAAACCATGTAGTGTTTCTTCAGCTCTTTCATCGTCTTCTCTGCCACTGGATCCACCTTGTCCTCATGTTTCTCATACAGCATCGGTACTGTATGCAGCACCACAAAACCTGTTTTTTTTTTCACACATAAATTAGATTCAACAATCAGATGACAAAAGCTTAATGCAATTTAAAAACTTTTTATTGGTACAAATACTTACAGATGTAGACAAGGGTCAAGAAGTTGAACCAGTTGCCCACAACCGAGATTATCCACAACCCAACCACAACCTGAGATTAACATCCAATGAATACTGACCAGTTAAGTACGAGAAACCCATAAATAATTAAAAAAACACGGATATGTTTTGCAATAAGGAACTATTAATGTGTACATTGCAAAAGTTCTTAAATTATAGATATCGATATCAAGTATCAACGAACCAAGCATAAACATACCATCAGAAACTTCTTCAAGTCTCTTCCTAACGCAATGCTCCTTAGGATAACGAATGCCTGGTTCAGCTCGTTTCTCAATGCAGAAGCAATCAAAAGGAAATGTTCCTCTTTAACATGGATCTCAGGAATTTTAGGTGGAGACCTGGAAACAAAAGAGTTTACATACATATCAAGCATAGCACAAACAGAAGCATAAAGGTTGTAACTTGTAACAGAATTAAGCAAAAAGAGGCTTACTTTTTCATAAAGGCATGAGCATTAGACCATAAGAACATGGCAGCGAGGGAGAATATCAAAATGTGACACACAAGACTCAACAAATGATACTCAACCAACTCAAACAGAACCCAAATGGCAGTGGCTACACCAAGAACAGCAGCTGATAACTTTTTGTCCCTCCACAAGAACACATCAGCAGCTGCACAGAGACAAGTTCAAAACCCAATAAGAAAAAGTCAAAATCTTGTATCATAAGACATGGATGGTTTGAAATCAAAGCAAAACAATAATCTCAGACTCAACTAGCCTAATCAAAAAACAAGCTTTAAATACACAGACCAAACCCTATTAATCATTCACATGGTAAACAGTTTCGATCCACCAATGAAAAGCATATAAATTGTCTTATTACAAAGCACATTGTTTCAGTTCCGACAATATGAGATTTATTTCACTGTAATCAGATAACTAGTCTTATTGCAGATCAAAGCAGAGGAGATTTAAAGAAATGGATTTAGAAGGAGAACGTACGCAAACCACCGCCGAGAACCTTGTGAACAGGCTTCTCTCTACCAAACAAACGGTATATCTTCGCCTTCAAAGCCGACGGAGACTCCGGTTTCTCGTGCTCCGAGTCCGAAGACGACGATGAATCGTGATCGTGGATCTTCTCAGCTATCTTCTCCATCAGAGACTCTTCCGTCGCCACAGGTTTCTCCGATTCTTCCGCCATTTTCGATCCCAACGTAAAGAGAAAGGAAGCGAGCGAGCGAGAGAGAGAGAGAGAGGTGCGAGAATAGGTAGGTTTATGAGGACTATATATTGTACGAGGCTAAGGTTCGGTGTTCCCGGACCACGAAATTACGTTAACGGCGTTAATCTTCGAATGAGAAAAAAGATAAAACAGACGTTAACGTTTAGTGCCTCGAACGTGGAGGCAACCACCCAATGCTAGTGGCTTGGTGCGACTTTGTTTACTTTCATTACCTTCCATAAAGTAACCGACAGGGTCTGAATAAATTCTATACACGTGTCGACGACTGGATCACTGAAAATCAACGGCTCACACTCTTTCTGACTAAACCCGTCGTCGTTTTTAAAATCTCGGGACCAAGTAAAATTTTTTTAAAAAAGAATCTCCGATGCCGGGACTCGAACCCGGGTCTCTCGGGTGAGAGCCGAGTATCCTGACCAGCTAGACTACAACGGATTTTGTTTATTCCATGTAACAAGCTTAATTCAATATATATCTCTCTTCTGTTCTCTGTAACTGCTATTAACTCTTCATGAACATTAACGGGAAAGTATAAGTGAGTCCAAAAATTCAAATACTAAATTCAAGTACTTTCTTATTCATTTAATTATTCTTTCGTTACTCCATCCTCAAAGAGAGAGACTATAAAGAAGAAAACGAAAGGTTGCAAAGCAAATAGATAATCAAAAGAGAGGCTTTTTCCCATTGATCATTCCAAACAAATGATCAAGAATCTGTCTTCCAGCATCACGAAGACCCGAATGCATATACTCATTCGTTATCCAAAGCCTAATACCCGAAATCTGAGAAGCTGTTTCCATCACTAGCTTGAAGTTTACATACATGTCTTCATAGTATACCGCCGCAGCAACAGGCACCTTACCAAAAAGAAAATCATGTGAAAACAGGAGGTAACTGTTTTTGATCCATAAGAAGAACAAAAATGATGAAGACTCCTCAACAGACCTTGTTGGTTTTTAGTTTAGCTGCATCGTATAACGGAGGCCAATCCTCTTTCTTGGCCAAGAGATCCGCAGCAGCTTTGAATGGTTTCAAGGCATGGATCTCATCAAACATCCGTGGAAATATCATCTGAATATCAAATCCAAATTCTTCTTTAGCAACACTATATGTGAGTGCCGAGAATTTGACAACACAGTTCAAACTACTACAAATTAGTCACCTCTCCAGTGAAGAGTACATTTTGGCCTTCTTTGGCTGCCTTCACTGCATCAAATTTGCACTCAAAAGTTTCCCGTAATCTATGAGCAGACCAGCTTGATGAAGCACCCTGAGAAAGTTTCCAGTTAAGAAAAAACGTGGAAGCAACAGGGTGAAACAGGAAAGAAGATGAGGAATTGAGGAGATTATACGTCACAGTATATAGCCTCGTGGAGAAGAGCATAGAGTGGGTTTGTATCAAAAGAATGCCAAGTCTCAAACTGCAAAACAGATCCTCCAAGCATATAAGACTATTGATTCCATCATAGAACTCTGAGAATAGCAATTCTCTTACAGCGTTTAAAAAGAAGTGACTAATACGCTTTGGCGATCCAGGAACTAAAATAGGATCCCATACTCTCTCCAACCTATGATCAATTAAGAAGGCAAGGTTTAATACAGAAAAACTGAGATGATTGATGAAAAAATATCAACAAAGCTGAACTCTTACATGTAATGCAGGCGCTCAAAACCAGTACTTGATCCTAAACCAGAAAGACCAAGAGTTTGAAGACCATGAGGAGTGAGGACGCCTCCTGATGGAAGAGGTACCTAAAGACAATGAAAGAGAGATAAGTAAGCAATTAATCTAAACTGGTCAGTGAAATTGGAGGAATGTTTTGACCCCTTCCTCACCCCTCCGCCTTCAGATTCAGCCAAGTAAGTCACAAGTTCACGAACAATCTCAACGTCTTCAGGGAACCTCTTGTAGTACTTCTCGTTCTGACGAACCACTTGCTCAAAACCAGCATCATACACATCATCAGCTGTGCATGCTTTGCCAATCGGTGGGATTCCTCCGGTTATAAGCACTTGCTTTAGTCCTTGAGGCGCAAAGCTCAGGTATGTCAACGCACAGAAGCCACCAAAACTCTGCAGAAAACACTAATCCACATGAACAACAAATCAAATGACAAGAACTGAAGCAGAGCCTCTAATAGACAAACACATTACCTGACCCAGAATAGTCCAAGGATCAGCATTAGGAACAAGACGAACTCTAATAAACTCAGCATCATTGACTATGTTATCAGCTCGAAAGTGAACCAAGTAATCAGCTAAATCGTTAGCTGACTTGAACTGAAGCATAGAGGAAGACGTCAAAGGAGTTGACAAGCCTGTTCCTCTCTGCGCAATACGAAAACCAAAACACAAAGTTGAGTGAAAACACAAAGACTAATAATAAGAAAGAGTGTTCAGAAGAGTATATAAATAAAGTATGGTACTTGATCGAGTAAGATGACGCGAAACTCTTCACAAGCTCGTTGTATCCAACCACCAGATTCACTAGGTCTTGGACCTTCGAATCCAGGACCACCCTGTAGATACAATAGATACGGTAACGCTTGCTCCTCTTTCCCAACTAACACAAAAAGAAAAACATTTCAATCTCACATCATAGAAAGGTAAAAGCTTTGATCTTTAAAACCTTACCGGCGACGATTTCTCGGGCGAAGACGGTGATTTTGGGAGAAGTTTTGGAGTAATCGAGAGGGACTGAGAATCGATGGTTACGCAACCGGAGCTCCGGCACTGAAAACCACTTCTCCGTGACGTGCTCCGGCGTCGATTCCGTGGAGATTGTTCCTGATCCTGCCATTGAAGTGATTCCTCGGTAAGATCTCCAGCGACGGTGGAAACTGATTAAACCGGAGAACGAACTGGACGATGATTCTGATGGAGAGAGTATGAAAGGAGTCAACTTTGGAATCGTTATCCTTCTCCTAGGAATCGGAGTCAGCAGCGCGTGAATGGCCAACATCGTTTTTTTCTTTCATTTGCTTTTCTTTTTTAAAAGAAAGAATATACTTTTATCCAAAAAGTCTTTAAATTTTAAATTAGTTTGGGTTCAGTAGCACTAGAGACATCACTGAGGAAGGACCTGAAGAGGGATGTTGCAAAGTAAGCTAAAGTGAAGATAATCAAGCCTGCATTTTATCCGTTAAATTTGATTTGATTCATTATCGGTTCGATTAGATCCGGAAACTTCGAATATCCGTAAACTTTCGAAGTAAAGCAAATACTAAAAATCAATATCCGTTAAAATCGAAGCAAATCACAAATATTAAAATTTTGGAAAGCGAATATCCGATCCGGAAATATATAAATACATGTATATCTTGATTATATTTTAAAGTTTTAAATGTATAAAAGTATATAATTATTATTCTAACATATGATTGACAAATTATATTCACATTATTACTTATATAAAAGTATTACATAAAAGGAAGAGAAATATTTATGATAATTATAATTTTTTTCTTAAGTTTTGTGTTATCTATATTATTAAAACAGAAGTACAAATATAAAATAACCCTAAGATTTATCACTTATTTACAAGTATATGCCACTAAAGTATTTAATAACCCTACATTTAAGTAAACTATCTATATTATTAAAATAGAAGTACATTTAGAAATTACCCCTTAGTTTTTCAACTTATTTACACTACCATGCCACTGACAATTAATGAATCTATTTTTTAGTTTCCTTTGTCTTTTACAGATTAATAAATACATGTCTTAAAGATCTATTTTAAACTAACAAAAAATAAAAAATCGTTAGAATATTAAATATTTATATATACGAGTTACCTTAAATAAATATAGTTATAATAGAAGGTAGATTCTTCGTGAACATGAATCATATATTTTCTGCACCTTTTCTACACATGTCTAAAAATATTGAACATGAATTATATCATATTGCCTGATTATTTTTCATATGTTAGTAATTTCAAATTTCAAAATTTTATTATATTAAAATATGATAAAGTAATATATTTGAATAAACCTAAATATACTAATAATTATAGACAAATATCTCACATTTCTCAATCAATATTTACAAAAAACAAGATATTTTCAAATTCAATGCCAAATTTTGACTAAAATTTTAAAATATTATTTCCAAAGACATCCTCCTACATTTATGGTATTTTAATTTTATATTATATTCCTTATAATTTTAAAATGGATGCATTTGTATAAGGGAGTTATTTATTTTTGAATTCGACTGAATTTATTTCTTTGTTTTTTCCGCTTGAAAATATTATTGATTATCAATAGCAATAAAATTATTAACTATCCAATAAATAACACTACATGAACATATTTGTCTATTCACACTACACGATTTTAAAACACTAAAATAAATTGAACACATCTTACTCTTATTATTTTTCTTTCCATAAATGTTTACATGAATCGTAGTTTGATGTTTTTCATTAATATTTAATATTATTTAATTATCTGATAGATTTTGTTATAGCTGATATTTTATGTTATAGTTTTAACAGGTTTATTTTATCAAACACGTAAAATGTTAATAATTTTATAGAGTTTTACCGGGTTAACCGGTGTCGGTGCTTTTTGGGTTTTTACATATTTTATCATGTTCTTAAACTTTTTTGTTAAATCCTAATCGGATTACTTACGGATCACCGGATTTACTAGCCATGGTTTTGGGTCGAGAACTAAAACATTTAAACTGCCAATAAATTTGTTATTTTCATCTATTAAACTAAGTTGGCATTGTTTTATCTATTCCCTCCATAGCTAATGAATAACTAAAAAAAGAAATTTAATACCCGTGTGGTCGCACGGGTCAAGATCTAGTGTCTTTTTCTAATTTATTAAATCATTTCCTAATTAGATTTTAAACTAAATCAGATTTGGCAACAATATTTTTCAAAACACGATTTTCCTAAAATATAGCCATTCCTTACTTTGCATTGTTCCTAACATTCATCAATTTTATTATGGTCAAAATCATAATACTCGTACGGTCATAATTTTAGCCTAATGAGCTCTTTATTAATCACTTATTATCTTATTATGGTCAAAATCATAATTTTTTAAAATGACCCGACCAAAATCACCATTATCATTTCATATTTTTTTTAGGATTTTTATTATTTTCTCAAGATAATGATTTAAGAATATATATTTACATATTGTTTAAAAATTAATTTTTTCAAAAGTTCTGTAGGAAAATAAATTTCACTTTACTAATATAGATTTTGTAATACCAAATGGTTAAATTTAAAACAAATTATCATTTACTAAATAATATACATTATTTCAATATAATATATTTATTTTGAGAATATATAAACAAAGGCCAATTAGAAACACAAAATTAAATGATCACATTTAAATTAGACTATATGTTTTTGTAAATACAATATACCGAGTTAATTATATGATGACACATCTCCAATATAAAAAAATGAAAAAAACAAATATAATTTACAAAATAAAACAAAAATCAAACATCTGCGCGGTTGCGCGGATCAAGCTCTAGTTATAATTATTAATTAAGTTTATTTTTTTTAAATGTAGATTCACTACTTCTTTAATTTTTATTTTATATATCATGCAAAAAAAAATTATAAAACAAACATTTAACAATTTTTAAGATAATTTGTATTAATCAAAGCAAAAAAAAAATTATTTTATATATCCGTACGTATTCGTAAATATTCGCAAATATGTATTTATTTTCCGAATATCCGTTTTTCCGAATATCCGTATTTTTCCGAAGCAAAGCAAATTGAAAAATTAGATATCCGTGGCATTCGAAGCAAATCACAAATAGCTTAAAAAACCCGGATATCCGATCCGTGTCCAGGCCTAAAAATAATCAATATGAGGAAAGCTATGATTTTGACATTAGTAACCTCGAGGACTTTTGTTTTTGGTTTAAATCTTTTGGACTTCGTGGTGAATAAGATAGATTTTTTTTTATTTTTTATTTGTAAATGTTAAGATTTATATCATTTTCTGAATAATACTGTTCTAAAATTACAATATATTTATACGCGAAGGAACTCAAAAATATAACCAAAATACAATTTAAAGAGAGAATTGGAACCTGATCATGGGTCGTGGGGGTTGTAATGAGAGTAAAGGGTCTGTGATGTGACAGTCGATAGACTTGCGGAGAATGCCCGGTGTAGAAGATAATGTCGTGAACAACGAGCATTACACTCTTTCCAAATGGTTCAAATTGATGCTTGTAGAAGGAGTTTGATTATGATCATTGATAACTTTTGAGGAGGCGTTCATGTTTGAAGAACTCAATCGATTACATACTGTAACTGAAGGCGTGGTTGAGGCCATATACGAGATGTTATATTTTCAAAAATCTGCGTGGAGAAGTGGCATAGGAAAAACAGATGCCCATGTGTCTCTTGACCATCCGAGCATAAGAGACAAGTTGTTGGGATATTCATACCCTATCGTATCGATGCAAGCAATCACGAGTTGGTAGCCTTGTTTGTACAGCTAGCCAGGTCGTAAAGCACATCTAGCCATACAACTTTATACCATAAAACATTAGGAGAACGATTTTTATAAAAATCAAAAGTAAAAAAAGAGACAGCAGAAAAGTAAAGAAACAATTCTGAAAGAAGAAACCCCCCTCCTTTTCTAAGAAACCAATTTTACACTTATTTGTCTATCAAATTTTAATTATAAAACTGTTTTATGTTAAAATTTTAATAAACTAATACTGAGAACTGAGTTTAAGAAACCTCTATCACTAATGATGCTTTTATACAAATGAGATATTACAAAAAGAAAGAAAGAAAGTAAAATGAAATATTTGAAGTTGATAAAAAAAATTATCAAGATTTCTCGCCAAGGATGAGAAAATCTAGAGAATGAAGCGAACGTCCGATGATGCCACGAGAAACAGCAAAGACTTTCTCGGGATGTTACCTAAGTGCTCAACAAACTCAAGAGCCTGTGATGCACAAGATAGATCATGACTCCAAATCCTCTTCGCAATCCCAAAACCCAACGGCTAATAGAAGAATCATGGAAACCGTTTTTTGATGCAAGTAAAACTCACAGCCCACAAAGTAAGTTCCATTGGTCTTCTTCCAGTTGAGTTGAAAACAGAGTATTCAAAGTACTGAGGAGTCATCTCACACATGCCAAGAGTAATAACAAAACTCATATGCCAGTGAATCTGACTTGTACCTCATATATACTCCCCCAACATGAGAAACCAGATTAGCCCTAGCAAGAGATAACGTAGCGACATGAAGCCAAAAAATTCTCTTAATGGAGCCGCTTTACCAAGTAAATTTCACATTTAAAAAATATTTTGCTTATATTTTACATAGTTTTACTTATGTTTTATGTAATTTTTACTTATATTTTTACATAATTTTATTAAAAATTTATATATAAACGCAATTTGTATTTATTTGATAATAATACATTCATAAAACCATTAGTATTGTTTACTTTAATTGATAAATAATATTATGTTTTCTTGTACTATATGTCCTAAGTGACGGTTTGGATGGATTATCTTCTAAACTGAGCCTGAATAATAGTATCATCCAACTGTGAGTCACATATCATGAAATACACATAGTAGACACCTGTCTTATTTAAAACCACGATTTCTGGGGATATGTTGGCTTCTGTTTTATTCCCGACAAAGAAAGTGTTAATCTTTCTAGGCCACTCATGACTTCGCCTAGAGTGCAAGAAGCAGAATCAGCAAGCTCCCGGGTGCAACAAAGAAGTGGATCAGTGGCAGACCCAATTCTATCGCGGTCTTTCGCCTCGAGTATAGTTGCTTCAACCAAACACGCGGCTGACTTCATTGCATTCTGCTTCCCAGCAGATTCAGCTGTCCTCACGAACGTCACATCGTCAAACCTAAAGGAAGACAACATGTCATCAGCTATAGAGTTAAATACATGATGGTGTGTTGTTGTTACTTAGTTAATTACTCATCAAGCAAACATATGAACGCTAAGAATCGTCAAAATATACACTGAGAAGAAAGAGTATAACCAAAACCAGGAAAAGTATAGACAGTCAAATAACCCCATCTGCATAAATGTGCAAGCATGAATGAGTAGTATACCAAATGCACAACTTAGGAAGTATGAGTCTCGAACAAAAAAACCCAATACAAGCTTAGAAAAAAAAACATTGAGAAGTAAAAGTAATCAAAACAAAGGAAAAGCAT
Organism: Brassica carinata; assembly: GCA_016771965.1. Classification (NCBI taxonomy): domain Eukaryota; kingdom Viridiplantae; phylum Streptophyta; class Magnoliopsida; order Brassicales; family Brassicaceae; genus Brassica; species Brassica carinata. The sequence goes on from CM028688.1 coordinate 7,601,652, forward strand.
ATACAGTCAATCAAATAACAACATATCATCTCGAGTGAAGAATTCAGACAATGACTGACCATCAACAACGGATAGCGAGTGAGACAAATATTTGACTTCAGTCATGTAACAATGATATGTTGTAATCACATTACCAAACCAGACTCTCTCTCTACTCTCTGTCTCGATCAAGCGTCACCAGCGCGTGAGTCACCAACATCGTTTTTATTTAAAGAAACGATTTTTTATCCAAAAAAAAAAAGTATTTTAAGTTTATTAAATTTAATTTCGGTTCAGGTTTCAATCGACAATGGCTTCTTCGCTCATCAGGAGTTGCTCTCGTCGCGCCGTTAGAACCATAACCACCGCCAGGTTTATGAGCAACGTACCGGAGAACACCGTTTACGGAGGACCCAAACCGCAGAACCCGAACCAGAGAGTCACTCTCACGCAGCTGAGGCAGAAACATCGGAGAGGCGAGCCGATAACCGTCGTCACCGGTTACGATTACCCTTCCGCCGTTCACATCGATACGGCCGGAATCGATGTTTGTCTCGTCGGAGATTCAGCTTCGATGGTTGTGCATGGCTATGACACCACTCTTCCTATCTCCTTAGATGAGATGCTCGTTCATTGCCGCGCCGTTGCTCGTGGAGCCAAAAGGCCGCTTCTTGTCGGTGATTTGCCGTTTGGTACATACGAGTCCAGCACCAATCAGGTGAATAAGCGTTTCATTACAGTCAAAATGTGGATGCGTTTTGTTCTTTTGTCCTTTTGAGACATGCATTGTTTGAGAAAACACCAGTTTGGTTGGTTGGTTGGTTGAGTTTAAGTGGTGACCAGGCGGTTGATAGCTCTTCAACTACACTTGAAATGTTGTGATGCTTTTGTTTAGCTAATCTGTTTGAAACAGCACCAAGTTGTGTTCTTTTGTCCTTTAAGACTTGTATTGTTTGAGCAAGGCACCAGTTTGGTTGATTAAGTTTTAGTTTGAATGATGATCAGGCGGTTGATAACCCTTTAATTAGACTAGAAATGTGGATGCTTTTGTTTAGCTACTCTCTTTGAAACAGAACCAAGTTGTGTTTGTGTTACAAAAAAAAAGAACGAAGTTGTGTTTTTTTTTTTCCTTTTCAGACATGTATTGTTTGAGCAAAGTATTATTTCGTAGATTCATTAAGCTTTAGTTTTAATTATGAAAAGGCGGCTGATAACCCTTTAATGACACTTGAAATGTGGATGTTTTTGTTTAGCCAATCTCTGTGAAACAGAACCAAGTTGTGTTCTTTTGGCCCTTTAAGAGATGTATTGTTTGAGCAATACACCACTTTGGTTGGTTGGTTAAGTTTGAGTGGTGGCCAGACGGTTGATAACCCTTTAATTACACTTGAAATGTGGATGCTTTTGTTTAACTGATCTCTTTGGAACAGCACCAAGTTGTGTTCTTTTGGCCCTTTTAAGACATGTATTGTTTGAGCAAAGCATTACTTTGGTTGGTTAAGTTTTGGTTTACATGATGGCCAGGCGGTTGATAGTGCAGTTAGAGTGTTGAAAGAAGGAGGAATGGATGCTATTAAACTTGAAGGAGGTTCACCTTCAAGGATCACTGCTGCAAAATCCATTGTGGAAGCAGGGATTGCTGTTATGGGACATGTTGGCTTGACTCCACAAGCTATCAGTGTTCTTGGTGGTTTCAGACCACAAGGGAGGAATATAGCTAGTGCTGTTAAGGTCTGAAAACTAAGAGTTCATGCTTGTGGTCGTTTGTCTTTTGAAGCTGTGATGAGAAGTATCTTTTTATCTCTTATTTTAGGTTGTGGAAACTGCCATGGCTTTACAAGAAGCTGGATGTTTTTCGGTTGTGTTAGAATGTGTTCCGCCCCCTGTGGCTGCTGCTGCAACCTCTGCCCTTCATATTCCAACCATTGGCATAGGAGCTGGCCCTTTCTGCAGTGGACAGGTTCGTTTTCACACTCTTTTACATTGGCCTTATCGAGCAACATTAGGTTTTTTCGTTTTGCTTGCTTATTATGATCAACTATGTCATTTTTTTATTTGGTGTGACTGCAGGTTTTAGTCTACCATGATCTCCTGGGAATGATGCAGCATCCACATCATGCTAAGGTCAAATCCTGAACCAATTAACCATCATCATCATGTTTCTTCTTGTTTTTTAATTACGATTCATTTTTCTGATAGTTTTCACTTTTATTTTCAGGTGACTCCAAAGTTTTGCAAGCAGTACGCGCAAGTAGGAGAAGTGATCAACAAAGCACTCTTGGAGTACAAGGAAGAAGTAACCAAACACTCGTTTCCAGGTCCTTCTCACAGCCCTTACAAGATCTCTTCAAACGACCTAGACGGATTCTTAAGTGAGTTACAAAAGATGGGATTAGATAAAGCTGCTTCTGATGCTGCTGCATCAGCTGAAAAGATGGAGTCTTCTCAGTGACAAAGCTGTAGAAATTCTCTTAGATTCTCAGCCTCTTCACTTTGAGTTAGTTAAGACATGGTTTGAAGAAATAAAAGTCCTTTAATAGGATTTTGTTAGGAGTTTTGCTGGGTAGCATTTGATGTGATAAATAAAAGAGAAATTTCAGAGTGTCGGAAAAAAAAAAAAAAAAAAAAAAATTCAGAGTTTACTGCAGGGTTGTATCAACGATTAGTAAAAATAAGTGTTAGTTTTTACGAAACAAATAAAGGTTTGTCCTCATAATGTAATAATCCTTTTTGTAATAATAATATAGTAATCTTTCTTGGGCTCAATATTGCCAAAGGCCTCGTTAAAGCCCATTAGAGTGCCAATCAAACCCGCCGATCAGAGTTAGCCGTCTCACTATCTCCACCGGTGGCCGTCGTCTTCTTCAAACCTTTGAAAAGATGAATACTTTGCTATCACTTTCCCGGCGCCGGAACTCCTACTATCTCCTCAACCAACCCCGAATCCTCCGTAGATTCTCCGCTGATGCTGACCCACCTCCCGGAACCAAACCGGAAAGCCATGAATCAGCGGAAGTCCGGTTACTAGAGAATCTCCGTAAAATCCCACAGCAAGATTGGGCGTCAAGCGAGACGCTTTCTTCTCTCCTCGTATCTTCCTCCGTACCTCCTCTAGCATTCTCTCAAATCACCCGCCGTCTCGGATCCTACTCTCTAGCAGTCTCCTTCTTCCACTACCTCGACGCGAAATCTCAGTCTCTGAACCGCCGCGAAGAATCTCTCTCGTTAGTATTTCAATCGGTCATCGAATTCGCCGGTAGCGAACCGGACTCAAAGGATAAGCTTCTCCGTCTCTACGAGACCGCCACAGAGAAGAACATCCCGCTCACCGCCGTCGCCACTAAGCTTCTCATCCGATGGTTTTCGCGTATGGGGTTGGTGGATCAGTCCGTTCTCGTGTACGAACGGATCGATTCGAGTATGAAGAACACGCAGGTTCGTAACGCTGTGATCGATGTTTTGTTCAGAAATAAGAGAGCGGATGATGCGTTCAAGGTGCTCGACGAAATGCTTTGTGAAGGATCCGTCTTTCGTCCTAACAGAATCACCGCTGAGATTGTTTTCCATGAGGTGTGGAGAGGAAGGCTTTTGAAGGAAGAGGAGATCGTTGGGTTGATTTCGAGGTTTGGTTCTCATGGTGTTGCTCCAAACTGTGTTTGGTTGACTCGGTTTGTGACTAGTCTATGCAGAAACGCTCGGACCGATGTAGCTTGGGAGGTTTTGAGCGGTCTGATGAAGAACAGGGCTCCGCTTCAAGCTCCTTCCTTCAATGCGTTGTTGACGGTCTTAGGAAGGAACGTGGAGATTAGTAGAATGAATGATGTGGTTGTAAAGATGGACGAGATGAAGATTCGGCCTGATGTAGTGACGTTAGGGATTCTCATTAACACTTTGTGCAAATCAAGAAGGGTCGATGAAGCTCTTGAAGTTTTTCAGCAAATGTGTGGGAAGAGAACTGATGATGGGGATGTGATTAAAGCTGATTCGATTCATTTTAACACTCTCATCGACGGGTTGTGTAAGGTGGGGAGGATGAAGGAAGCGGAGGAGCTGTTGGTGAAGATGAAAACGGAAGAGAAGTGTGTGCCAACTACGGTTACTTACAATTGCTTGGTTGGTGGGTATTGCATAGCGGGACAGCTCGAGACGGCTAAAGAAGTTGTGTCTCGGATGAAGGAGGATGGGATTAAACCGAATGTGGTCACTCTCAATACACTTATCGGTGGAATGTGTAGGCACCATGGAGTGAACATGGCGATTGCTTTCTTTACAGATATGCAAAGGGAAGGGTTGAAAGGTAACGTGGTTACTTACACGACGTTGATCCATGCTTACTGCAGCGTTGGTAATATTGAAAACGCTATGGGGTTGTTTGACCAAATGTTGGAGGATGGTTGTTCACCTGATGCAAAGATCTATTACGCTTTGATATCTGGACTGTGCCAAGCTAGAAGAGATCACGACGCGGTTAGAGTGGTGGAGAAGCTGAAACAGTCAGGGTTCTCTCTTGATTTGCTGGCTTACAACATGCTTATTGGGCTGTTTTGTGATAAGAACAACGGAGAGAAAGTCTATGAGATGCTAACCGATATGGAGGAAGCAAAGATGAAGCCTGATTCCATCACTTACAACACGCTGGTCTCGTTTTTCTGTAAACTCAAGGACTTCGAGAGTGTTCAGAAAATGATGGAGAATATGAGAGACGACGGGTTGCACCCAACCGTTGTGACATATGGAGTGATAATAGAAGCTTATTGCTCGGCTGGGGATGTAAACGAAGCGTTGAAGCTATTCAATGACATGGGTTCGCGCTCAAAGGTCAGTCCGAACACCGTGATATACAACATTCTCATAAACGCGTTTTGCAAGGTGGGGAATCTCGGACAAGCTATGTCTCTGAAAGAGGATATGAAGGAGAAGATGGTGAGACCGAATGTGGAAACTTACAATGCATTGTTTAAGTGTCTTAATGAGATGCACCAGAAAGAGACGTTGTTTAAACTAATGGACGAGATGAACCAGTCCTCATGTGAAGCAAATCAGAGCACGGTGGAGATTTTAATGGAGCGTCTCACGAGTTCCGATGATTTGATTAAGCTTAAACAGTTTATGCAAGGTTACCCTGTTGGTTATCAGGTCGAGAAAAGATTCACTTTTCCATGTCTTTAGTTTGTGATGATTTGGTTTTTGTATCATCTACCTCGATTCTTCATTGCTTTTATAGAATACAAATTGGCTCCCTATGCTGCCATATTTATTGTTCAATTTTAATCACCAGAATAAAAGATTGAAAAAAATTTAGTGTTCCGTTTTGTAAATTATGCAAATAGATGTTGTCTCTAACTTGCTTACAGAGGTCTCAAAGATAAGAGTAGCAAAGAGACACCGGATCTTTACGAGATGGGGTTTCTTGCTTGAGAAGCAAGCAACGCAGGTTTACTTTAGTGCTGTTCGTTTGGTCGCCGCAGGTCCGGCGTCTGCGTCTGCGGCAATATTTTTTCATCGACGCTTGTTCGTTTCATCGACGCGGGTACCTGCGTCTGCGTCTGCGTCGAGCGGCGTCGGCGTCGACGCCAAAAATAGCGTCGGCGTCGGCGTCTACAAAACGAACAACAATCAGCGTCAGCGTCAGCGTCAGCGTCAGCGTCGGCGTCGGCGTCGGCGTCGGCGTCTACAAAACGAACAACAATCAGCGTCAGCGTCAGCGTCGGCGTCGGCGTCGGCGTCTACAAAACGAACAACAATCAAACTAAGATGACGCAGACGCCGACGCCGACGCAGACGCCGACGCCGACGCCGAAAACAGCGTCAACCAAACGAACATGACTTTTGTCTTGATGGATTTGAGTCGGATGCTTAAAGACCAGACCATTGTGTCTGAAATGGCTCTTTGGAAGAATAATCGTTAATAAGGTCATGAGATAACTAAAACGAGCAAAATAAAATTGAAGATATTCACTCTCACAGAATGGCGATGTAAAAACAAACATATGAGCATTTAGTCAGGAAAAGAGCAGTGCTACGATGAATCCTAATTTGCATTCGACCGATCAGTTTTGTATAAATACATAAAGTTCAAAATAATATTTGTACAAACATAATCACACAAATGCATCCTTCCTTCCAAATCCTCCTTTGACGTCTCACTTGGGTGTGAAAGCCTGTAAGGAAAAACACATACAAAATATATAACTAGTCATAAACAAATGAACTAAGACCATAAAAAAACAAACGTTGGTTAGGATCACACTTACAGCGAAGATAGTGGCGTGGCCAGGATCAGCAAGATGTGCAAAAAGGTTATCAATAGGACCAGTCCCAGTGTAGATGTGTTGGAACCAAGCACCCATCACTGCCAACATAGCCAACCTTCCGTTCTTTATCTCCTTAGTCCTCAGCTCCTTGATCTTAGCCGGGCTACCGGATCCCCAACCCAACGGGTCGAACCATAACCCACCCGGGTATCCGACGTCTGTCCCCGTCAGTTTGTTGTTCGGGAAGATCGGGTCAGTGTTGACGCTACCTGGCTTAATGATATCAGCCCATCTACGTCCCTCGGCCCATCCTATTAAGATGAGCTCAACGACAAAGAGTGTAGTTTTGTCGGTGAAATACTCTTGCTCTCCGGCCGTGTACCACGACGGCGTGTTGAGGATTCCTATCTTGGTCAGAAACTCCGGGATAAAGATCCCGGCGGCGCCTAGCATCGCCCACCGGCAGTGGACTAGCTCTGCTTGTGCGTTCCACTTTAGACTATCCGGGTCAGATGCTGTCACGTGTACGGGTTAGTCAGAAAAGTGTGAAAATAATATAAATCATTTTTAAGAGGTTAAAAGCATATAATAAGATTAGAAAAAAAAAGATAAAAATGAATAACACTCACAAAGACCAAGAGGATCAAACCCGAAGTCACCAGGGAGGCTACCGTCGAGCCACTCTGGAGGAGTGCTTCCAGGGAACCAGATTGGTCTATCTGGATCAGCTGCGACGGCCCGCACAGATGCAGCCGACCTGGAAACAGCTGGAACACTCAACTTCTTGTTCAGCCTCAGTTTCTTTCCTCCCAAGAAACTGCACATAATTTAAACTTGATTAGGGTTACTGTGACTATACCTTTTAGCATTTCACACATGCACACGTAGATTATTAAAAGAGCGACGTCACGAATACAAATCACTACATTACATAAATGGATCACTATTCTAGCCTTCTGAGTTCTGACCTAAATAGCGAATCTATAAATGGATCAGAGAGGAGAGAAGATGAGCTTACCCTGGAGAAGAAATAGCGGCGATGGCAGAAGAAGCACAAAGAGAAGCCATTATTCTCGAAGTTTGTTGACCTTCTTCAAGACTCAGTGTGTTAGGAGAAGAAGAAGAGACGATGGAGTGATGTATAAACTATAAAGCTCTCTGATGACAGAACTAGATTCTGCTTATCTCTATGGATAACGCACTAAGTTTCCTCATTGGCCAACTCGCGGAACGTGGCACCTTCGTCCACCATATCTTAGATTCTCTCTATTTGAAAATAACCACTAATTAACTGAGGTTCACAAAATTAAAACTATCTCGAAGGATTGGGCCAGAAAAAGAATAGAAAAGCCTGTAAGTATAATTTTTTTGTTTTCCGTGTTTTAAGAGAAAGTTATGGGCCGTCAAGAAACAAGCTATGATTGATGCATTTTTCTAACGAAGTTAAGAGAAGGGAAACATGGAGTAGTACCATGGTCCAAGGACAAAAATATATGAAGTGGTACCATGTGACGTTTGCGAGAAAGACAAGACATCAATGACTACACTTGATATCCTTGTGTTATTGGCGAAATCTTTTTTTTTTTGTTGCCAACTTGTAATCGACGAAAACTTGTTATAACGATGCATTATGCATATTATAGTTCTTTTCAAAAATTACCCGTAGTTAATTATAGTGTTATCTATATTCTGACCTGCGAAAATGTTGGTGTCGATTTCCTTAATTGTAAAAGAAGCTAAGAACCGAGTCGTATGTTTTGCTATGTAGATCAGACCGAATAAAATAGATGTGTTTATCAGAAAAATTTCTCTATCAGCTAGAATTTGATCTTATTGTATGGATAATCGGACAAAAAAACACTATTATTTAATAGGAAACAATACAGTGAAAAAGGAACACTTGTACTGCTTATTAGCGAACACTATGTTTTCTTTTTATCATTCACATATGAACTGCACTACCTAAATATTTTGATTTCCAACGCTACACATGCAATGCAACACCACAAAATCATGTTATTATATACATACATATTCCGTTCTAACAAACCAAAAGGAAAATGCTAACTGAGAAGAGACTTACACACGTAGGCTCTCCAGCACAAAAAGATTTGATCGTACTTTCAATTAAACATAATAATATTATGTGAATTATAAAAAAAAAAGGAATTATTGGCGTGATCTAACTGTATATTCTATTACAAATAAAAGTAATGATTGAACCTCAGATTCCACCAAAACATCAATTTAAATCTAAGATCAATATTGGATCATGATGATGTTGGGATTTTCGTTTAAATTAACAAGAAAAGAGTCAGGCAAGTGTAGTCGTAATATCATTCATGATGGGACCAGAGATAGAGATGGTGAGAGTAACCAAAAAACTAAACAGTGACAGTACAAAGAGAAGTGTGGGAGAGATTGGAGATGAGATGAAAGGCATGGAAGCAATGGGGCCATGCGACTGTCTCGGCCTCATTATAACACTTCTACATCGACACTCGTTTCCCTTATCGTTTAGAGCTGTTTTATTTAATCAATTGAACCGATTGTAATTGACAAATTCCATGTTTTCTTGTCGTATAATATAACATTACAACGTGTATGTTCAATGACTAGTTAAGATCAAAGAAGTTTGGTTTGAAACTCACTGTTGCACAGAGGACATAAGACACAACTTCGTGAATAATCATGAATATACAAGAATGTCAATTTATTAATTACCTACAGTTCTTATTTTCATCGAGTCTCCTAGAGCAAATCTATACTTATATATATGAAATGTTCATACCTTATTAGATTATAACATCAGACAATCACTTGATTTATGAAATACGATTTTATATATCATAAAAATAAAGTATGGCTAATAGTTTCATATCATTTCTCGCAAAAACGATTATTTCTCCGGTCATAGTAGAGACATGAACCATTGCCGGTTGGTGGAAGGATCATTGCCACCGACGATTTGTCTCCTATATTTCTTCGCCCCACCGCTTAGTTAAACTTAAACACTTAAATTTTCTTTATTTATATAATTTATACATATATCGTTTTGAAATTGAGGGGTATAGATAAGTTCAATTCTTCTTCTTCTTCTTAATTAATCATCTCTAATTAATCTTTCTGTTTAAAGGCTTAAGGCTCCATGACCCACACACCCTTGGCCCTCTCTCGTTTCTCTTTACTTGCTTCATTTTTAACTTTTGCTTTTGTCATGTTTCACTAGACTTAATGCCTTTTTCTTTTAGGATCAATATATTTCATTGAAAGTTAGAAATATCTCTGAATATAATATCATGATTTTCCAAAAATAAGTACACCCTTCAATAACTCTGCGACTACATTTCCACAAATAAATGTATTCAGTATCTAATAGTACATATGTCAGTCTTATACTTAATCATATACCCGCAGCCAGACTAATCATTGGTATTGTATTTTGGAAGATCAATTGGGTTTGGTCTACATAAAAACTGCGTTTTTATAAAAAAATAAAATAAAAATAGGACGAGTTCCTAGTCCACATCAAAATCTCCTATCGGTAGACCACGTGTGCCGATCGTCGTGCAACCTAGCAATTTTATTTTCCGAAACAAGGAAATACACTAGAGACGCACGTAGCGAATAAAAAAAATGCAACAATGTTGGTGACAGATGCACGTCTGACAGACCAATCCTAGTTCCCTTTGTTGCTTTTCCCATTACTATTCTTTTCCCCATCGGGAGAATTCACGTAAGAAACGTCACAGTCAGTTAACTTTTATAAAAATCAATCCTATATGACACGACGTCGTTTAACTCTTCTTCTTCCTCCTCTCCACTGCTCTATATAAGGAAACTGTATTTTATCAAAAAAAGGAAAGGAGCAATCAGAACTCACATACACACAATCTCTCTAGCTCCAATGGGCTTTCCCGTAGGTTACACAGAAGTGTTTCTCCCGAAGCTCTTCGTACAAACACTTTCGATACTCAGTTTCATCAGAACCATCGTCTTCTCTCTCTTCCGCTTCTTGGGTCTCTCCGACTTCCTCGAAACGGATCAAACCTGGCCCGACTATACATCTTACCCGACCCGAATACCCGAACTCCGCTCACCTCTCTCCGCCCTACTAATCCGCGAGATCTTACCGGTTATCAAGTTCGAAGACGCGACGAGATCCGGCGAGGATCTGCCGGAAAACTGCGCCGTCTGTCTCTACGAGTTCGAAAGAGAGGAAGAGATCCGATGGCTGAGAAACTGCAGACATATATTCCATAGGAGATGTCTCGACCGTTGGATGGATCATGATCAGAAGACGTGTCCTCTTTGTAGAACACCGTTTGTTCCAGATGAGATGCAAGAAGAGTTTGATCAACGGTTATGGGCTGCTTCTGGTGTTCATGACTTCCACAGTGAGGACAGTCCCTTGTCGGAACTATAGAGAAAGCTACTTTTGTGCCACTCCCTCCTTGTTTCTTTTTTTAATTTCACTTTTCACCACTGTACTTTCAATCGCGCTTTTTCACCCTTGCTAACATTAGATTTGCCACTTTTATGTGTATAGTATATGAATGAGATGAGCAATAAACATAATCAAATTATAAAAAAGAGAGTATATTTTTACTTTCTAAATAAAACTCGGATAGAGATGATTTGAACCACACTCAAATACTGAATAAGAATGATGCAAACCTAGCCCAAATTAAAAGAATTAAATAGATCTGAATGAAACTGATCTCAATTCTATATTTCGTCTCTACACGTTGTTTTTTAATCCAATCGAGTTGTTCATTTGCAGACTGAAAGTTATAACCTTAAATTACTATTTATAATAACTTACTGTGTTAAAAAAAAAAAAATTCGTAGATTTTATCAATACATTAGTAACTTTTAACCGGGAGTAGTTAAGATCTTGTCAGTGATTGTCTCTGACCACTGACTAGTGATCACATATGTATCTTTTAGCGTGTAAATTCAGTGGATCATGGTAATGCGTAAAGGCAGAGTTTGGTGACATACCTGGTCAATTAGTCAATTTCAAACGTTATGACTAACTAAACAAGTTTTATTTTAATAAAAAAAATCAAAACCACAAAAATTTCTAGATTATTATTCTGATCATGTCACGAATCTAAATCGTGTTGGAAAAATGAAAACCCTCGTTCAAAGACCGAGTCTAAAAAGGAAGTAAATGCATTTATCTATCTGTATAGGTACTTTTCTTAGAGACCTATGACTTATCAAATCAATAACAGCTAGCAAAGAAATTTGAGTTAGCATAGATGGTCGTGACTCATAGCCATACATATGAAAATCCATTAAAATATCTTCAATGCATATGCTTAAGAATAATAAGACCACCCGCATCAGGGTTTTAAAGGGATCGTGGGCTCTCACTTGCGTTGGATTAAATGAATTATTATATGTCGACATTTTTCATGAACCGGGCCTTGTGGATGAACCCGTTAGGCGCGGTTTTACCACGCGTCATTCGCCGATTGGAAAGAGATTCAGCGTAGGCGGAGGAAAGAAGGGTTTCGTCGTGTTGCTTCTCATTTTCCCCTTTCTCTAAAAACTAGGGTTTGGCGGCGGTGAGTCGCGACGGCGAGTCCGTGTAATTTCTCGACCTAATCGGCGGCGGTCTGTTGTTTCGACTACCGTAGGTGAGTATCGGGTTGTTTTAACAGCTTGATTGGTTCGATTTTGGGGTGGGAAGCCATGATTCGATTTAAAAAAAAATTCGTAGATTTTATCAATACATTAGTAACTTTTAACCGGGAGTAGTTAAGATCTTGTCAGTGATTGTCTCTGACCACTGACTAGTGATCACATATGTATCTTTTAGCGTGTAAATTCAGTGGATCATGGTAATGCGTAAAGGCAGAGTTTGGTGACATACCTGGTCAATTAGTCAATTTCAAACGTTATGACTAACTAAACAAGTTTTATTTTAATAAAAAATCAAAACCACAAAATTTCTAGATTATTATTCTGATCATGTCACGAATCTAAATCGTGTTGGAAAAATGAAAACCCTCGTTCAAAGACCGAGTCTAAAAGGAAGTAAATGCATTTATCTATCTGTATAGGTACTTTTCTTAGAGACCTATGACTTATGATTCACGTAACGAAGCCCAGCCGTTCGATTTTTGTCCTTACTAAGCTAGTAGTTAACGAACGTTGATCATTTTAACATCCTTTGTTTTCAAATATAACGATGGATTGATTCATCGTTATATTTGAAAATTATTCAAAATATATATATAACGATGGATTCCTTGTGTTTCGATGAAATAAATGTCCAGAGAACGTACGTACCAGGTCTTTGTTCTTTCTACTGTCTTGGAGTAAACTTCACGTGAAAAACAGTAATATACAACGAATACCAAACCACATCCACATCAACCGAATAGTAAGTAATATGCAATGAATTTCGTATATAAAAAATTGATTAATAGGACGAAACCACATCCACATCAACCTCTCCTATCAACCGCACGTACCACGTGTGCCGATCGTCGTGCAACCTAGCAATTTTATTTTCCGAAACAAGGAAATACACTAGAGACGCACGTAGCGAATAAAAAATGCAACAATGTTGGTGACAGATGCACGTCTGACAGACCAATCCTAGTTCCCTTTGTTGCTTTTCCCATTACTATTCTTTTCCCCATCGGGAGAATTCACGTAAGAAACGTCACAGTCAGTTAACTTTTATAAAAATCAATCCTATATGACACGACGTCGTTTAACTCTTCTTCTTCCTCCTCTCCACTGCTCTATATAAGGAAACTGTATTTTATCAAAAAGGAAAGGAGCAATCAGAACTCACATACACACAATCTCTCTAGCTCCAATGGGCTTTCCGTAGGTTACACAGAAGTGTTTCTCCCGAAGCTCTTCGTACAAACACTTTCGATACTCAGTTTCATCAGAACCATCGTCTTCTCTCTCTTCCGCTTCTTGGGTCTCTCCGACTTCCTCGAAACGGATCAAACCTGGCCCGACTATACATCTTACCCGACCCGAATACCCGAACTCCGCTCACCTCTCTCCGCCCTACTAATCCGCGAGATCTTACCGGTTATCAAGTTCGAAGACGCGACGAGATCCGGCGAGGATCTGCCGGAAAACTGCGCCGTCTGTCTCTACGAGTTCGAAAGAGGAAGAGATCCGATGGCTGAGAAACTGCAGACATATATTCCATAGGAGATGTCTCGACCGTTGGATGGATCATGATCAGAAGACGTGTCCTCTTTGTAGAACACCGTTTGTTCCAGATGAGATGCAAGAAGAGTTTGATCAACGGTTATGGGCTGCTTCTGGTGTTCATGACTTCCACAGTGAGGACAGTCCCTTGTCGGAACTATAGAGCTACTTTTGTGCCACTCCCTCCTTGTTTCTTTTTTAATTTCACTTTTCACCACTGTACTTTCAATCGCGCTTTTTCACCCTTGCTAACATTAGATTTGCCACTTTTATGTGTATAGTATATGAATGAGATGAGCAATAAACATAATCAAATTATAAAAAAGAGTATATTTTTACTTTCTAAATAAAACTCGGATAGAGATGATTTGAACCACACTCAAATACTGAATAAGAATGATGCAAACCTAGCCCAAATTAAAAGAATTAAATAGATCTGAATGAAACTGATCTCAATTCTATATTTCGTCTCTACACGTTGTTTTTTAATCCAATCGAGTTGTTCATTTGCAGACTGAAAGTTATAACCTTAAATTACTATTTATAATAACTTACTGTGTTAAAAAAAAAAAAATTCGTAGATTTTATCAATACATTAGTAACTTTTAACCGGGAGTAGTTAAGATCTTGTCAGTGATTGTCTCTGACCACTGACTAGTGATCACATATGTATCTTTTAGCGTGTAAATTCAGTGGATCATGGTAATGCGTAAAGGCAGAGTTTGGTGACATACCTGGTCAATTAGTCAATTTCAAACGTTATGACTAACTAAACAAGTTTTATTTTAATAAAAAAAATCAAAACCACAAAAATTTCTAGATTATTATTCTGATCATGTCACGAATCTAAATCGTGTTGGAAAAATGAAAACCCTCGTTCAAAGACCGAGTCTAAAAAGGAAGTAAATGCATTTATCTATCTGTATAGGTACTTTTCTTAGAGACCTATGACTTATCAAATCAATAACAGCTAGCAAAGAAATTTGAGTTAGCATAGATGGTCGTGACTCATAGCCATACATATGAAAATCCATTAAAAATATCTTCAATGCATATGCTTAAGAATAATAAGACCACCCGCATCGGGGTTTTAAAGGGATCGTAGCTCGGCTCTGGTACTCGTTGGATTAAATGAATTATTATATGTCGACATTTTTCATGAACCGGGCCTTGTGGATGAACCCGTTAGACGCGGTTTTTACCACGCGTCGCTCGCCGATTGGAAAAGAGATTCCGCGTAGACGCGGAGGAAAGAAGGGTTTCGTCGTGTTGCTTCTCATTTTCCCTTTCTCTAAAAACTAGGGTTTGACGGCCGAGGCTTAATTTGAGTCTTGACGGCGAGTCCGTGTAATTTCTCGACCCTGTCGGCGGCGGTCTGTTGTTTCGACTACCGTAGGTGAGTATCGGGTTGTTTTAACAGCTTGATTGGTTCGATTTTGGGGTGGGAAGCCATGATTCGATTTAGAAAAAAAAAATTGGGGGTTTCGAGTAAGGGTTCTAAATCGACCCACAGGTTTCTCAAAAGGGTTGTAGATCTTGATTTTCGTTTGTTTTGAGGGTTATTTTATCTTATATTTCAAATCGATTAATGGGTTTCTCTTTATGGTTTAAATCTTCATGAGGGTTTGATTTTGGTTTCGTTTATTCTTTTTGTTTCGTTTATTTGACATAATATTGATTTATTTGATAGATGGATCCGGCAGAAGATAGAAGACATTCTAAGAGGCAACACGAACACATCAATATGTTAAGTTTCACCAGAGTAACGGATTGTTAAAAGGTGTCCGTGTGGTGCGAGAATCATCAACGAGGTTCGCGGGAAGGATGACTCCGACACTCTTCCTGGGAAGCGGTTCTTCACCTGCAAAAACTACGAGGTAAAGTCCCCTCTTTTAAACTCGAGTTAAAGTTGTATATCATAATCTGATCATTCTTTATGTTGTATACTATAAGTGTAATATTTGATCATTCTTTATGTTGTAACCAAGGCTGATGGGCTCCATTATCGCCACCAGGTTACAGTGTCGAGGGAGCTCGAGGCTAACTAAGCGGGTTGAGGAGGCTGAGGAGGTGATGTTGGGGTCTCGAATCTCGGTAAGCGGATGGAGAGACTTGAGGTTAAACAAACATTTTAAGGTCTTTCATCCACGAATCTCTTGTGTTTTCTTTGTTTATTACAGCGACTAATCCAAATGTTCTATACTTTGCGAGAACAGGTTAATAACCTCGATGGCGGTCTATGACCTCCTTGTCGAGTCCATACCCTCGAGAAGGTCTGCTTGATTGACAACCAAAGGTTAGGCTCATCTAAACTATTTCTCTGCTCATTGCTATCTCTGGTTTGAAGTAGACGTAGGGGTAGAAGTATAACGAGAACTAGAAGTATAACTAGACAAAAACTTAAGTAAACTAAAATAGAAAGATAACTATTAGGAGAACTAGAAGTACACATTAATTATCGGTTGGTTGGCTGGTTGCTGTGATTAATGTACAATTGTACTTAGGAGCACCAAATTTAATCGCCTGATTTGATGTCTATTCACTGCTCTTTGCTTTGTAGTAGGTGTGTAATGAATTTTGTTTGGTAGAGTTAGTTTAATTTTCTCTCTTTTCAATCCTTAAAAGTAGTTTAAAAACCTAGTAACTCAACCATTAAAAATCACAGAAAAAACTTAAGAGCAAACCAAACCAAACACACGAAACCCTCAAACATGGACCCTTTTTCCTTAGCGCTCACGGGTGTGTTAACTTATTAGCCTCGCAGAAAGCAGTCCAAAGAATAGACGCTGACTTCGCTGAGCTCTCCGTTAGTTAAACCAGCGGAAAGGAGAAAGTGGTCCTCAAAAGAACCTTGTGCTGATCGGTGCTTGGTTGAACACCAGCAAAGATCCGATAATTAGTAATGAACGAAGTTAGGGGCTTTTGGAAGAGAATAGAGGTATTTCAATGAGAGTCCTCAGCTCATTGGCTCCCTTCCTAGAAAGTGGGGTCAATGTAGCGAGGTGGGGAAGAGTGAATCGCGAGGTCTGTAGGTTTGTGGGTTCCCATGAGGCGCTCTGAAGGCAAGCTAGTGGGCAAAGTGAAAATGATGTCATGAAGGCGCGTGACATCTATTTCAATGATTATAATGTCAAGTTCACGCCAACATTGCTGGAGGAACCGGTTTGATCGAAGTGGAGGTCACACTCTCGGCCGAAGGAGAAAGGAAGGAATCTGGTGTGAGCCTGGGTGAGGAGCAAGAGGTTAGGCCTCTGGTATTAAGGCTTGCAAAGCTGCGAAAGCCAAACGATGTAGCTTATGATCAAATACATAGCATCTAGCTGAGAAAAACTCCATTTCGGACAAAAGATCCTCGATCGTCTGTTAGCCAAAAGCGTTGACACACTTTCCCTAGTGAAGTGGCTCTCAAGGAGAAACTTATCTCTGAAATGCTTTGATGTCTAATATGTAGGAACTTGTTTTGCTGTCAATATGTTGTCTATTTGCTTGATTGAATGTTTTGTCTAATTGTTTTGATTACTTTGCTTTTGTTGACTGAATCTCTTGTGTTTTCTTTTGCAGTCACGGGTGGGAAGTTGTTGCAGGTCACGGGTGGGAAGGTGTTGTAGGTGAAGGAATCTCTTGTCTTTTCTCTGTTTGAAGCCACGGGTATGATGTCGGTTTTAATCACGGGATAGTGTAGAAAGTGTAGCCTTTTGTTTCATGCTACATGTTTCATGTCTTTTCAAATTGTTGTAATGTTGCTGTTGAATCACGGATGTATGTCTAGCCTTGTAGCATGTGTAAACTTCAACTCTCCTTTATAAACAATGTATTGAGTTTGGTTTTAAAATCTGCATCTCTCTCGTTAAGCGAGAACAAGGCAACAGAACACACTTCCACAAACTGTCTTTTCTTCTTCATGCAAAATAAAAATAAAAGATTAGGAAAAATAAAAGATTAGGAAAAATAATTGAGACTAATAAAAAAAAATAAAAGATTAGGAAAAATAATTGAGACTAATAAAAAAATAAAAGATTAGGAAAAATAATTGATAGGATAATGAAAAAATAAAAGATTAGAAAAATAATTGAGACTAATAAAAATAAAAGATTAGGAAAAATAATTGATGGGATAATGAAAAAATAAAAGTGATAGAACAATGAAAATTATTGTCATTTTAGAAACACCTATGTCTTCCTCATCAAGTGATGAAGCTGATGAAGCTTTAGAAGAAATGGTCGACCAAGTAGTGGATAATTTCATCGACTCGGTAATAGCAGCTCAGCCAACAGCGAAAAGCGGGCTTATATCGAAGAGATCGGGAACAAGGACACAATCAGCTGTGGAACGATTATTTCTCGCAAAATCCTACTTACACAACGCAAATTTTTAGGAGGTGTTTTCGAATGAACAAGCCATTGTTCCTCCACATTGTCGAACGTGTAAGTAATGAAGTTCCATACTTTCAGAAAGGCGAAATGCTTGCGGAAAGGCAATTTATCTGCGACAAAGTTAATACGGCAGGTATCGTATGCTGGCATATGGTCAATCGCGAGATGCATATGGCGAGTATCTCCGACTTGGAGCGATGCAGTACAGCGCGTTTATGTTTGGAAAATTTCACTAATGCAATTATACAAGTGTTTGGAGATGAGTATTTACGAAGACCTACACCTGAGGATCTTCAACGATTGCTCGATGTTGGAGAGGTAGCGGGTTTCGAGGGATGATAAGCAGCATCGATTGTATGCATTGAGTGGAAAACCGCCCAACGGGTTGGAAAGGTCAATACACACGGTACAGAAAGCCGACAATTGTCTTAGAAGCCGTCGCATCACAAGACCTTTGGATATGGCACGATTTTTCGGATTACCGGTACCCTCAATGATATCAATGTTCTTGATCGGTCACCGGTTTTGATGACATCGTCTGAGTCGAGCACCAAAAGTTAAGTTCAAGGTCAACAACCACACTTATCGTATGGCCTACTATCTTACCGATGGAATTTATCGGTGGTCAACATTTATCCAATCCATCCCACTTCCTCGTGGTCCTAAAGCCGAAATTTGCAAAAAGCAAGAATCCGCGAGAAAAGATGTCGAGCGGGCTTTTGGAGTTTTGCAATCGAGGTTTGCAATTGTTAAAACCAGCTCTACTATGGGACAAGGAAAGATAGGAAAGATAATGAGAACTTGTGTCATTTTGCACAATATGATAGTGGAGAACGAGCGACACGGCCAGCGAAATCGACACATCCGAGTTCGGCAGGAGAGTCAGTAGAAGTTCGAGGGTGACAAAGAGAGATAGTATTCATGTCGATATGTTAGGCATCTTGAAGTTCGAGATCCGTGAAGCATGCTCGTTTGAAAGTGATTTAATGGAACATATATGGAAAAAGTTTGGTGATGAAGATGAATAAGCTTTGTATGTTATTGAATTTCTTGTTTTATGTATTCTAGTCTTAATGTATTGAATAATAAGTTTTAAATAATATATTTTAATGTATTATTTTATTCATGTTTTCTCAATAATTTGAAATTTGAAAAAAAAAATAGTATTATGAATAATAAATATTATTATTTTATTTATGAACTCCTTCTTAAGGTTGATAATCACGAAAACAACGATTCGAGCCATTACTATTCATGGACCCACCTAAAAATTATTAAAAAATACTTGTGAACCCCAAAAGGGGTTCACTAATGCTCATGGTCTAATATGTTTGACACTAACTCTAGACTAGTGTAAACATAGTTGTAACAGTTAGAATCCGGAGCTTAGTGGTTGGCTCCACACGCCTCCACCTCGAAGTCATATTACATCGCAGTATTGCTAGCACCTGAATCCCATCACCAACTGGACTTGGCTAGATATAAAGTTATGGGTTATTGTTTGCATTCTAAGCATTCTCTCATTTCTCAGGCTACACGAGAACAACCCCATACACTCAAGCTTATCCTTGCACATCATTAAAATATCTAGAGACTTGCGTTGGAGACGTTAGTTCAGTGTCTCTTCAGGATAAGAACATTTGAATGTTTCACTATCATATTCATACCCTGCAAATTAAGTGTATGCATCATTCTCAGTTCAGATGGTAATGGGCCAGATATATACGGGCTAATACTTACTGTATTTTTTCCATTGATCTATTAGACTTGTTTTTGTTAGTTTGCCCCGACCAAATGGGCCAACTATACAGGCTATAGCTAACAAAAAAATAGAACACAAAAAGCCTCTTCTTTTAATATTGGACCTAGCCCTGCGCGTTCGGGTCTTCTGGTCGGGTTAGAACCGGTTCTTTTCGAATCCAGATTTTTCGGATTCTAGACATTTGGATCTAATAGATACTTATAAATTTTCAGTTTAGATTCGGGTTGGTTTTTCTCGGATCCGATTTGATTCGGATTGATAACTAAAATACCTATAAAATATCCATAATTTTTGGTCTGTAATGGGTCCGTGTCGGATTCAGATATTTAGTATCTGAAAATAACAAGAAATATCCAAAATTCATCAATTTAATCGAAATATATCATATATATCTAAAATTTTACAAAATAACTTAAAATAAACTATTAATAATTAAAATAAAACATTTTTAAACTCTAAATTTTACATATAAAACTTCAGATTACTTAAAATGCTACAAAAATAATAATAAAGATTGTTAACAAAAAGATATTTCAATTAAATCATAATATATATATATATATATAATAGAATACATAAAATTATAGTTTTAGATATACATATCTTTAAATCTGGTATGAATCAGTTCTTATTCTATCAGGTCTATTTAGAATGATTTTTTTTGGGTCTGGATCTATCAGAATTTTTCTTAGTTTTGCTTTTTTTATATAAAAGAATTTTAGACTCAATAGATACTTGTAAATTTTTGGTTTGGTTCAGGTCGGATATTTTTAAGTTTGTTTGGGTTCAGATTTTCTGATCTGAGTAAAATGCTTTGGCCTAGGTGGACATGGCTTTTTCTTTTGCTGTAACTGGATATATGATAATTTTGTATGGAATAAGTTATTCATGAAAAATCGACAAGCTGAATAATATTTCCATTGTTCAATAGAAATTATTTAAAATACTACAAGCTATTCATCACTAAAATACACTCAATAATAAATACTCTAACATCTAAATTTACGTTTAATGATTATTGGTTACGTTTTATTATTTAGAAAGTGTGTTGGATTTATAAAATTCTATTAATATCTTATAAATTATTATTAAATATTTATAAATATATAATGGTTAATTTATGTTTTATGACAAATTTAATATATTTATGAACTGATTATTTTAAAAGATAAATTTGAAAATGGTATTAATTTGATGGTAAAATTGAAATTCTCTTTACATGTTTTGTTCTAATTTAACACTTGATTTTTCTGTTTATAATGTTTTATACAACAAAACATAAAACATGTTCTGGTATTTTTTTTTTATAATTATAGACACGATCATATTTGTCCCCAAAAATTATTGGGTAAAAACATTGCTATGTTTAAATTTAGCATTTTAACTAATTTTTGTGATATACTCTCTCTGTTTTTAAAAGATAGACTTTTTAGTGTTTTTCGCACATATTAAGAAAATACATTAAATCACTATAATAAATTTATCGTTTTCTGTAATTTTCAATTTTCAACAATTTTTAGCCAATAGTAATCCAATAAAACCAATTAATTTTCTTAAAATTTACAATTTTTTCATAGAAAACATAAAATATACATCTTTTTGAAACAAAATATTTTTCCAAAACATGAATCTTTTAGGAACAGAGGGAGTATATTATTATTGTATACGTTCTGATATTTATATAATAAGATATTATCTAATTAGGTTGAATTTGTTTTCCTTCCACGTCATTCCGTCAAATAATTACATTCATGTTAAATATGTAGTCACTGTATATTTCTTTTGGAACATATATATGTATTCATTTTTTTACCAAAAAAGACATATGTATTCATTGTATACTTTTGAGTCTTTGACTACCATTATACCATTAATTAATTTATATTCCATTTTCCCTTAATATTCATCTTTATTACCAAAAGTCTAAAACCGAAAAAACAAAACATTAATTGAAATAAATCCCAAAAATATTAACCCTTTCTTTCTCTCTCTTATCCGCTCCTGTCTCTCTTCCTCTGTTCCGCCGCCGCCGTCACCCTCCTCTCCTCCTCCGCCCGATTCAATCCTCTTCTCCGCCGCCACCGCTCATTACCTCCTTCCTCCCCTTGTAAGGTACGACACACGCTTGTATCCACCGCGTATGTATTGATTCATTTTGATTTCTCCATCGTTCGTAATCTTATCTCTCTCTACACGTTTTGCTCTTATCCACTCTCTCCATTGTATCAATTGAGTTGGGCACTCGTCTCTCTTACGTTTCGAATCCATTAGTATTCCATTTCCCGTTCGGATTGTGTTTGGGCTTTAGGGTTTTTGCGAATTCGATTGAGTCTCTTGGGAAATGAAAGTTGCTAAAATTGATTACCTTCCAGATTTGCTATTTGGTGAAGCATGTTTTCCATTTATTATGATCATTCAATCTTTTTGCTCCTCTTTTACCGCTTTGGTGTTGGAAACTGATTGAGATCAAATGCTCACTTTTTCTAAGTGTTGCAGAGTTGGGAAGCTTAGTACCTGAAGACTGGGCTCTTCTAATCAATGTCAGAAGCTGATATGGCCATTATTAAACCTGAGGTTAGCCTTTTCTTAAAAAAACTTTAAAGTGTTGGACTTTATTGTTTTACCATCTTGAAAGTGATGGCAATAAGGAGTTATGCTAGTTATCTCATGGCTCTCAACTAGTATTTATTGAGCGGTATGAGAGGGTCTGTTAGATGTTTTGCTGATATGTTTGTTTTTGGATAGAGAACAAGTTAGCAGCGTACTTCTTCCGTCATCCGTTTTAGAAATGAATGAGTAGTTGATTTACATTACCTTGAACCAAGAGACTCAGTTACTTTTTCTGTGGTAGATGATGATGAAATCGTATATATGGCTTGAAACTGCTGATGGATCAATCCAACAAGTGGAGCAAGAGGTTGCAATGTACTGTCCCATGATATGTCACGAAGTGCTACAGAAGGGTCTGGGTGCTGGATCTTCTAAGAACTGTGCGATATCCCTTCCACAGCGAGTCAATCCAGCCATGTTAAGCTTGATTCTCGATTACTGCAGATTTCACCAAGTACCTGGACGTTCAAATAAGGTTTACTCCATGTCTTTCAATTGGGAACAAGTGGTGACATTGATAATCATATGCCATTCATTCATAGGAGTTTTTTTTTTATCACTGTATAGGAGCGTAAAGTTCATGATGAAAAATTCATCCGGATGGATACAAAGCGGCTTTGTGAGTTGGCCTCAGCCGCTGACAGTTTGCAGTTAAAGCCTTTGGTTGATCTTTCTAGTCGTGCACTTGCACGGATTATTGAGGGGAAAACCCCTGAAGAGATACGTGAAATATTTCATTTACCTGATGACCTTACTGAGGTATGTAGTCCTCTGTATCTTCTATTTTAAGGATGTTACATTCCCATCTGCATCTTTATATTATCCTCTTCATACAATTTATCAGGAAGAGAAATTAGAGCCTCTGAAGAACTTGATGGATGATCCACGTATCCGACTCTTGAATAGATTGTATGCTAAGAAACGAAAAGAGTTGAAAGAAAGAGAAAAACTTAAGGTTTGTCTAGCACTTTGCTCTAAGTTAGGAACTTGGTTTGTAAGATTGGACTTTTGCAGTAGCTTTATTCTTTTTTTTTTGGCATTTCCATGTCCCAGGGTAAAGAGGTTGAAGAACGAGTCGACGAGCGTTCTGTGGATGACCTCTTATCGTTTATTAACGGCAAAGGTACTTTTCGTATCTTCCTCTCCATTATGCCATGTTCCATTTTCTTTTTCTGCTTCGAGTTGTTAAATTCCATTTAGATGGATCCACATATTAGTTCATGTATTGAGCCTACTTTGATGCTTGCATTACGCTATGCTATTTTTATAACACTCGTTTCTAGTTACTGAGTGCCTGGTATGGGATTCTCACTGTCTTGTACTGTAATACTTATTATCATTTTCCACGTTAATATACTTCTTGCTTATGCATGTATAGCCGAGTTGATAGGCTATTTGATGCGTGAATCCTTGTTGATATCTTGGACTTATCTTTCGCAGATCACAAGGTGGTAAAGACATCCAAGAGCAAAAAGAAGAACAAGAAAAGGAAGGAGCATAAAAATAAGGTTTAAACTAGTTTCTCTCTGATTGCTCTTGGTTTGTAGAAATCAATAAATCTGAGTATGTTCCTGTGCTTAGGTTTCACATAATTTGCATTCCAAGCAACAAGGTACCCAAAGTGTTGTTGATGAGACTGCGTCCAGCTTGGGAGGGGTATCTAATCTACCCAGTATTGAAGATGATATTTTTTCACTGAAGACTGACTCTGAAGATGGTTATATGGATGATGGAATGGATCCAGCTTTGAGGGAAATGCTTGATAGGTAAGCATCACCTGTTAGTTAAAACTCTTCACTTTTTGGTTAACCCTATGTTTCGACCCGCATCAAGGTGCACATATGAAACGAAATAATAAATGGTGAACTTACAATTTTATTACAGGGAAGTAGAGGATTTTGCCCGGAGATTGAATTCAAGTTGGGTTCTATCTTCCGGACAAGAAAGGCAGCCTGTTCACTTTTCCATAAACGGCAATGGGGCAACAAGGCGATTAACAGGTACACACACACGACAAGCCTTTTTCCAGGGTTAATCTTTGCATCACAAAGGTGGTGGTGTTGAACTGAATCACTTACCATATCGAGTCTTGGATATAGCTATAGATGACTGATGGGAGAGATAGTTCAGTTTGCCTTCCGTTTTGAACATCGAAGGTCTAGCTGCAGGACACAAATGAAGCCGATAACTCTAAGCCCAATGGCTGGAACAGTTTTGGTGATCGCCCACACTTAGATTGTAAGCAATTAGAGAGAGAGAGTGGTGTTCTTTCATGGGTGTCCCCTCCTGTAATATATTGCTTTGTTATTCTCATAAATTGTTATCTTTCATTGATCCGAGAGTTTAGGATGCAGTTTTGCTTCTCTTTTGATCAACCTTTGTATACCAACTTTTTAATTATTTATTGGTTACCTTTCTGTATTTTCTTAAACTAAAGAATATGAAGAGATGATTCCATCGTCTCTATCATCACAAACCTCTCCTGAGATGAGGAGAGAAAATACCTCAAAAGCAGCTTCGCCTCACATGAATGAGTTTTACAAATATTATTTACAGATGTGATCAAGATTTTGCACCTTTATGTTCCTTGTCTTCTTCCTCTTTAGCTTTTCAGGTAATGCTGGGGTCGCACACACTGCTTATGGTTTTGGATGGCAAGTGATCAGGAAGCTTATCATGCCTAGACCCGTCCCCGCTACACCGGTGAAACAAGCACTTGTTTAGGATCGCATGGCTTCAGTTACAGGTAAAGAGGGAGGAGATGAGTGGTTTGATTTCTCTTCCGATATACATGATGAAGCCTCAGATCCTATGACAATCCACCAGCAGACGGAGAACTGGTTCGTGATGTTCTCTAATCCTCGCTTTTCCCCTTTGACTTCCACTCTGCGTATCTGAATTGGAGCTATTTTGAGAGGACACAAGCCGCTGAAAGAACATATAATAGAGTTGAGAGAGCTCTGACTTCATCCATTCTAAGCTTCCCTACATTGGTTGCACACATGTATCAGTAAAAAGCATCAACTATTGTCTCTATAAAGCTATAGAAAAGAGGACTCTGGCAGACCTTGTAGGAATAGGAATAGGATGTCCTTTGCAGATAAACCGAAGGTGACAAGTCGCAGATGCGTGTTGGCAGACCAAGATGGTTTTTCTCGACCTCTATTTCTCCATCTTCCTGCTAATTGATCCAACGCCAGTGTCAAATTTGAGAGGGGTAAAAAGAAACAGGTGAAGCAGCAACACAAAAAGGCTGAAGCCTAAGAAGACACAATACGTTGAATAGTGTCTGTCTGCAGCTTCTCCCATTACGAACGTCCTAATTCTGTTGTCAGAAACAATTCCCTTCTCGGTAATAGATACATACCTCTCTCTGCAGGCAAATCCTAAGGTACTAATAAAAAATCTTGATTTACAAGACAATATATCGTAATAAAAAAAAAGTTTACATTACAAAAGACTGACTCACAAACAACACCGGCTAGTTATTGGACAATGGGTGAACTATTACAAATTTGTAAAACGTCAAAACCATATAAACACACACGCAAAACATCCCCAATAGAGATGCACCAACACTCAGAACTCCGGTCTTAACAATGAGTGAGCTTCTTTAGTTAGCAACTAAGGAACTCCTTTTGATTCAATCTTTAACAAGCAGAAGATCTGGTTCAGTGATTCAGGAGCTTCTTGAAGCCATTCTTGGATTGCAGATCGAAGAGAAAGATTTGGAACCAAGCTTGTGCGAGGAAGCCTTTTGTTTGTCATTGGAGAAGTCTCGTTTCCTCTATCTAACCAACCACGTATGGCCTCTCCTTCATATGTAAAACCGTCTGCTGCTACCTGTGGATCCTCCATCACATCCTGCAAACATAATATGTATTGTTTTTCTTATGACTATACCATTTTGATTATTTAGCTTTCATTGATCTTCCAATGTTTCTTTACCTGTGTAATGGGACATATGAAGTATTGAGGTAGTTCAAGGTCCTTAGATCGAGATACTTCCTCTCCCTCGCGCTTACTCTTCAGCTTTGATACTTTGCTTAGCTTTATCTTCAACTCTTCACGTTCATCTCTAACTCTTTTCAACGCTTCCATTAATGCGCTATAGTTGCCTTGGAGCTCTCTAATCAGCGCAATAGATTCATCAGTTCGTGTCTCAGACTCTGATCTCATCTTTTCAAGTTCTTCTTCAGCTTCTTTCAGTGCCTTCTCTGTTGCTTTCCTACGCTTCAACTCATTGAGATACCTATTTTCCGATTCTTTAGCCTACATATTTGGTCATATACAAGAAGTCAGAAGATGTTAGATACTTCCAAGCTAAACAAACATGTCATAGTAACTTATATATGTACCCTTTTAATTGCATCAATTGCAGATTTTTCAGCTTCTTCACGCTTAGACGCCTCAAAGGATGTCTCCCTTTTTGCTCTCTCAGCTTCTATGAGAGCTACTTGGATCCGAACGTCATGCTTAGCCATACTCGAACTTGGAAAACTTTCAGTTCTTTTAGTTATCTTGGATTGGCTCAAAGAACTTGACGATGTACCTTCTAGATACAAGTTTTCTCTTCTTCTAGCTTCTCTGCATCAAACACCATGCCCGAAAAAACACTTGTGTAGTGTAAGTCACAAGCAAGACCATACCTAAACAGTGACTATTACTTTTGTAGTTAACACAAAGGAAGATGAACCAAAACCTTGTAAAAATTAGGTATCCATTGCAGGGAAACCATATATGGCAAGTATCTGGCGCTTCTCTGCGGATGTAAATAGCTTTCTTGGACCGTAAGTCTCTCATTTTCCTGCAAAGTTGTGAAGTCTTTGCTTGATCAATAGATATCCATACTTGAGATAGCAAAAAAAGTTGAGTCTATGCCACTTACATTGAATAGTGTCTATCAGCTGCTGCTCCCATGACAAGTTTCTTAATTCCATGCTGAGATATCAATTGGAGGATACCTTCCTCTATCGAATCCATTTCAATATATATCTTCTCTGCACTGACCTAATCAATTCACAATTGAACTTGAGATTCAAGAAATCAAAACATCTCTTGTAACAATCACGAACTTATGGATAAACCTAACCATTTCGTCGTTTTATAAAAAAAACCTAACCATTTCACAATTAAACTTGTGATGCAAGAAACCGAAACATCTCTTGTAACAATTAAGACATATGGATACTACCATTAGTCTCGTCACAAATTATTTATAAACCATGTTTAAACATGTAATGATATACTTTAAAAAAGTTAATAGTTTCATTTATACATGTTCATTTTTTTTAAAACTACAGACTATAAACTTAGAAGTATAATTCAAATTTCAAAAACGTATAGACCCTAATTTAGACATCTATTTTCTTAAAAAAATTCTTTTAGAATCGGGATCTTGTTCAACCGTTTCCGCCTAAGATATAAATCGTACCTGCATTTGCCTGCATATATGAAGGTACTTGTCCAGATTATTAAGTGCTTTCTTCTTCTTTTTCCTATAACGCCGCAGTTTCTGCTCGTGGAACCTTGCTCCCGCTTGAAATCAAGAAAACAAGATTCAATTAACCAAAAATATCTACAAACTCTGCACAAAACGAATATATATGTACTTACGGACTGAGATATGAGTCGGTTGATGAACATAGACGATGCAAAACTCTCTCCCCCTAGTGTTTTGTATCGCCCAAACGAGGCTAGACTTGCTCTCCAGATCTCTCTTTGTCACTGCTACATAGATCTTCTCATCCATCATCGTCTCTCTTTTGCTAATCTCCATTGATTCACCGTCCTCTCTGCCACCATTTCTTGTTGATCCAGCTATTTTCACCTTTTCTTGAATCTCTAACTTCATCGTCACTCCCCCTCCACATAAAAATCTGAGTAATCCTGCAGAAATGAGTGGTAAAGGTTTGATCTAGCAGAGTGTTTTATAAGCCAAAACTATTCAACTTTCAAATATATATAGAGAGAGAAGCAAAGGGCTGGGATTATAAGACAAAACACGTAATCTGATCACTAATCCGTGTTAGTTATGGCTTTATCACAGAAGCGTAATCACATTATTACTTAGAAATCTGAGTAGATAAGAAACTGACTTCAAACTTCAAACTTCAAACTTCAGACTTCAAAGAACCGACCATATTAACATCTGAAAGTGATGTTCGGTCTTTGTCAAGAGAATTTAAGAACATAGGAAAGTGAGATAGAAATTTCAAATTTGTACAAAAAAGTCTTAGAACATTCTTCAGGTCTCATGTCGTCCAGCGTTACGTATGCATGCTTACTTCAGCGCCAATTTTATGTTTTACGGTTATGACCCTGACAATCAAACCTTTAAATTGTAATAATAAGAGAATGTATGTCGAATATTCTTTTTAAAGAAAAAATTAAGAAAATCACTGGATTAAAACTCAAATTTTTATTTTAATGAATGTAACTATTTAGAGGTTAAAAAAATATATTTAGAGGTCTCCTAAGTAGTTTAGTTTTTCAATGTTTACTTCAAAATCATTTAGCAAAAAGAGTGTATATAACTAAAATCATGTCTCTAAACTGGTCATGTAACTTATTTAACTTTGAAATAGTGATCTCGCTATGATGACTTTGCTTGCACAATTTATGTGTAGTAGAGTGTAATAATTGAAGTTATCCTTTCAAATGAAATAAAAATAATTGTTCCGTGGACTTTTTAAAATTGTGGTCAAACATAGAATTTTGAAAAAATATTTACACTTAGAAGTTAAAGGCGGTTATTTCATAATATCAAAGCATAGACTTATGAAGTCTAATTAAAAATCCACGAACTTTGTGATTATAATTTTCGTCCCGCATCTTTTGAATTTAAAGTCAGTCGCTTAGCTTTTATTTTGATTTTTGAGTTTGAAAATTTAGCTGTAAAGACCATCACTGTTAAGGGTATCTCAACTTGAGTATTTCACAATTTTCCAATGAAATTATATCCTTACGTTTATCAAAAGATAAGTCAAATAAGACGTCTTTGAATTACATTATACTCTCTCCCTCAGCAACGGCATTTAACAACGAAATAAACCTATATAGATGTAATTTGCATGCATTTAAAGCAAACATATCAAAACTGAAGTTAAATGAGTACGTGGTGTATAGCTATTGGTCTAAATAAAGATAAACATGGTTATTTTCTTATATTTTTTTCACTTTTTTCTTTGCAATTTTACAAAAAAAAACATGGTTGCATATTCAGCCAGTTGTAGTTTACGTCATTGTCATAATAATATAAATAAAGTCTAGCAAGAGAACGAAATTGAGCCCGACAATGTAGCTTTCCCCTCGGTCTTTATCGGAATGACGAAATCTAAAGAGTTTGTATTCGACGGGGTATGTGTGAGCTTTTCCACGAAATGAAGGGAAGGTCTTTGGTTCCTAAAACACAAACCGTGGTGATGCTGATGAAGCTGCTCTGTCAGGACGGTGAAGTTCATACTAGACCTGTGAAAGTATATGCTTGAGAATGGTTATTTCCCTCACGGCCAAGAGCTAAGACGCATCTGAGTGCTCGAGGCAGACAGTAGAGAGAGAAAGGTGCCTGAGCGAACCAGTCTTTAGAATGTTAGACCTCCTTATGAATCAAAGGCGGTTTGGAGAAACTAGAGCTCAAGAGTAAGATACAGAAACCGCATAACTCCAGTGTAGTCGGTTCTTGTTTGCAAGCCAACTACATTTATAGGGGTGTATTCAATCTAACATTTGAGGTGATTTGATTTTTAATGAGGTTTTAGATGATTTCAATAAGTTGCAGAGATCTAGGTGACTTTTCTTAAAACACTCTAGAATATCAGCTAAAACCATGAAATTTGAATTTTAATTTTTTAACTAAGAAACTCCACCCAAACATCCTAAAATCACCTGAAAACTTTAAAACTCCATAACTTAAATTATGTTCAATAACAGTGGATTTAAGAATACTTTACGAAATGTCAAGTTCAATAACAGTGGATTTTAAATTAATTTTTAAAATTCATGTTTGAATAACAGTGGATTTGTCATTTTAATACAAATCACCTAAAACTCTCAGTTGAATACACCCCCCTTAGAGACTAGCAGGGCGGAGCTATGTTTTTCATAGGGGGGTCACATGACCCCAGTTCATTTGTGAATTTTAATTTATATTGTTGAATGTTTAGTTAATGTATTAGAATATTGGTTTTATTTTGTCATTATGCCCCCACTAGTTTATAGATTAGTTTGTTTTTGACCCCGTGATCCACATCCACACATCATTTATTTTATAGATAGTAATGGTATAAATTAAGATTATATTACATTGCCCCCACTATTTAATCATCCTGCCTCCACCACTGGAGACTAGTATGTTCAGTTGTCGAACACTGACAACAATATTGTATTTTCAATAGATTTTGTTAAAAGATCAAACTTAGTGGATTATGAAGCTGGCTGCTACAGTATCGGAGGCTTGTGATCTTACATGCGCAACATAAACAGTTTGCAAGGTCCACCAGTATTAGTGTTAAAACATTATATAGCTATAGATTTACAGCTAATAACATAAATATGATCATCCCAAGTCTTGGGTATAGAAGAACACACCATCACTCCATTCATCATCGTCTTCCTCACATTCTCAACATCAATCACCACAGTAGTGCAATCCTTACCAATCACAAATATATTACTTCCAATAGAAACAAGCCGACATTGCTGCGTCATCACCAACTGAGATAGCTTCCCGATACGGATCCACATCCTCGTTTCCCTGCACCATATTGTTAGCGTAGCTCCAAAACTCTGATCCAAAACATAGAGATCATCTCCTACAACAACTGCTGGACCTAGCCATCCTGAAGCCATATCATCATCCACCCGTTCCCAATCCTTGGTGGACCCATCATACACTGCAGCAGAAGATCCACCACCACCGCGAACATAAACCTTCCCATCCATTACAAATGAATCCTCGATTTCAGGGACAATATTCGCGTCTGAACACGATACACATGCTCTCGTTATAGGATCATAGATATCCCAAGTCTGTGAAGCTCTCGAGTTCACTCCTAACCCACCAATGGCCATGACTTTCCCATCCAGCGTCTCACAAGCAAAGAAGCATCTGCAAATGCAACCAGAAGATCAAACATCGAGCTTGTTGCTATAATGTCAAAAATCAAGAACCCTAACCTTTTAGTTGAAAGAGGAGGTTGTAAGTGAAGCCAAGTGTTCATAGCAGCATCATAGCAATACACATCACCACAAGCATCTTCAACCCAACCACATCCACCCAACGCAAACAGTCTCTTACCCAACACCGCAAAACCCATACCGTCTCTAAAAGTGATATGCGGAGGAATCTCATGGACTCTTCTCCACGATCTTCTCGAAGGATTCAGCACGTGTAAGAATACACGGCCTGATGTGTTGCGGCACAGGGCGTAGATCCAAGACTCAGCCAAGTTGAACTCGTTGCGATAGTCGCAGAACTCATCACTGCAGATGAAATCTCTCCATCTCCTGGAAACGCATTTCATCGCCATGTGGTGTTCTCTCGGAACTCTGGCTAAGCAGAGATTCAAGATATCGTCAGGGACTCCGGTTATAAGAGATGTTTGTGTCACTTCCGATTGATCCGAAGATTCGTTCCCGTGTTCTATACGCTCCATTGTGTGAATCAATCAGATCCTACAAAAACACCATGTTCAAGGACAAAAACAAGATACATCAAATCCAATACGCCTACAATCAGATCTAGATCTCCGCATAATCTGTCTCCATTGTCAAATTAAACAGTCGAAGAAGACGAAGAAGCAGATTCAAATGTAGAGAACGCAAATCAAACTGTTTAGCCCTCACAGTCTACAGATCATCAAACTCGTCGGAATATTTCATCAAATTCACTACGCCTACAATCAGATCTACATCTCGAAAGTTTTTGAAGCGATCAGATACGATACTCACCGAATTTTCGGAGCTTGACGAGTAGCCCTTATAGATCTCAGATCGTCACTAAGGTAAGCGTGATTAAGGAATCGCCAGAAGTTTGATGAGAAAGTTGCCAGCCTCTTTGCGAGCTTCCCGGAGCAGAGAGATGATCGGGTTACTCTAAGCAACAGACGACATCGTTTTCGGGATCAGTTGAACGGTGATTTTTGAGTATTGTTTACGTTTCGTTCTCAAACGACGCCGTCCTTGCATCTTCTCTTTTTTGAAACATAGCAAAAATAGACCAACATCCACTGATACTATATTAATGATATTAGAGGTTTATAATCTCAAAATGTTTAAAAACAATTGAAAACACACATATTCAAGATTGTTAGATCAATCACCATTAATATTTTGCTTAAGTATAATAAGTGTTAATAAGAAATGTTATGAATCCGTCAATGCATTCATCGCAAGAATGTATAGCTTTAAAGTAATTGAGCTATATTGTAAACACACATCATATTTATCACTTAGCATATGTCATGGAGATCTTGTAGATATCCGGTTTAACATTTATTTTGAATATTTCACATTTCAAATTCGTCAGAATTTCGTCAAATTTTTTTGACGAATTTCCTACAAAAATTTACAATTTTTCGAAATTTCGTCAGAAATTTTAGACGAAACATAAACCATAATCCTTTACACCAAATAGTTTAATATTCATCGAAATTGTTGGTAATCATCGATTATTTCCGACGAAAATTTATTCGTCAAAAATTCTTTGGATATTTTGGACGAAAATGGTAAAATTTCATATTTATGAGAAATTCGTCAAAATTTCCTCAGAATTTTCCGACGTGTATATTTCCGTCGGAAATTTTGTTAGAAATTAACATGCTGTCTTGAAGTGGTTGCCTTAACCAAATCTTCATACGTAAAAATCTTCTCTGAGTTGGTGGTACTTTGATTTGGTTGTTGAATAGTGACATTGTTATCTACACAAATCGTTATAAATTAATCAAACTTAATTTCTTAAACAGATTAACAATTTTAAACCAGATCAAGATTAACCTAAAGCCATAAAACCTCGAATTCCGAAAAGAAAAAAAATAATCAAGATATTCGAATCAAGAATTACAAAGTGATGAAGCCTTAGCGATACTTCATAGATCTACGTTTATGGTAGTTTCAACATCTCTGCTTCTCTTCAACTTCCTTTTATAGAAACAAACCGAACAGGAAACTACGATAATTGCTGCTCTGAGAATCACAACGACGATCAGAACAGCTAACATTTTTATCGGTAAATCAAGAAACAGAGGCAGTGAATCAGTAAAGATGGTGGAAAGCGGAGACGGTGACGAAGATAAGCCGAAATCAAATCTCGATAGTATGCATATGTCATGAGCATTATAGATAAAAACAAATGAAATGGTTGCTAGCAAAAACATTAGAGAAAGGCTAATACTGTATTTAAAAAATTGTATAAATTAAGGTTTGTTGGCCAAATCATGAAAGTATTGGTCCTCCCACAACTCAACTTGACGTGTTAAATTAGCTTTTCTCTCAAGGACCTCTTTTAAAGCTAGACGGTCATAAGGAGGAACCATCTCACAAGGAAACTCTTCACTTGGAGACATGACCATAGACTCTGCCATGAAATATCTCCACCGTTCCCTCGCCGCACATCCCAAACTATCCGGCGTGATCTCCTCCGCATCCGAAGGAATCTCTACCTTAAACTTCAAGAGCTTTGCGTACTCATTCAGCAAATGAAACATATAGTCATACACATACTTCATATTCACCTCCTCTCTTATAAACCTACTCCCTAGCTCTCCAATCTCACGTGCCTACACAACGAAAACCACGTTTAAATTTAAACAAAACAAACTTTGATGTCAAATGTGATAAACATTTAACTAGATGACCTTGTCCACGTGGGTATTGCCCCAATGTACGGCGAACTTGAGAGAAGTACACTTAGAGTCGTCTCTGATTGGCCAATAGTGTTGCAGTGGCATCATTCCTCGTATGTAGAAGTCGTAGAATCTTGGTTTCACGTATAATGTCATGGAATCACATGCCATAATATATTTCTCACTAACCGACCATGCCCATCCTTCTATATATATCTTGTATCTGTGGGTGCACTGGTTCTCTAGGTTTGAGTTCTTGAACCCTTCTTTCGTTTCTTTATCCCAGTCCTTGAAGACAATTAGCAAAATCAAGAAAAGTTATAACTCATATACACATATAAATGTATTATAAAGTATTTTTCTAAAGTGAAACTTGGTAACACCTGAACATAGAGACGAGTGTTCCATTCTTCATTTTCCGAAACGTTACACTTGAGAAGATCTCCTCTCGTGGGGTCTACATAAGGATTACCTCTCCAGTAAGCATACTCCACACGGTCTTTCCATTGAGTTATATTGTTCCCTTCTTGTATTGCTTCTAGCGACTTTCCCCATGGCTTTATGTTTACTTCAGCCCTTGCACAGTAAAAATCCATATTACAAATAAGGCGTAATGATAATAGGTTCAGTATCTAGTAGAGTTCTCTTACCAGCCCCAAAAGGACCAATCAGGGAAGACAATATCCAAGCTGGCATCATCAGAACAGTAACGGAACAGTGGAGGTGGATACTTGTTTTGTTGACCTGTAAAGTCATCAGATCTGACCACGGGGCGATCGTCAGCGTCGAACATAAGGTCAAGATCAGGCAATCTACCAGGGTACCACCGTAACAACTGTAGGATTCCCCACAGAGTAAAATCATCTCTCGTTTGAATTGACTTTCTGTATCTCTTAACGTACGCCTTGCCGTGGTGGATCACTAGTCTAAAATGCGCCGTTTTGCTCGCTTTCTCGACCATGTCTCTAGTTATCCCCGTTTCCTTCCACGGTCGTAAGTCTTCGTGGATCCAGCGGAAGTAAGGAGGACACGTGGATGGTTCTGAACGGTTGGGATGTAATCTCGATGTGAGATTTTGAGAGAAAGGAATCTGATGTGTTTCATTGTTAACGACGTCACATTGGTAAGGGAATTTAGGTTCAAACCTCTTCGGTATCAGTTTGAAACCTGCAAAACCTTTCTAAAAAAAGACAAGAGTTAACTCGAGTTAACATGGTAGTGTTACACTATAGAATGCACAAAATATTTGGATTCAAAACTCACAAAGTCGAGATAGCCCAAATAATCCAAGAGAGCAGCTGATAAGAAGAGAGAAACAACGATAAAAACAGTAGATTTAACGATGTTTATTCCAGGAAACGGCAGCTTTTTGCGCTGTTCATCGTTGTTGTTCGTC
Source organism: Brassica carinata (assembly GCA_016771965.1). Lineage (NCBI taxonomy): Eukaryota > Viridiplantae > Streptophyta > Magnoliopsida > Brassicales > Brassicaceae > Brassica > Brassica carinata. The sequence goes on from CM028688.1 coordinate 7,637,063, forward strand.
TTCATGCCTTCCACTCCTTGATGCACGAGTCTGGTCGTTGTTTGTGAAGTGTAATAAAAGTTATAAAGACTTAATATAATGAAAAAGAGGATACGACATGGAGAAACGGTCAAAAGACCAAGACAAAAGATTTTTTTTTTTTTGTCACTGACCAAGACAAAAGATTTAACGATGGAGAATCGAGGCTTTGATTTTTCAATTAACTTTATTTAGATAATGACTTGGGATATTATAATGTATAGACATTGATAGGTAAGGTTAGATAAGATTGATGTATATGTCTGCTTAGGAGTCTTCGCCTATATGTGGTTGATATGGTTTGATTAATAACATAAGATAATTCAGTAATCAGAGTTCTATTGTTTTTAATTATCACTAAACTCCCAATCTCGTTAATGTCCTCCCTCACCTATCCCCAGCTAGCCCTAATCTCTAGAGACTTCCATGCATTGTTTATAGCAACTTACCTACGTGTCTTCTTTGGATTTTAAGAAACGACTGATCTGATCTAAGTTTAAAATTAAACTATACTATATAAGTAACAGAATATATTACGGGTTTTGTTTAGATCACGGCTTTTGATTGGAGATTATAAATAAAAATAATAATATACTACTATACTCAAGAGATGTATCATTTTTCAAAACATTAAATGAGATTATCGTGGTGTGTTGTCACAAGTCTATATTCTATTTACCCATAACTACGAGTAGGGATGGACACTTTATCCGTTAAATTTGATTCGATTCGTTATTCATTTCGATTTGATCCGAAAAATCCGAATATCCGTAAGTCTTCGAAGCAAAGCAAATATTAAAATTCAATATCCGTTAAAAACGAAGCAAATCACAAATACTAAAAAATTTAAAGGTGAATATCCGATCCGCTCTGATTTTATAGAAATAAATGAATATCTACAATTAAATATGTATAAATTTTCACTTTAACATATATTTGTGTTATCTATAAAAATATATTATATATTAAATTAAGGAAAGAATATAAAATCTTTCTAAAAAACTATAATTTTTTAAATTATGTATTTTATCAAAAAAGATTATTTTATTATAAAAAAATATGGAATATATAATTCCACTAAATTTCACTTCTGGTTTAATATTATGTAAGAATATTTAAAAAAAAAAACAAAAACATGTATATTTTTGTTAGATTTACGTGTATAAAACATGGTGTATGAGATATCTGTAAATATCCGTAAATATTCGCAAATATTTAAAAAAGTTCCGAATATTCGGAAAACCGAATATCCGTATTTCTCCGAAGCAAAGCAAATCAGAAAATCAGATATTCGTAAGATACGAAGCAAATCTCAAATACCAAAAAATATGGTACTATCCGATCCGTGCCCATCCCTAACTACGAGAGAACGTGCTCAATCAGACGTTTAGTAGCTTACCTAACCTCGACAACTCTCAGACTCATACGCAAATCATGGTCAATAAATTATAAAGCACGTTCATAATACTAATTTTTATAAGTCCATAAAACTCTACTTGTGTTTTAGCACACACGCAGAGTATTTGAACGATAGAACTAAAAATTTAGTGTGTTATACATGTAAATTGAAAGACTCATAAGTTTAATAAAGGGTAAACCAGCCAACATCTACGTCACATACAAGAAGGTTTCTCGTGCCCATAAGTTTAATAAACCAGCAAACGATCTTTATCACATACAAGAAGGTTTCTCGATTCTCATACACGATAAAATAGAGACAATATCTTCTCGGGTTGTTAAACTTTGGTCATCAAAGAGAAAAATAAAAAAGACATTGGTCATCAATGATCAAACCTTGTGAGTTATGAGATAGCTCTTTGTACAAAAATGGAAGCAGGCCCTATAGATAAAGCCCACCTTATTCGGCCTGAGTTTACGACAACAGAGAAAGACATCCACTTTAAAAATATCTTGTAAAGCTTCACATTTTTAGTTTTTTCTTTAGAATTTAGAAACCATGGATACAACACCAACATGTGACTCTGTGTAGCTGCTGCCAATGTTCTCTTCCAAGAAGCTCATGTCATGATCACTTATTGGGAAATCAAGCAGAAGCTGGAGAGCAGAGTCTGATGAACCATCTTCAACATTATTCCAACTTGGAGAAGAAGAATCAGAGCCATGATGAATCCCCATAACAATCTCTTTCCCTGCAAGTGCAGACGAGGAAGATGTTGTCCTCGAGCAAGGTAGGCTTTGACTAGTAGTAGTTGATACAACACCAATGTTTCTGAAAGATTCACCAATCTCTGAGTTCCAAATGCGTAAGAAGTGATCACGTTCATATTTCACTGCTTCTCCACCAGAAGTAGGATTAAAAAGGATTGACTCTCTAGAGAGCCTCGCCTCAGCTTCAAGCCTAGCACTTTCCCATTGAGCCATGTGGCGAGTTGTTTGTGAAGCTGGAGCTTGTTTGGCTAAACCATATGAAGGTAACAGCTCATGGGTTTTGGGATCAAAACCCATACTTAGCATACGTTTCTTCAAGTGAGTGTTCCATAAGTTCTTGATCTCGTTGTCTGTTCTCCCTGGAAGCTGTGTTGCTATAGCAGCCCACCTGACAAAAAAAAACAGAGGATTTAAACAACAAAATATAGACAATGTAGAAGCAAAAGATAAAGACCTGTTGCCGAGAATAGCGTGAAGCTGGACAACGAGTTTCTCCTCCTGGGGAGTGAAGGGACCTCTCTTTATGTCTGGTCTTAGATAGTTGGTCCATCTCAATCTACAACTCTTTCCACAGCGAAGTAAACCTAATAAAAATGAAAACTATCAAGAACCCTAGTAGTTACTTGATGTTGAAGGAATAAGATGAAATTTTACCAGCTTTCTTTGGAAGTAATCTCCAGCTACCATGGCTGTTTTTATTGATATATTCAACAAGAATCTCATCTTCCTCAGGAGTCCATGGACCTTTCTTTAAACCTTTCTTGTCACAGCAAGGCGTTCTTCCCATTTTGTTCACCGCCCTACACAAGGAACTTAAGTTCTAAACGTTTAAGGAGAAGAAACACAGATAATGAAAACTATTGAACATATGGTATAAGTAAGACTCATCATATAGAAGAGACAAACAATCCTCAAATTGAAAAAGGAAGATAGGATCAGAGAGAGAATTTTTGAATTTAATGTGTTATGGTCTGGTCTGGTTCTAATGTTGTAAAGATGAGATAAAAAAAAATGCTAAAGGAAGGAAGCAAAGAACTAAGAAAAACGAAATAAATACGATTGTAAGAGGAATAGAGAACCAAATAAGGACGATCAGCGAGCTTCGAGCCGGCCCTGGCCATTTATTACACGCAAATTACGTACAACATTTATGATATTGTATTCAATGTTTGTGACAGCAACACCAGGTCGTTCAAAAACAAACAAAAAATCATGATTGTGTTAGGATTTTTTTTTTGTTGTTCAAGATACAATTAAGAAAAAGAGCTTCGTATGGTAATGTCCAAATCCTAGAGCTTTGAGACTTTTTTGATCGATAGCAATGCAATGCCAAAATATATAATTCAGTTTTGAAGGTGTGATTGTGTGAATATGATTTTTATATTAGCCTTATTAGACTCTAATAATTAGAGTTGTCGAGAACAGCTAAGGCAAAATAAAGAAGTGGGCTATAGGTTTCTCAGGTTTTCGAATTGCAAGAAACAGGAAACAAAAAGAGCATTGAAGGCGGATAATACGTGACATCCTTCTTCTTTAGCCGGGAAACAAAGAAGAGAGAGAGAGAGATAGTAACATTTAGTTAGGGCTGGGCAAATTATCCGTTAAATTTGATCCGATCCGTTATTCGTTTCGATTCGATTCGAAAAATCCGAATATCCGTTATGCTTCGAATCAAAGCAAATAATAAAATATGATATTCGTAAAGAACAAATCAAATAGCAAATATCATTTTTTAAAATATCAAATATCCGCTCCGATCCGTAGTATATATGCAATACAATTATGTATAAATAAGTTATTGTATTTATATATATCATAAATGTATAATAAGTTAATGGGTACCCTAACTAAATTTACAATTGGTTAATTTTGGGCTGCTGAAGAAATTCAATATGATTTAACCTAATTTTAATATGCTTTTTTCTTGTTGGGGTCACTATTAATATATTTTATGTTGGGCTGAAGTTTTATGTTGGGCTGAAGATGTTAAAATTTGTTTATTTTGGTTAATAGGTTAATAAATATATAATGAGGAAAGCAATAAAAATTATTTAACATCCACGATCAAAATATCTTCCAAATTGATTCTCTTTCTACTCTGCCTTCTTCCTTTCACACCCTAGAAATCCAGGAAAGATTTTTGGGGCTTTTCATCAGAGTTAAGTGGTAAGTTTTACCTTTCTATTACTGTTTTATTTCTCTTTGTTCTATTGATTACATCTGATTTTTTTTGAAGCTGTTTCATTGTTGTATTTCTCTGAGACATATGTTTCTTTTTTTACACATCGTTGGTTCAATTTTCATAAACGCTGCTCTTACGTCCCTTTTACCCACCACTCATGGAAAAATTGAAATACTGAAAGTTTTATTATGCCAATGAAGTTTTTATTTTTTATTTTAGAAAAAAATCTGGTTTTAGTTTGAAGATTATAATCTTTTCAAATAGAATTCTCATGTTGGGTTTTTTTTTCTGCAGATGACTCATAAAGAAAAATCAAGCAAAACTGGTGAGAATCCAGAAGGTGCGAATGGACCAAACCCTAAGGGAGAAAAGAAACAATCTATGGTGTGGCTTCACTTTGTGAAGATGGACTCTGGTCTCAAAGCTGTGTGTAAGCATTGCTCAACACAAATCACATGCCGTACTGAAGGTGGCTCGACAACTAGTGCTATGCTAAATCATTTGAAAAGGTGTAAGCTATATCTAAATCTTGGAGTTAGCGAGGAGGATGTTGATGAAAATGAAGCCAAACGTGTGAAACAATCGACTTTGTTTCATTGCAAAGGGGCTGCTAAAGATAAAGAGGTTGTTCCTTCGTACCTTACGTTTAATAAAGAAGACTCTCGCCGTGCTTTGGTTAGGATGATTATCAAAGATGAACTGCCTTTTCGATTTGTGGAGCGAGAAGGTTTTCAGGAGTTTATGAGGGTGGTGCAGCCACGCTTCATTATTCCTTCACGGAGGACTGTGACTAGGGAGTGCTTAGCTTTGTTTGAGGAGGAAAGAGAACAACTAAGGAAATGGTTTAAGAAGTTTTCTGGAAGTGTTAGTCTCACCACAGACACATGGTCTTCTTGTCAGAATCTGACATATATGTGCTTGACTGCTCATTTTATAGATTCTGAGTGGAGATTACACAAGAAAATTATTAACTTCTGCCAAATTTCAAGTCATTCGGGTGAAATGATTGGAAAAACAATTGAGAAGTGCTTGCTGTTTTGGGGAATCGACAAAGTTTTTACCATTACAGTGGATAACACAAGTTCAAATGATTTAGGTGTGCGTTATATGCGAAGAAGTCTTGGATCAAGAGGAGGTTGTGTGCTAGATGGAGAGTTTCTTCATATGCGGTGTGGTGCACACATATTAGGACTGATTGTTAAAGACGGATTAAAAGATGTAGAAGCTGCAATATATCGGATCCGTTTGGCTGTTCGTTATGTAAAATCTTCTCCAAGTAGATTGTCAAAGTTTAAGGAGTGTTTGGAACAATTGAAGCTTCCTACAAACTGTGGTATTTGCTTGGATGTGGAAACTAGATGGAATTCTACTTATTTGATGTTGGAGTCTGCCATTAAGGTAAGGAAAGCTTTTGATTTGCTGGAGTTAAAAGACAGAGTTTATAGACAGGAAATGGCTAGCTTACCATCTCATGTTGATTGGTCTTACGCTGAGGGTCTCGTTCCGTTCCTGCAATCATTTTATGAGACAACTGTGAAGATTTCTGGATCTCTTTACATCACGTCAAATGTTTACATGAAAGAGATCTTTGGTTTGTCTTTACTAATAATGAAGATGGGCATGGATGGAACTAATTCCATAAGAGAGATGTCGTCCAAGATGAGAGAAAAATATGACAAGTATTGGGGTAACTTTGATAACATGAACATGATTATCTTTGTTGCAACTACACTTGATCCTAGATACAAGAGGCAGTGGGTTAAGTGGTTGATTGATGAAATCTATTCAAAAGAAGACGCTGCCTATCTGTTGTCAAAGATCGATGATGCTTTGGAGAAGATGTTTAAGCACTACAAGACTATCGTTCCTGAAAATGTGGTGTCTTCTAGTAAAAGAGATGACAATGTTTCTGAAGTTAATGTTCAAACGATTGGGAAGATTGGCTCTTGGATGACTTCAATGTACAAGAAACATAAGGAAAGTAAAGGGCATGCACCACCTGAATCAGAATTGGAAAGATATTTGGTTGATGAATGTGAAAATGATGAGGACGATGGTTTTGATATTTTATGTTGGTGGAAGACTACAGGATCAAAGTACAAAGTACTCTCTTTAATGGCAAGAGATGTTCTAGCCGTTCCAGTGTCAACGGTTGCGTCTGAATCTGCTTTTAGTGCGGGAGGTCGTGTGCTTGATTCTTTTCGTAGTTCATTGAGTCCGCGTATGGTTGAAGCTCTCATATGCACACAAGACTGGATTCGACGTCAGAATCAACCTCTTCTTGTGGAGGAATCTATGGATGATATATTAGAACTAGAAGCTGGTATGTTCTGTTTTGATATTAGTTTCTCAATACATATTATTATAGGTTATTGTTATTTTGTTCTAATTTATATCTTACCTTTAATTTTTAGAGCTGGAGCTGGAAAACATAACATCTGGTCACATGGATGTCGATGACTACTAATTCTAATGTTAGGTTTGGATATTAATTATACTAAATAATGGTTCCTTTATATATATATACATATATATATTCTGCTTTCTTTTATTTGAATATGTTTTGTGTGTGCAGGTTCTAAAGTAAGAGATAAGCGGATGTTTAGCTTTTTGTGAAAGTTTTTGATTAAGATTTGTTGATGATTAGCTTTTAGTAATTTTTTGGAAGTACAAAAGCTACTTAAAAAAGATGAACAGATGTTTAACTGCTGGTATGTTGTATATTTTGATTATATGTGTTGTCTGGTTTCTAATATAAGGGATAATTATTAATTATTTTTGTTTTTAACGAAGCGGAGCGGATAATCCGCGGATAACTAAAAAAGTCACGGATATTCGAAGTTTCGAATATTTGAAGAGTCACGAATCGAAGCGGATCATAAAACTAAGTATTCGTATGAGACGGAACGGATCACGGATAGTGATATTTTCCCGGATATCCGCTCCGTGCCCAGGGCTACATTTAGTGCCATTAATCTTAGAAAAAGATGAACAAGTTATGATAAGAAATGGAGCAGAAGTGGAAGTAATGTAGACTACAGTGACTTGTAGTCTTGTTGACTAGTAGAGCCCACGGGAAAGAAGTTTGATGCGACAAACAAGGTTTAATAAACCACGAACTTGGCAGTCCAATTAGTTTAAGTGCAAGCTTTGGTGCTGATGTGCTCTTGAATTCGATTTACCTTGGGAGAAGTGATTTACCCTAGAAATTGTATTAACAATGTCTGGCTCCACAAAATTTAACTAAAATTAATTTGTAACTAAAATCGAAAAAGCTGTTAATAATAATAGTGAACAATGGCCATTTATACATATATTTTTCTTTACTATTCTGTAATTTTTGTGTAATAAGTTATAGTATGTGCTTGAGCTTCTTACTATTACTAGTTGTTTATTACTAAAATTTACAGAATCTATAGTGGTCCAGCAAAAAGTCGACACCGTCATGTTGTCTAGGCTTAGGGATCACAAAGAGTCAAAGAAAAAGACGATACTGTTGGGTCATGACCTTGCAGACAATAGGTGGGGTTCCATTTAATATCTCCTTGAATGTGGTCAGCTACAAGTCAAAGGCGTAGTTTAATAATAAAGTATTGTTCAATATTTTCCTATATATATATATGCTTCCTTTTTCTACAAACAAATAATAATTTGATTGTATTCATGAAAGAATTAAATGCGACATATCTATTCATCAAATAACGAGATAGCCCATTTAGAATCACATGAGTTAAATTGAAAAAACAAGTACACCGAAAACAAAAGATTTCTTGAAAACTAAATACTCAACGGATACACTAGAAAACAAGATTAGATTAAGGGAAAAATAAGAAGTCAACTTTCCTAATAAAGAGATTCTAAATGGGCTAAAGCAAATAGTCATTTAGATAAAACCCAACACGGAAAAAAGTAAGAGTCTTATGTTGTTTTTATTATTACTTGACTACCAAGTCAGAGATAAATGTGCAACGTTAACAGATTTCGTTAGAACCACGAAAGAAAGTCTAGAGAAAGATTATAAACCAAACCACTCTGGTTCGTATCTATAACGAGTCGTCTTTACATAAACCGCCAAGTATCCGTTCCCTCATCTCCTCCTAGCTTGAGAAACACCTGAACATTGCGGCACATTGGTCTTCAGATGCAATTAATGTTGATTTGACAAAAGCTAAGAAGAAAAATTTTGCCTCACCATTTTCATCAACACTGTGACTCGTCGGGTGGTAACATTTCTCGTTCGGTTACAGGTTTACTGACAGTAGATTGCTTGATCGATCTGAGAAGGAATTGGTTTGATTTCAGTGCCAAGTTCTTGCTCAGTCTGATACCTGTTTTCAAAACATATAATAAATGTCTGAGAAAACTATAGCAAAAACGAAAAAAAAGACATGGTAAGAACAATGGAAAGGAAGAGCGACTTACATTTTGAAACGGTCCTCATATGTTACCAAATTCACGGCCAACCCAAGGTGTCCAAACCGTCCTGATCGGCCCACCTGAACATTTCCAAGCATGAATTCAGAAAAACAAGGTTGTACTAGAGAAGCTAGATCACGAAAGAGGTTTTGTTTCGACCTACCCTATGCAGATAGGATTCAGAAGTTCTCGGAAAATCAAAGTTAATCACTACATTTACAGCTTGAATGTCAATTCCACGAGTAAACAGATCTGCACCAGTCATTTTTCAGTAAGTCATAAGCATCCTCTACACTTGATCATCGTTCAAAGTACATGTTCGAAAGCATACCAGTGCAAACGAGATTTCTGCAAGCACCATTGCGGAACTCATGGAACACTCTGTTCCTATGGTCTTGAACCATCTTCGCATGAATGTAGAAGCACGAATAACCCAGTTCTGTAATTTTCTTAGCCAACAGTTCCACGCGATTAACAGAGTTGCAAAATATTATCGATTGGTTTATTTGCAGCTGCAATTAAAAACGATAACCAGCTTTAGATCATCCAAATCGAGTTGCAGATAGCTATGTGGTTACAGGAATTGTTTTAAACATCTGACCTTAGAGAAAAGTGTGTTGAGGCAGTGAACCTTCTGTCTCTCCTCAACAAAAGCGTAATATTGTGTTACACCCATTAGCGTGAGTTGATCCATAAGATTGATAACGTATGGTTTCCGCAGATGCCGATCCTTAAAAGCCTTCACAGTGACAGGAAATGTAGCCGAAAACATAAGAAACTGACGATTCTGTGGCAGAAACTGTATCAATTCCTCTAGAGAAGGTTGGAATTCTGCAGACAAAAGCTTGTCGGCCTGGTAAGATAGTTTGTAAGAGTTAAAAACTTTGAAACTTATGGCACAATAAAACCAAAATCAACATCAGGTAGATATAATATGGAAGAAAGAACTTTATAATCCACTACAGTAAGAAGTAAGTATAACAATGCATTTCTATAGAGAAAATTTCATTTTAGCAGTAATCCGATTCCTTAACGACTGTTAGCAATAAACCAAAAGACGAAGATAGAGTTAAAGAGCTCACCTCATCCATCACAAGCATCGTGCAGTCTTTCAAAACACACACTCCCTTTTTGGTAAGATCCAATATTCTTCCAGGAGTTCCAACGAGCAGATGTACAGGTTGATGTAACCGCATGATATCATCTCTCAGACTGGTACCGCCAGTGGTTACCATAACCTGGATGTTCAAATATTTGGAAAGCTCCTTGCAGACCTGTGAAGTCTGAAGAGCCAACTCTCGCGTTGGAACTAGAATCATGGCTGTATAAAAACAATAAACACAGTCAGACAGTAACTACATTTGTTCACAGATAGAGAAGGAGTTCAAAACAAAACAAAAAAATCATACCTTGAATAACATTGGTACTAGGATCAATTTTCTCAAGAACTGGAATGCAGAAAGCACCAGTCTTTCCGGTGCCGTTTTTGGCTCTAGCAAGAATATCACTACCGGTTAAAGCAATGGGAATGCTCTCCTCTTGAATAGGAGATGGCTTCTCAAAACCCTTCTCGTATATTCCCTTTAGCAGATCCCTTTTCAGAAAGTAATCTTCGAATTCATTTCCTTTCGTAGCTGTCACATCCTGCAGACAAATATTGAACAAGAAGGTTCACACACACACATAAAAGAGAACCCCTCCACTTATTAAACCAAATCTCAGAGAAAGCTATACCGCTGTCTGGTAACGAGTATCAGGAGGTGGGAGCCTCAACGTTGCCTTCCAATCTTGGCCACCACTGAGAGTAACGGAGCCAGAGAATCTATCAGCAAGAACAGATATATATCAACTTCACCTCTAATCCAAATCATTCATAAATATAACCTTTCGTATATCTCAGAATCATTTGTAAATAAAACGTATTGAACAGTTGTTTCCAAGAAACGAAGACTCACTTACGATCGTTGCTAGCTACGGGAGGTTGTTGAGACGGCGTCGTGTTGTGGACCTCATTAGCGTTACTGGCGCGTCTTGACCACTGCTGATGGTTCTGCGGTTGACCGTACGATTGATAATCAGGATGTCCACGTCCCGTTCCAGTCTCCGGTGGATATCTTCCTCTGTAGTTATTCATCACAATCTCTCTAGGCTATCCTAAATCTACACAATACCTTTCACAAAACTCAAGCAAACTACAATTAAAACCGCCGTAACTTAATGCTTGTTCCTAAGAAAATGATCGTGGAACTCTGGGCGAGATCGGAGTGTTCAAATAAACCACAAACCGGTCAGCCAAAAGAACGGAGAAGGAAAAAATGAATAGAGAGTTCAGATTTGTTTATTCACAAACCGACGAAGCGAAAGCGTGAGAAAGAGATTAGTAACAGAAAATTTTCTCGGGAAAAGTTGGTTACAGGAAATAATAGAAAGTAAGGACGAATGATATTTTGCTCTCCCGGCGTTCTTGTTAGGGCGTCAATGGATTTTCTTTCTTCTTTCCGACTTTCTCACTCTTTTATCAGTTATTTATTAAACGACCCTTGATCTTTTCTTTACTTCTTCATACTATTACCTTAAGTTTCCGTTATTTCACCAATAAATACTACTTATCAATAATTAGAGAAGGACCCCTGCTCTATCTATTATTTGACCTCTACTCTGTAATATCTTTACAGTAACAACTCTAATCTTTACAATATATACAGCATTAACCCCTTATTTAATTTTTCATCTAATTGACCCTGTTCTTTCCCCCCCCCCCCCATTTCAATTTCTGTCTAATTTTGATAACTAATGGTTAGGAATAAAAATGAACTACCCAAAATTAGAATGTTGAACATAATGATAGTGTTTAATGGATCTCCTCATCGAATCTCAACCATCAGAACCAAACTCACAATTCAAGATTTTAAAAGGCAGAAAGATCACAAACGAACTTTGATTCTTGTTGTGTCTCTTTTGTGATCTGAAAGCAAAGCAAGAAAGAGAGAACAATGGCGTTTACAGGGACACTCGACAAATGCAAGGCGTGTGACAAGACCGTATATGTTATGGACTTAATGACACTGGAAGGAATGCCTTATCACAAGTCATGCTTCAGGTGCAGCCACTGCAATGGCACTCTCGTGGTATCTATTCTTATGATTCTTCCAAGACTGTTCCTCTTTGGTGGGGGAAAAACTAAAGAGAGTATTTCTTATCTTTCGCATATTACTCATCCATGGATAGAGTTCTATATTGCAAGTCCCATTTTGAACAGCTCTTTAAAGAATCTGGAAACTTCAGCAAGAATTTTCAGACAGGTTAAGGTCCTCTGTTTTTATATTTTTTTCTCTGTTCTTTTAACCTCTAACAATGTTGGCCTTCTCCTCTTTATTTTTTGCAGCAGGAAAGACCGAGAAATCGAATGAAATGGTATGCAAATTAACTATAAAATTTTCCTATGTTTTTGTTGGTTCATCAACTTTTTAAAAATGTGATTTTTCTGCGTAAAACTAGACGAGGGCTCCAAGCAAGTTATCTTCATTCTTCAGTGGAACACAAGACAAATGTGCAGCTTGTAAGAAAACCGTTTATCCTCTAGAGAAGATGACAATGGAAGGAGAATCTTACCACAAGACTTGCTTTAGATGTGCACACGGGTGGTTGTCCATTAACGCATTCTTCATATGCTGCACTCAATGGCATTCTTTATTGTAAGGTCCATTTCAATCAGCTCTTTCTCGAGAAAGGTAACTACAATCATGTCCTCCAAGGCGCTGCTAACCACAGACGCACACCTGAGGAAGACAAAACTGAACCCAGCGAAAGTGAAGATAATCCTACAGAAGATGAATGTCCTGAAGCAGATGAAGAACATGAGTCCTAAGATAATCCCATGTCCTTTCTCTGTGAAATGTATAATGAAAAAAGTTTTGAAAGAATACAAAATAAACCCATCAAAATACATAAGCTTTTTAGACGCTTTAGATCAAACAACCATTCACCAGTTCCTTTTTGGAAGTTTTATAATATTTTTCATGCAGAAACTTCAGAAATTGCTTGCGGTCTAAGAAACAACCAGAAGGAGTTTCTTGACATGGAAGCGAAGCAAAGCGCCTATTTACTAGTATAAAATATAGATAAAGAAAATAAGCAACGACAAGAAGTGCAGCTTCGATCTCAAAAACAAATCTTAAGATCTTCCCTTGTTCTTTCCTCTGCAATGGTCAAAGAATCAACGAGGTTTAAGGTAGTGATTGATGATGATGAGCGGCTGATGAGCTCATCACATTCACATTCATTAACGCATGAGCAACACATGTTCTTCCTTGCCGTATCTATCTTATTTAACTCATGGAGCCAAATGTCTTGGAGTCCCAACCCTCGACATGAAGAACGTTATCTTCCACCTTGCCGTACCTATCTTTCAACTAAATTAATTCAAATAAAAAATGATCTTATAATGTATGTTACATTGGTACTGAAAATTTAAATCGAAAGAATAATTAATGTCTTTAAAAAGCTATCCTATATAGCAACCCATTCCTCCAAGCCTCTGTCGCAGGTATGCCCACTCATACCCGGAAGTGATGATAGTCGATCGGTTGCGAACCTGTTTATCAACCAATTTGATCAGTGTCGATGGAGTAGGTGTATGATTTATGGTTGTAATGCTCTTTTAACTCTCCTGTCTGGACAGCGAAGATCAAGGTAATTAAGTAGAAGCGGGATCATGTGGGGAAGAAAATATTGGCTGTTGTGGTTAAATATGTGGCCAAGAGCAAAAGCCTACACTCATTTGAGGAGAAGCATTTGACCAATCCAAAATGATTCAAGTTAGTAAGTACTCTAACCTTGTTTGTGTGTCTAATTTGTCCAGTGTGGAAACATTGAGCCATCCTAGTTGCCGCCAAATTTCTATCTAGCTAGTATGCTAAATTGAACTAGCTAGTTTCTTTAATTACTTGATAAAAGTACGAAGAGAATTGTCTTCTTCCTCACTACAATTTTAGTTTGAGTTTAAAACATAGTGTTTTCTAATAACATATCAGTTACTTGATAATTAGTGTTTTTCAATATGATTGCCTCATGTTTTTATCCAAAATTCTAACTTAGTGGTTGACTACATCGGTTTTCAAATGTGTTGCTTTCCATTTTCATTGCAGCATGAATAATACTAACTGGAAAAAGTAATATATATAAGTCAAAAATAAAAGGAAAAGAATAGCATTAACAATAAAAACATTTTTAGCCAAATGTCCGTTAAGTTTTATCTCTATAATATTATCTGAGAAGTCAGTTTCCTACGTGTCGCACTCACGTTAACTCTCACAGTCGTTGATTACGATGATACACTTAATGAATTAAAATGTTATATTTAAACACTATTATTGATTTTTTATTTAAATTACTTTTTAATATTTTTCAAATAACATATATAATAAAAATAAAATATTATAAAGTTTATAAAGAGAATTTAAAAATGAAAATATATGTATAAATAATATGATTTCATTAAAAAGGAAAGTTCACAAAATAGTAATATTTCATTTTAAAATATTTTTAAATAACACAAAATATACTAACATACTTTCTTTATATTTATATTTGCACAGATAATCTTGATACTAGAAAAAGAAATATTATTTATTTTAAAACATAACAAAATATTATAAACATCTTTTGATCAAATAACAAAGTATTATAAACATCTTTTGATCAAATAACAAAATATTTTAAAATCACACTATACACTTTAATGAGGTAGATATATTATATTTTAAATAATTAAAATTATATGTTTTTTTAATATTAAATTTGCTTTTAAATTTTATGTTTGTGGAACTTAATATAACATAATCGAAAGGCATAAAATCATTTATAATTTATAAAAATATTTTAGTTATTGTAAATATTGATATGTGTTCATGAGCTTCCAAAAACGTATCAATTACTTATTATGTAACATTCTATAGATCATCGTTTTATTTTCTAATTTCTTTTTCTAAAATCAATAAAAATAATTATACCTCAGTTTGAATTGGAAAGAATATACGTAACTTAAGATACTCACAACATGAGTGACTCGACTAATCCAATTTATATATAAAATCATAGATTTAACTATAATGAGAAAATATAATTTTATAATAATAATAATAATAATAATAATTTATTTTATAATATAAATTATAAGATGACTCAAAACACCTTAACAAATGAAAATAGAATATTAAGCAACTGTTTTAATTTACTTCTTTTGTAAAATTTATATATATGCTTGAGATTGCAGAATATTATCGTTATATTAATTTACGTAATTTGGAACCAAACACTTTAGTTTATTTTTTTATTTCATTCTAAGCACAATATATCTTAAGTTATAAATAATCGTCCTAAAATATATTTACATATCTAAGACAAAAACCAACCTAATGCAAATAAGAAAATTAATCAAAATTTTAATATATTTTAAATTAAAATTTTTATAATTGAATTCAGAGAAATAGATGCAACATAATATATCCAAATGATAACTAAACCGATTGTAAAAACAACAAAACCGACTAGATATAATATATCTAAAATTATATGTCTAATTAAAGTAAAATAAATTATTAATATAAATTATGCATAAAACTATAAATTAATTTAAATTAAAAGTAAATAGCAATCAATTATAATATATATTTATTTTATAATATAAATTATAAGATGACTCAAAACACCTTAACAAATGAAAATAGAATATTAAGCAACTGTTTTAATTTACTTCTTTTGTAAAATTTATATATATGCTTGAGATTGCAGAATATTATCGTTATATTAATTTACGTAATTTGGAACCAAACACTTTAGTTTATTTTTTTATTTCATTCTAAGCACAATATATCTTAAGTTATAAATAATCGTCCTAAAATATATTTACATATCTAAGACAAAAACCAACCTAATGCAAATAAGAAAATTAATCAAAATTTTAATATATTTTAAATTAAAATTTTTATAATTGAATTCAGAGAAATAGATGCAACATAATATATCCAAATGATAACTAAACCGATTGTAAAAACAACAAAACCGACTAGATATAATATATCTAAAATTATATGTCTAATTAAAGTAAAATAAATTATTAATATAAATTATGCATAAAACTATAAATTAATTTAAATTAAAAGTAAATAGCAATCAATTATAATATATATTTATTTTATAAATATTTATACCCGTGCATGAGCACTGGAAAATCACCTAGTAGCTGAATAGATTAGTATTCAAAAGTATTTTTTAAATATTTCATAAATCATAAGTAATCGTTTCAAGATGGTGAGATTTACATATCCATCTCAAATTATATTACACTTTATAATGATAAACTAATCGTTTCTAAACCATCCTAGTTAAATCAATCGATTCTTTTTTGTTTAAAACAATCTATACTTTTTATTATATCTCTTCAATCTAGAAATTTTAATTTAAAATCAACGGTCAATGAATATATAGTCATGACTTGCATATTTTCACATTTATTAAATAAGATTCTACCAATATTAGTTATCGTTTTTAAGTTCTCATCATTAAACTTTAAATATCTTTCATGTTTTATATATTTCAAAGATTTTCTTTTCAAAATCTATTTAATATGTGTTGATAATAAAATGCTATTAATTATTCCATCCATTTTATATAAGTGCCGTCAAAAAATTTGGCATACGAATTAAAAAATTAATAATCTCTTTTTTTTTCTTTCTGTTTTATCCCATTTAATATATTAGTTTGTTGGAGCCCTAGTTTGTTTGATTTTTATTAATTGATGAACTAAAAATAAAGGTAAAATCTAATTTTTTTTATTTAATATATGCAATGAAAATGTAAAACAACACTTATGATGAAATAAATTTTAAAAATTAAAATAACATTTAATATGAAACGGAAAGAGTACATTTTATTAAGTTCTTTGTTTGAATGTTTTCTTTTTAGTTAAGTTCGAGATATTTTTCCTATTTAGGTTATGAATTTTTTTTGTTTCATGTATCTAATTAATTACAAGTTGACTCTAATTAACTAAAACCAAAAACATTGACTCTCCATTTTTCTATTTTTATTATTTGTGGTACTTTGTATATATATTCATACATCTTATTTGTTATGTCTACGATATTTACGAATACAAAACAACTACATCAGTTCTTTTTTCATTCTTATTGTTTCATTTGAAATGGCTAAAACCACTATTCTTGTTATTTTCATGGTTGTTCTTCTTTTAGGTTTGTAACACCCTTCAAATTTATTCAATATTTTTCTCTTTTGCCTCGTAATGTTTATTTGTTCATAATCTTTTTGACTCATAAAAAAATCATTGAGATGATACTAATATATGTATTTTAATATTTATTTAGGAACGGTGACGATAGAGTCACAAGGACAAGAATTGTGTCATGAATATTTTGTTGAAACAGGAATTTGTGATCCTAAACAATGTGCTGATCAGTGTACTGCTAAGTGGAAAGGATCTGGCAAGTGTTTTGGAGGAACCAAAACCTGCGGCTGCACTTTCAAATGTAAAACTTAAACTTTGTTTGTTATCATAAAATATACTACTATTTTAGTAAAATGATAATTGCAAATTTTACGCAAATGTGAATTCTAATGTCAGTTATTTAACAACTTTACATGAACTATATACAATAGTAGCATATGTGCCATAGTCAAATGTGTCCATCTTAATCAAACAAAGCAATAAAAATTGCAATATGTCACTATGAATATAGAGAATCAATCTTAGACAAGTTTGGATGATCCGATAGCACTGTCTGTAATGTCCCGACCGTCCACAACTAATGGACCACCCACGCCCGCTCACTCGGTCCGTGGGCCTCATCCCATCCGACGGCCGGTCCGTTAATTTTTCCAAGGCACGAAAGTCTTGTTTACTGACCCTGCAATCACCACATGACCTTTCCCCGTGCTTTGGCCTCACTCGCACGATATCGCGGATCACTTCCCGATAGGTCACCCATCTTTTGACTACTCCAGCTCAAGAGTTCTCTGTGGATGTGCTTCCGAAAAACTAAGTGCACTTTGGTGACATAGGTAGCCAAATAAATTCTCTTAAGCCTTTCCACATATCACAACTCGAGATATTACATGGGAAATTATTTTGCCGAAGATTGTATGCATGGCACTGATAAGGATCCATTATTACTATGAAAGTTCCGGATCTTTTTTTGAGAAAAGAAAGTTCAGGATATTAGATCTATAATTTCTTTTAAGTCCGAAGTGAGTCTTATAAATTAAAGAATAATCTTGCCAAAAATAGTTTGAATCTAAAGTATCAAAAAACAACCCCTAAAAATACTGTTATGCTTCCAACTAGGTAGTAACCACGCGCTGTGCGCGGAGTGAAATAGTTTATTAAAATATCTATTGTATGTTGTACTAAAAAATTTGTTGTATAGCTTTTTTTTTTGGAGATGTGCATTCATATATCTGTTCGGATTCAGTTAATCTAAGATTTTGGAATTTTAGAGTTAGAAATTTAAATTGAATTAAGATGTTTACAAATTTTGGTTTAGATTTGGTTCGAATCATTGTGGGTTTGGTTCGGATTCGAGTTCAGATTCGAGTTCGGATACCCATCTTAATTATGTATTTTTTAACGAAAATTTAAATATACTTAAATCCTCAAAATCCGAAAATAAAATAGTATAAAACATAAAATTGAGTAAGACTAAATATTTAAATTTACATAAAAAATAGTTTAATTTAAATATTTGGATGGAGAACAAATAAATATTTTCATTATTTTGAAATTTTTTCTGTATATATATTTGTGACAATATTGGTAATTTTTAGATATTTTCATATTTTTTGAATATCTAACAGATATAAATTTAAAACAATTAACATAATTAAATATATAATTGCAATTTAAGATATTTTTGGATATTAAACTTTTAGATCTATCTGAGTGCTTAATCAATTTTAGTTTGTGTTTAATATTTCTTTGAAATCTAGTTCGATTCGTTCTACAGATCCAAATATTTTACTCAGACTTACTTTCTTTTACTAATATAAAGCAAAATAAAATAAATTTAAAACAAATATTTTTGGCTTATTTAACATACATAATTATTGGACTATACTTTAATAATACCAATAAAAATGGTTGGCTGTTATGTCAATATTGTTGGGCATGTTGCAAAATTAATATATTCTATAACCACTAATAAGTATTTTCTTATAAAAAATTCTTGGTAAATATAATAAAACACGATGTGATCGAGTTAAAATTTTTACAGATGCGTGAAAATAATGTGATCTCTACACTCGGCACCTGAATTATGTTTTTCAATCGATTTCACAAAAGTTCTTCTAAAAAAAACTTTTCTGATTTTTTCTGGTAATTTGATTATGTTTCTAATTTTTGGTTAATGTGAAAATTCCGTAAAGAAAAGCAATATTTGGCTAAATTAAAGATCCGACTTTATGTGTGTGGTGTTTTTACCTCAGTTTTCTTAATTCATAACCAATCACAATTATTTATCGCATTCGTGTACAGAAGTCTCAACCATGGCTAACTTTGGCAATATATGAAACTTCCAATTTCTAAAAATATTCTCATTCTATTATTTTAGTTGATGCGAATCTTAATGATTTTATAATTTATTTCTTTCAAAACGATATTATTCAGTAGTTGTATGGATATAATTTCAGTTCACTAATACAAAGGTTAAAAATGCAGGAACTAAAAATAAGATGATTAAAAATTATTAATTTAAACACATTAAATTCTTTGCGGTGAAGTTAAAACATGAGAATGTGAACGCATTAATTGTCAAATGACTGTGAGGCTGACACAGCATACACAAATTGAAATCGATGTGAGACTGTCACGTGTCCAATGTAGTATGAAAGCATTAAATAACGATGCTTCTCTGTTAATATATAGGGGATACCTGGATTACAATGACTTTTGAACGAGATTTGTCAAGCATAGCTAAGACATGTTTTTTATTAAAAAAAATTCAACTAATTTTTTCACGATAAAAAATTCACTAAGTTATATCAAAGTTATTGAAACCTAAACGATACGATGAAAAGTGAAAACAATATAAGAAAAAAAAAATTCACAAAATGTGTTTTGAGTAAAACCACTTTACTCACTAAAGACATTTCTAGTGATGCATCAAAATGAGAGAAGACATAAAAATGAGGGAAATCCCTCTTCACTAGTACATCATTTTAAGGGGAAAAGTATATATTGAAGGTGATGCTTATTGAAGCTTTGCACATGGTGGTTTGCAAATGCTTAACCACTTATATACTCTGTCAGCTATAAATCTCCCTATTCCAGTAAGACTTCCAAGTATATCTAATATGTTTGATTAATGATGGTTTTGTGAGAAGATATTTCGTTGGTTTGTGCATGTGTGGCTGACAGATCATTGCAATCAGGACATATCTCGACATATCTGCACCGATATGAATGCGAAGGATAAAGCTGTGAACGCTTTCACTAAGAAGCAAGACCGAGTGATACTTCGGTTATACCAATGAAGCTAGGCGGATTCAGATGAAACTAATATCATCACAGTTTGGTATAATATATGTTACTGGGTCGTACAATATAATATTCTTAGTGGTTAGGGTTGGGCACGAATACTCGTTACTTGCCTTATACCCGTTACTTAACCCGTATTCGCCTCGTTTTTTTAAGTACTCGTCGTTGTCAAGGCAAGTATCAAGTCGTTGAGTTTTGTTACTTGCAAGTACAAGGCAACTAATAAGTATCACATAAAAGTTAACGAGTCGCTTTGCTATTATTCGTTACTTGTTTTACGACTGAAAAAATGATAACTAAACCATGAAAACCAAAGTTCTAAGCTGATATTTCTATGTTGTAAGAAGTAAACAATACTTTCCTATCGAAATATATATGTATTCTATTCTTTTTTTTTATATTAGGTGCAAATATTTTATTTGAAATAACTCTCGTGTTTTTATCAAGTCGAGTAAACAAAACGAAATTTCATCTTTCTCTTATAGAATATTATCTGTCAAGTAATTCTTTTAGAAATATATCCAAATAATTCATAAGTATTTGTAAATAGTAAGTAATCGAACAAGGCAAGGCAAATAACTTGCAAGTAATATATTTTTGGACAAGTACTCGAAATAACAAGTACTCGTTTCCGACAAGGCAAGTACAAGTCGAAAAATTCATTACTCGTTCAAGACAAGACAAGTATCAAGTATATGTAAAAACGCAAGTACTCGCCTTGCGCCCACCCCTGTTAGTGGTTATACTATAATTTCTATAGAGAATAAAGTATTTTGAAAAGCCGTGTGTTGTTGCCACCTCAGCATGGGTGAATTATATTATTATTTTATATGACATCTCAGCTTAGTAAACCTGTAAATAGTACTTATCCTCTAATATCATTAAGGTTGTGTAATTAAAATGATTCTCAAATAATAGAGGAGATGTTATAATTCAAATTCAAACTTGGTGGTTGAATAGATTGGTTTTCAAATGCGTTCCCTTTCCTTTTAATTGGAGCATGAATAACATTATAACAATCACTGTTGAACAAATATGTATAGAAGGCACCAAAAGAAAAAAAGAATTACAATAACAACATTCTCTCTAGTCAAACTTCTATTAGATTGTATAGTTGAAAAAATTGGTTATTTCTATCTAGAGCATCCTACTTAAACCAACAATCTAATCTTTTATACCACATCTATTAAAATTGGAAATCTAACAATACTAAAAGTAGAATACCAAGCCCTCTGAAACTATCCACATAGGATTAAAAAATCTACCAATCAGCTGTTAATAAAATGCCACATTTACTTCGTGCAACTCAATCGTCTCAACTTTCCACGGTTCTCTTCTTCTTTCTCGAAACTTCGGAGTAAATGAAAACATTATAACTCCTAAATGGAAGATTTCTTAATATTAAAGATAGTATTTAGTTCGATTGGTGGCATTCATGCCAAAGATTGAATTCCTATATAAAACGAAATTGAAAACCTCTACTCTTCCATTTCATTTTGCGGTATCAGATCCCAGAGAGCCGCATGGTTTGCCTGAGGGATATACTTTCAAAATCAAAAACCCCAAAGTCGAATTTAACTGATGGCAACGCCTCTTCCCTCGCCGATTCCGCTGCTGAGACGTAAGAGAAATGCGAGAGTTCCATCAGACGTGGTGTTGGATCTCTGTGTGAGAGGAAGATCCACTGACTACGACGAGGAAGTTGGAGACGGCGCGAGTTTTGTGACTTTTAGTTCTGCAACTCTCTCTCAGTTGATTTCTATAAATAATCTCTCTTAATTTCAGTTTACAAAAGTATTTGATGCATATCTTTTAGTTTCTCTCTAAAAGTTCATTTGTCATATAGCAAATCACTTTTGGTTATATATGCATGCTACCTAGACTAGCTGATATTGAATCACAGCGACATAAGACTAGCTTCCAGAGGCTTGCGGCCATGGTATATTTAAACATACACACTTCAGTTTTCGTTTTCTCTGTTGTTTTAACCATATTGCTTATTCTACTCAAGGTCGAAGGGAGAAGAACTATCATTTAAGAATAGCCGACTTCCTCAGTCACATTGACACCGAGGTTAGTAATGGATGTATAGTTTTCATATCTGAATTTCATCATCAAAAACCACTTTTTTAGAATATTATAGTAATAGGTCACATCACTTATGGAAAAATCGCAGGGCTTATGAGCAATCAAAACCATCAAGAACAACAGTCTAGGCTTGCTTGAGATTGTATCTGAACCTGATATTAGAAGTGGGATCGAAGCCTGTGCAGCTAAGTTTGGCACCAAAGTCAACAAGCTTCTTTCTTTCTTTGTCCTTTTACATTATGAGTTCAACCATCAATTCATTCTATTTTCAGTTTTAATGTATTTGGTTGATGATTAGAGATTTTGTTGCTTCACAAGTGGAAATTAAGAAGTTGAATGTGTTTTCATCACTTAGCAAAGCAATCAACTATTGGTTATCAAGACAGGCGTTTGTCTACAACCAGGTCCAAGCCGACCAGATTGTAAAAGAGATTTGTTAGGAAGAAGGACCTCGGTTGCAGTATCTATGTCAGTTTTTTTTAATCATATCCACCATCAACTAACTTGAATTTAGATGTTCAGAAAATAGTAACAATGAGAAAAAGGCCTCACTGATTACTGGTACTTTCTAGAACCAGATCTACCAGAAGTGATACTTGCCCAGGAATACGTTGATAGCATTCTAGCCCTTTTTTTATTGGAGCTTCCTGAAGAAAAGCGCAGGAGGCACGAGGCAGTGGGTCTAGGCATTCAAGATGTGACTTTCCTTACAAATGACGCCAAGTAATACATATAACCCATCGTGTGGAGATAAAAAAAAAAATTATGAAAAATGGTTAAGAATCCCCAAAGCAGCTTAAGCAGTACCTAAGTGGGAAGGAAACCAAGCTCCAAAGCTTATTTTTTTTAGCTAGCCAAGTATGGCAGATACCAACCCTTTACTTGAAAACTTTTAACTCGTGAATCAGTTTCAGACTCATGTATTGCTCAGTTCAAGGTTATGAAAATGTCAAAAGGCAAAGCAAACCCTGCTTTGTTTAACAAGATTTTCCTGGAGAAGGTGAATGCCAAGGAGTGATTGAACAGTGCCGATATCAGGAACTTCAGCATCTCAAAATGTATTTAAAGTTCATAGTGCATGCGTTGTTGTAGAGGAATATTTACATTTGGAACAGCATATTCATCAAACTGCCACTTGCTGGGTTTCAAGCAATCGAGCTTTCAATGCCAATTGTAATCTCAAGATTCCAGTGAGCTTTGACGGTACAAAAATAATTATTCAATACATGATTCACCAAAAGAGTGTTAATATATTAGATTTTTATGATGGGTACTTAACTTAAAATATTTTCTCTATACCGTGAAATTGATATTTTATTTTTTGGTTTTGTCTAAATTTAGATTTTCCTAAAAGTATATACAAAGAAAACAAACTATTAAATTTAATAAACACAAATAGCAAAAGATTTAATTTATGTAAAATTTATAAAACTTCATCATACTTAATATTATGTTCAAATTAGGAAAATAATTAAACAAAAAAATACATTTTCAAGTATATGAACTTTAAAAATAAAAAATAAAATAAAAATGAAAATTGTTAAGAAAAATCTATAGTTAAAATTAATGTAACTTTTAATATAAAATTAATTTAAGTTTTATATTGTATTCTCATATTTGCTGACCCGCCCGTAGGGCGGGCTAATCTCCTAGTTTAGAATTAAAATCAATTGATAATAAACACATAATGACTTACCTAACTATAAATTTTATCAGTCTTAATTAATTTTAAGATATTTTTCCTATTTGTTTTCCATGATTTGTTTTATGAGGCATCTTATTTATTACAAGTTGACTCTCATTTTCTTTCTATGTTTTTCAGTTTGTGGTACTTTTGAAAATATCTACACATCTAATTTGTTATATATATATATATAAGATATTCATGAATGCAATACAACCTCACCACTTGTTCTTTATTTTTTATTTTAGTTTTCACTTTGTTGCAGCATCAAAATGGCTAACACCACAATTCTTGCTATTTTCATGGTTGTTCTTGTTTTAGGTTTGTTTACACTTAAATATATTAAAGATATTTAATATATATATATATATATATATTCTTTCTCTTTTATTTGATTATGTTTAATTTCTTCATGACCTTTTTAACATATAACAAAATAAATATGATGCCAATACATGCTTTCAATATTTATTTTTAGGGAATGTGATGGAGTCACAAGGACAAGCAATATGTCAGGATTTTATTAAAGGACCAGGAATTTGCAAAGCTAAACCATGTGATGATCAGTGTAAAGCCCAGTATAATGGTGCATTTGGCAGGTGCTTACAAGGCACAGTGTGCCTCTGCACTCATAATTGTAAAACTTAATTTTCATTTGTTATTAATAAGCTATTATCAAATATATTTTCATTTGTTATTAATAAACTATTATTAATAATATTGCAATTTTCTTAGAACGTGAATTCTGATTTCAGCTATTGGACATCATAATCTTTAAAATAAAGTTGTTGCTATTTAACTAATTTGGATCTAAGTCCAACAATTAACATGTTAGTCCGGTAAAGCTACCCTTTATATTAGTCAAAAAGTATTTCAAACTCGAATCTAGTAATGTGATAATCTAATATAGCATTAAGAACATTCTTTCTAGATGCGCATCAAAACAAGAAATGAACTTTTTTCTTTTAGAACAATATATATGTGAAATATAAACTGCAAATTTCAGCATATATGTCGATCATAATCAAAGCTAGAATAATTTTTCAATATTATAGATGATGATAATGTACAAGTATAACACAAAATTCATACAAATATCTAATACCAATTAATTTGAATAAAAATATATAATACAAATTAAAAATATCTTATGTGTTATTAAGTTATTGACTCAGTATAGAATCAGTTAATATATGTTTCCTAGCGTTTAAAAATATACAAACTTTTAAGAAGACATAATATTTCTAAGAATATGAATCGTTTTGCAATTCCCGAAAAAAATATTCAGCACCACTAAATTATTATACTTGATGCATTCCAATATAGATATAGTTTTCCTCAGATGGTATATTGTCATATATCAAGAATTTTTGCATTGGCCTTTTCTATAGTTCAACTTAAATCATTTATAAATAATTAAAAATGATTTAGTGATTTTTTCACATAATCAATTAAGAACAATAGTTGTCTTTTGTCAAACATTACCTATGACCGTGTTTATACTCACATAATCACTAGGTAATTTTCCCGTGCTCATATAGGGGTATAAATATTTAAAAAGTAAATATATATTATAATAATTTATTGTTATTTAATTTTGATTTTAAATTAATTTATAATTTTTATGGATAATATATATTAATAATATTATATTGCTTTAGTTAGATATATGATTTTAGATATGTTAGATTAGATATAGTCGATTTAACTATCATTTGGGTATATTGGATTGCATCTATTTCTCTCAATTCAACTATAATATTTTTTTTATTCTAAATTTATTAAAATTTTGATTAATTGTCTTATTTGCATTTAGGTTGGTTGTTTTCTTAGATATGTAAAATATATATTAGGAAAATTATGTATAACTTAAGATATATTGTGCTTAGAATGAAATAAAAAATAAACTAAAATGGTTGATTCCAAAATTACGTAAATTAGTATAATGATATTATTCTGAAGTCTCATGCATATATATAAATTTTACAAAAGAACTAAATTGTAACAGTTGGTTAATATTTTATTTTCATTTGTTAATGTATTTCGAGTCTTCCTATAATTTATATTTATAAAATAAATTATTATTATTACAAAATTATATTTTCTTATTGTAGTTAAATCTATGATTTTAGATCTAAATTGGAATAGTCGAGTCACTCATATTATGACTATATTGAGTTATATATATTCTTGTAAATCCAAATAGAAGTATAATTATTTTTATTATATGTAAGCCAAGTCAATTTAATTTTATTTATCATTAAATTTTCATGTATTTTCATAATGTATATCAAATTAAATGTTACTTTTTTAAAGATATTAGAAAATAAAGCGATGATCTATAAAAATTTACATACATAAGTAACTGATACTTTTTTGGAAGCTCATGAAGACATATAATTATTTACAATAATTAAAATATTTTTATAATTTCTAAATAATTTTATGAATATTTATTAAATTATATTTTTTGCTGTAAATGAAAGATATTAAAATCAACTAAATATAAGAAAAATAACATTTCAATAATACTAATTATAAACTATTTTTAGTCAACTAAACATATATCAGTTTATGTTACTTGATTATTTTATGTAATCATCTAAAACAATAGATAGATATATAAAAAATATTTCCATTACTTTGAAAATATATTGTTGTACTGTTTAAAATTGTGTTTTATAAAAAATATTATTTCTTTTTATAATATCAAGATTATCTGTGAAAATATAATTATAAAGAAAGTATTTTATTAGTATATTTTATTTTATCAATTTTTAAAAATAGAATATTATTATTTTGTGAACTTTTCTTGTTAATGAAATCTTATTATTTATACATATAATTTCGTTTTTAAATTCATTTTTTACTTTATAAACGTTTCATTTTTATTATATATGTTATTTGGAAAAATTTATAAAGGAAAATAAATAAAAATTCAATAATAGTATTTAAATATAATATTTTTAATTCATTAAGGGTATCAATGTAAATAACCATCGTGAGAGTTAGCGTGAGCGCGACACATAGGAAACTGACTTACAAAGATTATATAAGTATATACATATAACTATTTTTATTTACTTTACATATATAATACGAAGCATTCACAATAATTACATAAACATAATATATGATATGTGTACACGAGAGAATATAGATTATAAAAATGTGTAACCATAAATTTAAGAACTATATTAATGCCCTTCGTAAACCAGCTTAGTTGAGTCAACAATGTCTTTTTTTTTAACAAAAACTATCTATATTAATATAAAGCCCTTTCTCAAAAAAAACTATCTATATTTTTATATCATATCTGTTAAACAGAAATTTTAATTTGAAATCAACGGTCAATGACTATATTAACTTGCATATTTTCACATTGATTAAATAAGATTCTAACAATATCAGTTATCGTCTTTATTATTAAAATTTTAAATATCTTTCATGTTTAGTACTTTAAAGATTTTTCAAAATCTATTTAAATACTTGTTGATAATGCAATGCTATTAATTACTCCATCCGTTTCATATAAGTTTTGTCTGAAATGTTTGCATACAAATTAAAAAGTTAATAAATTTTGTTTAACCCCATTTAATATATAAGTATATTTTTGATTTTGTTAATTAATAGACTAAAATAAAGGCAAAGCTGGAATATTTATTGAAGGTATACATTGAAAATTTAAACAACACGTATAATAAAATAAAATAAAAGTAAAACAACATTTAATATGAAACAGAAAGAGTATATTTTATGAAGTTTTTATTTGTTTTGTTTTTAGTTAATTTCGAGATATTTTTCCTACTTAGGTTATGACTTTTTTGTTTCAGGTATCTAATTAATTACAAGTTGACCCTAATTAATTAAAACCAAAAACGTTGATTATCCGTTTTCTATTTGTATTATTTGTGGTAGTTTGTATATATATATATATATATATATATATATATTTATACATCTTATTTGTTATGTCTAAGAAATTTACGAATACAAAACAACTAAATCAGTTCTTTATTTTTTTCATTATTTTTGTATCATTTGAAATGGCTAAAACCACTATTCTTGCTATTTTCATGATTATTCTTGTTTTAGGTTTGTCCTACACTCAGAATTTATTCAATATTTTTATAATTTTCTCTTTTTCCTCGTAATGTAAATTTGTTCATAACCTTTTGATTTATAACAAAATAATTGAGATGATACTAATATATATTTTTAAATATTTATTTAGGAACAGTGACGATTAAGTCACAAGGACAAGAATTGTGTCATGAATATTTTGTTGAATCGGGAATTTGTGATCCTAAAAAATGTGCTGATCAGTGTACTGCCAAGTGGAAAGGATCTGGCAAGTGTTTTGGAGGAACCACAACCTGCGGCTGCACTTTCAAATGTAAAACTTAATTTTTATTTGTTTTTTATGTTATCATGAAATATACTACTATTTTAATAAAAAGGACTGAAAATTATATTGAAATTTTATGCAAATGTGAAATCTAATTTCAGTTATTTAACATCATAACATGAACTATAGACTGCAAATCTTAGCATATGTGCCATAGACATTCCATCATAACTCTAACTAAATTTTGTTAAGTTTCTTAATACCCGAACTTTTTCGCTATCCAGTTTAATACTCCAACTAATTATTTTATTCATTTTAATACATAAATTTTTTAAATTGCGCCTATTTTAATACTCACACTTTATTTATTTTAATAAAAATACTAATAAATTTCAAATGAATTTTAAAAACCTTTAAAATTTACAAAACAAAATTCAGAAAATTATGATTTTATTTTGTGTTTCAGAAATAAAGGTAACTAAATTATGTATAATTTTAAATTTTGGAATAAAAATGTTAAGTTTTAAATATTGAATTTATTTTGTTTTCTGAAAAAAAAAATTGTCCTTCAAAACTATTTTTTAAAAATTTTTAATTTTCTCCATAGCTTATTTACCTTCTTTCCTAAATCCTATAATAAATTTAGAATTTTTAAATATTTTTCTTAGATTTTGGATATTTTTAAATATTTCTCTTGGAACTTATGTGCATATTTAATTAAAATAAATAAAGTTTGGATTAAAAGGGTACAATTTTAAAAGTTTTGTGCGTTAACATGAAAAGAACAATTAATTATGATATTAAACTGGAACTGAAAAAGCTTAGGTATTAAAATGCTTAACAAAATTTAATTGGGGTATTTTCATATAATTTTCCCTAATCAAAACAAGCAATAAAAATTGCAATGTCGCAATGAATATAGAGAATCAATCTTATAGAAGTTTGGATGATCCAATAGCATTGTCCCTGGGAAATTTATTTTGCCGCAGATTATATGCATGGCACTGATAAGAATCAAAATTACAATGATTTTTTATTACCATGGAAGTTCCAGATCTTATATTCATAATTTTTCCATAAGCCAGAAATCAGCATTCTAATTTAAAGAATAATCTTACCAAAAACAGTTTGAATTTAGAGTACCAAAAATAAAACCTTACATTGCTACTAGACTACTAATACCTGTTTTTTTTTTAACTGAAAAAGATTAAACTCAGATCTATTAAAAACACAAATCTAATTTCTGAGTGCAAGGTAGAGCACATGGATGGACTCTCTTCCGGACCAATAACCGAATTACAATGAATTTAACGAGATTTATACTTGTTATGCATCATAGCAAAGACATGTATTTTTGATTTCAACAGATTTTTTTAACCAATAAAATTTCATTTAAGTTATATCAAAGTTATTGAAATAAAAAATAATAACATAATATGCTGAAAACGATACAAGAAAATAAAATTTACAAAATACTTTTTGGGTAAAACACTTTACTCACGAATACGTTTTGGATATTATTTTGTTCCAGTATAATTTTATATTATCTTTAATTTCTTTATCGATTAATTGCGTATGGTAGTCCTAAAAATAGGATCATCTAATCCTCCTATATATTAATTGAGAATACACTTAAGTGGATTTTGCATATGTGTCATTCATAGGTGAAGTTTAGAATTAATTCTTACTTTGATTGGTTATTGGTATTTTAATTTTCATTTATTTGATTATTTTTTAAAAGGAAACTAATCTTAGAATTACCTAATCTAATCTATGTTACCAAACAAACAATTAAACATTGAATTTACATAATTTGTTTATGGAAACAATTAAATATACTTGACTACATTATAGATATTTAGAATATACATATAAATACATATGATATTATACAAATAATTAAATAAACGGTTTTAAACATCAATACTATTAAAATAGAAGTACAACTTTGGACAATACCTGGTTCGAGGTGAAAAAAAAAATTAAAACTATATAATATAATTAATACGACTATAATCTTATGATTAATAACAACTTATCCTAAAATATAGCATAACTTAATAGATAAAGGAAAACAAAATATTCTCGCGTCCGGCTATATTGTTTAGTTTCGAGTCGGATATACGCACATATATTATCGCAATCAGTTTTCATTAAATACAGTTAACTGCAATTGTACGTGGTTGATTGCATATGAAGAATTAAACAAGAATAAATAGTTAGAGGAATTTAATGATGAACTTTATAAGTTTGTGGTCTTTTGAAGTGTATAAAATTCCAGGGGGATCTTGACTGAAAATGTATACTCACGAGGCTTTACTAATATCAATCTATTATTACATAATAAATAATTTAAGTATACGTGTACAATACTTTTATTTGTACATTATATAGACTTAAGACATTTATAAACTGTTTCTAAAAAAAGACATAAAATTAGGGTTTCAAAATGATCAGCATAAATGAAACATATTTATCATAAAAAACATATTTATCACATACATTGATATTTTTAATGATATCATTTAACGTGCTATTATTGGTATTTTATTTTTATGAGTATAGTTTAACAGGTTATTCCAACAAATATGAAACATATTTATTAAATATAATACTAATTGATCACATATATCGATATTTTTGATGATATAATTTAACGTGCTATTATTGGTATTTTATTTTTATGAGTATAGTTTAACAGGTTATTCCAACAAATATGAAACATATTTATTAAATATAATACTAATTGATCACATATATCGATATTTTTGATGATATAATTTAACGTGCTATTATTAATATTTTTATTTTTATAAGTATAGTTTAACAGGTTATTCCAACAAATATGAAACATATTTATCAAATATAATACTAACTGAACAAAACATAAAACATAGTTTAAGGGCATTCGGATATCCATTGAGATAGGGTTGGATATTTTGAATTTTGGTTCTAATTTATATCGGATATCCCTTGAGATACGGGTTGGCTATTTTGAATTGCGATTCTAATTTATATCACATCATAGGATTCTAATTTATATCACATCATAGGGCTCTTCTGATATAATTTATATCACATCATAGTACAAATCAGGTTTGGATATAACACATGGGTTATGTATCTAATTTGTATTACATCCTAAAACTCATAATATAACCATATATCGTTCGGATTTGAGCTATATTGGTTCGATCCGAAGTTAGATCCAAAATTTGAAAGCAAAACATAAGAAATAAATACTTATCTAAACTATACTAAAAGGAAGATATGGAGAGATTCTAGCCTATCCACGTCAGAAAAAAAAAAATCTCCAATCACAACATTTCATTTTGCCACGTCAGACGGGCTTGAGAGTCTTGGGTGTTTGGGCTTCGTTTCAATTTCGGCTGGGCTTTGTATCAATTTCAGCTGGGCTTCGTCTAACAGTTCTCCTGGGCTTCGTCTACCATCTTGCGAGAACAGCCAAAATGAAAGCAACCCTAGACGTAAACCTCGAGTATCTCCGCCTCTAACTCTTCGTCTTCTCCGCTTGAAACATATCGATTCAGTTATATCGATCCATTTCTGCATAATCAATACTCCACTACATCTCAGCAGTTTCTTCACCGGATCTTTCTTTTCATACTTCTTTCCCAACACTGAAGATTTGTTAGCCAGTTCACTGAGCTTTGAGATAAAACCGTCAATAGGCTCGTCATCTCCCATATGCAAATTCTCGAATCTTGAGGCTAGATGATCGATCCTGGTTCGTCAGACACTAGTGTTTCCTTCAAAGTGATTGATCAGGGTATCCCAAGCTACTTTTGCTGACTCACAAGCTTGAATAATTTTGAATTGATCCAAGTCGACAGCTGAGAATATCACCGTTAATGCCTTAGAGTTAAACTTCGAGGTTGCTTTGTCCGCGTCAGTCCATTGATCCTTAGGTTTCAGACCTACAGATTTATCCTCCATTATAACAGTGGGAAGGGACCATCCTTCTTCTACAGCTGTCCAAGCATCCTCATCAATTCCTCTGATCACATGCCTCATTCTTGCTTTCCAGTGGCCAAAATTACTACCATCAAGCATGATGGGCTTTTGCAGCGTAACCAGTTCCTTCATGTTGTCCATGAAATCCGCAGAATCTCAACCTGTTAGTAGTGATTGATACCACAGAGGTTTCCTGCTCTGATACCAAATGAAAGTTTAGGGACAACCAAGTAGAAATAACACACACAGAATCCAAGAACACTCTTTCTTGTATATTAGAAATCTTTTAAACAATCACCTAGATCTGTTTAATCCGAATTACTCTCAGTCATACACGACTAGAGACGGACCAATTTCTAATCTCTAAACACAAGAGCTCGAGCTTCAACACCCTAAACTCGACTCTCTATTACTTGACCAGAACACCCTCTATCTCAAGTTTTACAATCTCACGCTTAACCTAGATCTACCCATGGCAACCTAGTTAAATAGTCCTTATCGAATATTCTATTTTCCTAATATCACGATAAGTCCATATCTTCCAAATCTTCTTTTTCTTGACGTCAAAGTTATATCCTGGAACCAATGACCATCTGCTATGTCATCGTTCCATAACTAACTTGCAGCGGTGTATGACACATAGATCAGCATGTGTAGAACGACATCACTCTGATCCTCTCGTACAAAGCTCATCTTCTTGAGCTTACATGATCTTTGCTTAGTCTAGTTCAGGGAGACTTGCTGATGCGAAACAGCTTTTCCTTAGAAACCCAATGGAGAATACAATCTCCTGGAATGCGTTAATCGCAGGGTATTGCAAGTATGGAAGTGAAGACGAAGCTTTCGGTTTGTTTTGGGAAATGCAGTTCGACACTTTGGGTAGTGTTCTTAAGATGTGCACTTCGCTTGGTTTGGTTATGAGAGGTGAACAGATTCATGGGTTTGCAGTAAAAACCGGTTTTGATTTGGATGTTGGTGTGGTTAATGGCCTTCTTGCTATGTATGCACAATGCAAACGCATCTCTGAAGCTGAGTACCTCTTCAGGACCAGGGGCGGACCCACTTGAAGAGGTGTGGGGTCACCTGACACCAAAAAAACATGATAAAAGGTTGTTTTGTATGTAACTCCAGTAAAGATTAGGCAGCGGAGTTGGTAAAGTATGGAGTATGACACCACATAAACCCGGGTTCGACGCCCACCTGTGACATTTTAATTGCTAAAAACGGATTTGCTTACAAGGCGATTGAGTGTTTTAGTGAAATGAGAAGAGAAGGGAATCAACTGAATCAGTTTACGTTTCCTAGCGTTTTAACTGCTTGTGCTGCGGTTTCTGCTCGCAGGATTGGAGTTCAGGTGCATGGCTGTATAGTTAAGAGCGGTTTCAAGACTAGTATATTTGTTCGGTTTCAAGACTAGTATATTTGTTCAGAGCGCAGTGATTGCTATGT
This sequence comes from Brassica carinata, assembly GCA_016771965.1. Lineage (NCBI taxonomy): Eukaryota > Viridiplantae > Streptophyta > Magnoliopsida > Brassicales > Brassicaceae > Brassica > Brassica carinata. Next base: position 7,670,940 of record CM028688.1, read on the forward strand.
ATGCTAAATGCAAGAGAATTTGCAACCGCAAGAGCCTTGTTACAAGATATGGAAGTTGATGATGTGATTTCTTGGAACTCAATGGTTGTTGAGTGTGTCAGAGAAGGTCTTAAAGAAGAAGCTCTGTCTTTGTTCGGAAGAATGCACGAGCGAGATATGAAGATAGATGATTTCACAATCCCATCCATTCTAAACTGTTTCGCTTCTTCTAGAACAGAAATGAAGATAGCTTCTTCTGTACATTCTCTGATAGTGAAAACTGGATACGGAACTTACAAGCTGGTGAATAACGTTCTTGTGGATATGTATGGTAAAAGAGGAATCATGGATTCAGCGGTGAAAGTGTTTGAAAGGATGGTTGAGAAATATGTGATATCTTGGACAGCTCTTGTCACAGGCAACACACATAACGGGTCTTATGAAGAAGCATTGAAGGTGTTCTGTAACATGAGAGCTGAAGGAGACATTTCTCCTGATCAGTTTATCACAGCGAGTGTATTAAGCGCCTCGGCGGAGTTAACTCTTCTGGAATTTGGGCAACAAGTACATGGAAGTTACATTAAATCTGGCTTGCCTTCCTCTTTGTCAGTAGATAACTCTCGGTTTTATTGCGGGACAGCTCATGATGTTTATATCGATCTATTATGCGCCTCTGCATTTAGCATTGGGTAGACCTCATACAATAACTGTCCTAGCTCGTGCATGAGACTTTCATCTCGCACAGCTCCTAAGTGATAAAAGTAAAGAAGAACTCATCTTCTTTCTTTTTTGATTAGTTTCCTCGCGTATGTATAAGATCGAATCCTTTCTAAAACGGATTACTAATCCTTAACTTTTCGAGGAATCCTTCATCAGTGGTTGTGAATGACTGATTTTTCTCAATCGTTTCGACCTTGGTTCCGTAGGAGCACGTCCGAAAGACTGAGAAATAGAACCATCTGATTTGTGACAATGTACACAAAGTGTGGAAGTTTAGAAGACGCAATGCAATCTTCAACTCTATGGAAATAAAGGATCTGATAACATGGACTGCTCTAATTGTGGGTTATGCTAAAAACGGCAAAGCCAAGGACTCGCCACAATCATACAAGCTGATGATAGGTAGTGGCATAACACCAGACTACATTACCTTCATTGGGTTACTATTTGTTTGCAGTCATGCTGGTCTCATAGAAGAAGCTCAGCGCTACTTTGATACTATGAAAACAGTTTATGGAATCACACCAGGACCTGAACACTAAGCGTGTATGGTTGATCTTTATGGAAGATCTGGTGATTTCACCAAAGCAGAGGAGTTGCTAAATCAAATGGAGGTTGAACCAGATGCAACTGTATGGAAAGCTATCTTGGCTGCAAGCAGGAAGCATGGGAATATAGAAAACGGGGAAAGAGCAGCGAAAACTCTCATGGAGTTAGAACCAAACAATGCTGTTCCTTATGCTCTGTTATCAAACATGTATTCTGCAGCGGGAAGACAAGAGGAAGCTGCAAATGTTCGTAGATTGATGAAATCTCGCAATATAAGCAAAGAGCCTGGTTGCAGTTGGGTTGAAGGGAAAGGCAAAGTTCACAGCTTCATGTCTGAAGATAGAAGACATCCGACAATGGTTGAGATATATTCCAAGGTTGATGAAACGTTGCGTTTGATCAAAGAAGCTGGTTATTTACCGGATATGAGTTTTGCACTCCATGACTTGGATAAGGAAGGCAAGGAGCTTGGTTTACTTGCTGTACCATCTGGAGCTCCGATCCGAATCATCAAGAACCTCCGTGTCTGTGGGGATTGCCACAATGCAATGAAGTACATATCGAGAGTATATCTCAGGCATATCATCTTAAGAGATTCGAACTGCTTTCATCACTTTAGAGATGGAAACTGTTCTTGTGGAGACTATTGGTAAACATTTTTGCATAAAAAGAAGAGAAAACTCGGAAAATTCTGCATATCTGTCTGCAACAATGGAGTCTACAAAGTTACAAACTTACAAATAGTACACTTTTGAACTGCTAGTGCAAGTGGTTGCAGAGGTCAATGAGGGTTCATAACCAGAACAATGCCAAAAAAAAGAGTTAAAATATCAACAACATCTGTGTAGAGAAGAAGCGGTCTCGTTAGACAAAGTGGTTATTTCCTTGCATGTTCAGGGATCAAGCGATGACGCAATTCAACAGATGCACCAGCCAGTTCTGCAAGGGAAGTAAATTGCAATTTTGTAAAAGGAAAGTCCAAGAAGGGAAAGATAAGCAGAGTGTTGTTGTCAAAACCTTGAGCTGTGAAATCAAACAGTGGAGGAAGTGCTCTTCCATTAGGCAAGGATGCTCTCGGGTCTCTCAGATCATCGAAGAAGGGGTGTGCACATGCTTCAAGCTGAAACCATAGTTAAAATAAAGGAGTTAAAGCAGCCATACCTAGAAAAAGGACAGAAACTAACTGGGGGGTTTTTAGTCTTACCGCTGTGCATCTCAGGTTTGGTGAGTACTGAAGGAGTCTAGAGGCAAGATCCATTGCTTCTGGAGATACCTGTCTCCGGAAAATCTGAAAAGAGAAAGTTGTAGGTTTCAGTTGTCACCAAAACATTACCATTATCAAAAATTTCTTACCTTGTGCCATGGCTGAGCTTTGATCTGAGGGAACTTGAAATCATTGTAACGGGGATTCATGTTCCTGATCTCTTCTCTTGCTGGTGTTCCCAAAATCTGATTCACACAGAAAATTGTAAAAAATCAAACTCTCAGAATCTCTACTATGAAAAGAAACCAAAAACTACAATCTGTTTTCTTACCTTGATGATCTCCACCAACTGATCAACACTCGTCTCCCCAGGGAACAGAGGCTGTAGCCATTAAAAGCAAGATACAGTTGTCAAAGAAACTGTCTCAGATTAAAAGTTATAAGAACCCATCAGAACAAAAGATGTCTTACATGTCCAAGAAAAAGTTCAGCCATGACACAGCCTACAGACCACATATCGATGGCTGTTGTGTACTCAGTTACCCCAAATATGAGTTCAGGAGCTCTGTAATACCTTGAGCATATGTAAGATATATTGGGTTCTCCTGGAATCTGAAACCAAGAAGACATCACTCACTAACTAGTAACTACTCATGTTTTCTATAGCAGCCAGTGAAATCTAAAAACCTACCAGCATCTTGGCGCTCCCAAAATCGCATACCTTCACCTCATGTGTAACATTATTGACCTGCCAAATGCAGAAAATGTATTATGCTACCCTCAAGAAATACCGAACCCGAACGGGTATCTGAATACTTAGGCCTATGCTTACCAATAGATTTTGCGGTTTAATGTCACGGTGACACACTCCAACAACTCTATGTAGATAATTCATTGCGCGGCAAATCTGTTTTTTCAACAAACGTGAGAATAGAACTCACAAAAAGTTCAAGACCCCAAGTTCTTTTATATACCTGATATGTATAGAGCTGAATATAGATCAAGGGCATGTGTTGATTCATCTTGGTGTAAGATCTCGAAGCGCGGTATATAGTCTCAGGTACATACTCAAGAACAAGGTTAAGATAAAGCTCATCTTTCTCAGTGGTGGAGAAGAAAGAATGCTTGAGGTCAACGACATTTGGATGATCAAGCATTCTCATTATCTGAAGCTCTCTGTTCTTGTATCTCTTGTCTTGCAACACTTTCTTGATTGCTACTTTTTCTTCCGTCTCTAAGCACTTAGCCTATAATCATAAAAACATCAATAACAAGTAATCTCTTGAGAGACTTTTGGTTTGTTTATACCTGAAAGACCACACCAAATGAGCCAGTGCCAATCACGTGTTCAGCTCTGTAGGAGATTGTCTGAATAAAAAACACATAACAATCAGGTTTTCATGAAACAGAATGTTACAGAGAATTCAAGCAAAACAAAAACTGAAACCACCTTGTCTCTTTGATCGTTCAGACCCTTCTTTGTGGTGGTAATAATCCGACCAGACTCTGCTCCATTCCCCTTGATGATCCCACCATCCTTATCCTTGTCTTCATCACCGGTTCCCATCTCTTTTGGTAATGAATCAGAATCCTCTGTTTTAGAAACAGAGTCATCTCGTGTCGTCTCTTCTTCTATCTCTTCACGAATATGGTTAGGCTTCGATCTCGGCGTCTCGGACTCTCCTACCTAAATAAGAAAAGCTTTAAATCAACCCCCCAACATGCATAATAAAGTACGTAAAAGGAAACATCTTTACGTTATCAGAAGAGACGAAGCCGCGTCCAGAAGCGATACTCGTCAATCTACGCATCACATTCATCGTTTTGAGCAGAGTTTTTTTTTTCCAGAAACAATCAACACGCAGATGATGATGATGATGATTCACGGAGAGGAGAAAGAAAGAGAGAGAGACGATGATGCCAACTTCTCTCCCCTTTCTTCCCTCTTCTGCCAGAAACAAAAAATGTAACAAAGAAACCGAAAAACTATAGATTTTTGATCATTACTGTGACTATATATAAACATATTTATAGAAAATTTGTATCTGTGGAGGAGCGGATATAGCTAATGGAGAAATTAGGTGGCAAGATCTCTAGTTTAAGAAATATCCGACATGATCTAACAATGGCAAACCAATCAATCATTCTCACACCCTTTATTTCTGTTAAGAACAATAAAAAGATTTGTGTACACGACGATCAAGACCGTTTGTTGTTAGCTCTTGTACTAAATCTAACGGTAGTGATCGATGCGCGCGGAATGGCTCCTTTCGTTTCGGCCGTTAATAATTTCATTTAGCCAGAAAAGAAAGATAATACAGAAAAAAAGAAATTATTTAACTCAAAGTTTAAAGTTTTCAGGCATTTTCTGAAAATGTTTTATAATCTTGATTAAAAAGGCTTTTGATTCCTGGCCCATACCAAGTTGGTCTATGATGGAATAGCCCAAAATAATGTTGACATACGCAGAATTTGTTTTTGGTAAACATGTTAAAAGAGAAACAGATCCCTTAACCAGGTAAAAAGTTGTACTAACTTACTAGCTGGTCCATTTCTTGAGGTACTTTTGTGTGCACTGCATGGAGGATATATGAGCGTTAGTGCAACTGTATATTCATGCACTCACGTGTTTCATCCTTCGTTTGTTCCTTTCCTATCACTTAATAAGAGTCCATGAACTTCAGCATTAAATAAAATGTCCCTCGAATAAATGATCCAACCTTCCCTTTCACCATACAGAACAGACTTTACCAAAAAAAAATTCAGATATTAACCAATAACTATTTTTCGAAGTTTTGAATGTTCCAAATGAAGTAATAGGAGCTTCTAAAAAAACGATTTGATAGGAAAACAAAACGAAATTACATTTTCATAATCGAAAAACTAAAACTTTGTAGTCTGTTTTTTTTTCCAAATTTAATATTGAGTAAATACCCGAACCATAACACCAGAGTCCTGACAAGATGAGGTTCGTTCTTGACTCAATCCACACACACACGCCGTCCCATCTCAAATCAGGTGCTATCACAATGGAGAGCAGCTTTAATCTTCTGCACGGTACACGATATCAGATTATTAACAGTCTCCACAGATTCCACCGTCAGCTTAGCCGTAGGCAAACTATTCACCAGTATCTGAAACGCCACCGTTAGCAACGACCCTCCTTCCTCCATGCACCCACCGTTACCGTTACCGTTACGTCCCTCTGGCCCCTGCGGAGCGTTAGGGAGAATGGCGAATCCAGATGGAAGTAGTGCCACGTACGCAGAATCGCCACCGTTCATCACAGCTTGCATCGCAGGTATATCAACAGGCGCGTACACCACAACCGCTCCTGCAGCGTCTATGCTTGTCTCCTGTAGTATCAGCATACTACTCTGATTCGCATTTATTGCCTGCAATAATAGTATTCGTAAATCCAGGGGTATATTGGGGATAAAAAATATAAAGCCGAAAAGCAATAAATAAATAAGATAATGTGAGTTCGATAGTGTCACCGTCAGAGAAAAGGTCAAAAGTGTCTTTTCATAAATTTTGACTTTCAACTTCCCCATACTTCCAAATGTTAGATTTGTCACTTTCTAATCACACAGCGACAAGATTCATATGACTACATCATCCTATGGGGTCACGTAACACAAAGTCCATTCACATTACAGCTACTATAGGATAAACATTAAATGCCTCCAAAAACCCGGTTTAACTAAACCAACCCAAACAAAACCGAATTAATGCCTAGAGAAAGAGTATTAGATAAGCTTACGGTGGCACGGAGTAAGGAGACAGAGTTTGAATGGTCATGGCCTTTAGCGATATGGGCCATCTCTTGCATGGGCCCACCGTTGGATAAGATATCCCACTCAGATCTCAGCCGTTCATTCCCAAGAAAATCAAACAAACGCTTTGGAGAAACGGGCATCCAAACCGAAGTCGCAGCGTTTAAAACGATACCTGGCGGTTCACCAGGATCGTTCACACTCTTCCTAGTCATAATCCTAACGTCCTCGTCGACGTTACCAACGTTAAGTTTGCTCCATTTCTGCAGGGACGATGCACAAACGCCGCCGCAGAAATTATCAGTCATCCTCTTAGCTAGCTTCAACATGCTCTTTCTCCCGTTGCAGCTAATGGCTGTGCACATTATAACAAACGTTAAAACGTATTAACAAGAAAAGTTATGTTAGATTCTGTAATGAAGCAGCGTTTTAGAGGGAGCTTACGTGTTGGGCTACGTGAAGGTGAAACAGTGGAGGACATGAGAATGGTGAGGCATTCACATTGACGTTGTAACGCAGCCATCCAACGCTGTGCACCGAACGCTAGACCGCAGCTGAGTAACGGGCGGTATAAACGGTGGATGCGGTTCTCGTCGTACTCTGTGTGCTCGATCCACGTTACCTGTAATGTGCTTAAACTATGTCAGTGTTTGTTAATAAAATAAGGTGTTGGGTTTGATGCACGATCCAAGGGCACAGAACTCGAAGATATTATAGATGCTTCTGATCAATAAAGTATTCTATAACTTGACCTGCATGATATATTAGTTAATTAATGTTTATTAACCCTATGCTTGAAGAAACCTTTTAGTATATACTACACTACAATATAGTTCCTAGGACAAGCCAAAGAACCTTGCATGTGGCACATAGAGAAGGGTGAAACCATTGCAAGATTAGGGTAAATCAGAACATGAAAAATCCCCAAAGGGTGAAGACTTTACCACATATATTTGTTATCAGTTGTGTTACCTTAGAGTAGCCATTGGCCATGTCTTGTACGAGGCAACCAGACGGCAACCTTCTACAACTTGAAGAAGACCCTTCTCTTATGGAATCAATAGAGACATCTACCACCGCCCAAACACCTTCCGCGTGCTGCTTACAGAACCTCAAGAACGAGACTTGTCGAACAGGCACGAGTGGAGACAACAGTTGAAACTCCGCGTGCATCTAAAATTTTGAACCAAAAACAAAAGTTTAAAAGAGAGACACATTTGATCATTACATCACTTGGAGTATGCTGTGTTAAGTTACCAGATGAAGTGCACCGTTTCGTGTCCCTCCCATGCCACTAGAGATAACCTCTGTGGTTGATGTTCTTGAGATCATAGACGGAAACATCTCCGCCCATCGTTCCTATTAAAAAAAAAACATATCATTAATTTAAACATTTCGTTTATACATAAAGCATATGGAAAATAAGTGTTTAGTTTATTAACCGAGTCCATCAAGGTTTCAACGAGTGCTAAGCTATTGATGATAACGTTTCCAGTTTCTTTAGAAGCTTCAGACACAAACCCATCTTGCTTCAATCCAACAACACGACTGAAACTTGCGTCGTACTCTTCCTTGTTCAGCATTTCGAACCCAGTATCCGAGCTCCTAACCCAAAGCGGCTCGTGTCTCTGCGCCATCTTCACAAGCTCCTCCATAGCCGCAAGAGCCAAGTCAAGATACCTCGACCTCTGACCAAAATCACTAACCGGTGGTTGAGCCAAGCACGAACCGGTACCGTTAGAAACCTCGAATCTCGGAGAAGCTTGATGAGGCAACGAGGGGGGAGAGGAGAGAGTGAAACCACCACCTCCGGATCCAACGCCGAGGACGAGCGACGAGTCCGGTACACCGGTGGGAGACCGGCCAAGGAATTTACCGGTTAAGGCGCAGACCCGGTCTAGCTCGTCTTTGAGACGCGAGTTCTCGATACGGAGATACTGCTCTTCCATGGAGACCTCGCCGAGGACGGCTGGTCCGCCGCAGTTACTGCACATTGGGTTTCTCATGGCTTCGCGTACCGACATGTTCTCAGCTCGAAGCTTGTCGTTCTCTTGTCTCAACAAAGCATTCTCATGCCGTTCGATTTGAGTCTAGAAATTTTTTTAAAAAAATTAGCTAAAAGAACCAAACTTTTTTTCAGATAACAAGAAAAAGACGGAACCTTCATCTGAGTACGGCGGTTCTGGAACCAGAACTTGACTTGTCGTGGATCTAAGTTAAGTCTACGGCTGAGATCAAGACGCTGTTTCTCGTCGGGATGTGCACACTCCTTGAACACCCTGAAAAGCAAAGATTCATATCAAGTGTCATTGTGTAAGGAAGGAAGTTAGAAGATGAGGGCTATTAAGTACGATTCGAGGTCTTGGATTTGTTTAGCAGTGTGACGATGGTAACGTTTCTTCTTCTTCCTCGGAGGTTTATCTCCGGTTTCGAGGAGATCGTCGCCGGAGACTGCTTCGGCGTTATCACTCTCAGATCTGCTTTCTGCATCTTCTCCTCTACTCTTATTGCGAGTTGCATTCGTCTCGAAAGTCTCTCCGTTTACTCCATTCGTTTGCTACCAAACCAAACACACAGAGATTAATTATATAAGTAAAAGCTAAGTAGAAGAACGATCGAGAAGAAGACATTAAGAATGTGTTTTGCGAGCTTACGAGTCCAAGGGAGAGACCGTTAGACGAGAAGGGACGAGTGTGAGGCATGGTGGCTGCGGCGGAGAAAGAGAAGTGGTCACCGTACGGAGCATCGGAGATTCTGTCTCCGGAAGAACCGTCGCCGAGATAACCGTTGAAATTCATGAAGATTCAGTTAAGATAGGAACGAAAGATAGGAAACTTTAAGATTCAGAAGGAATCCGCCATGGATGAAGAAGAGGAGAAGAGAGCCCTAACTGTTTAGAAAAAGCTTTTGTCGCTTTGGTGCATGTCGATGAAAAAGAAAGGGAGCTAGAGAGAGAGAAGACAATAAATGATAAATGAAAAAAGACAAGAGAAACGACAATAAAAAGAAGATAGAAAAAGGGTAAAAACGGAAATGACGAGATGTGGAGTCATGGAAAGCCTTGCAAGTTAAGAGTTATACAACCCATTTTGAAAAGTTGGGTTTGACTCTTTGACATTATAAACCTTTTGCTATAAAAGTCCACTTCAGTCCAGGCTTACTGTTTTGCCCCCCTACTGCTTTCTGTTGTTGGCTTTTTAACTTACAGATTTGCTTCGTATCTTGTGCTGTTTTTATTTGTTGAATTCATTATCTTCCGACACGTTTCTTCACGATAGATATTGTTGCATTGTAGATCTTATGGGTTTCCTTCAAACGTCAATATGAGCAAATGTTTCATAATTCACAGTGCGACGTATCATGTCATTTTACCTTTGAAAACATTCTATTGTAAATATGAAAAGATCTTTTAAAATATTAATCTCAGCGCATTATTAGACGAAGTGATTTTGTGGTATATGGTCTAGAATCACATGAGATTAATAAACTGTAAGAGTGTATTCTAAAATATAGAACATCAAGAACATGTATAGAAGACATGTTCTCAATGAGAGTACCGGGGGTGGGTAGATTTAATGGCACATCTTCCAAATTTGGTGGAATCATAACTCTATGGTAGTATGGTTTGTGAGTTTTAAGTACATACATGGAGTTATTGCGATGCTACCTAAGACCCATTATAAAAAAGGCAAAATAATTCTTTTAAAATATAGTTTGATTAATTATGGACCGTTTCATCTTAGAATAATACCTTACTCAAAATACCAATCGACCATAGAAAACCAATAGGTTGTTCGCATAAAGTAGTCTGCCCAGTTTCTATTTTTGTTCGAGTGTTGAAAAAACTCCTTTGAATATTCTGCCATGGACAAAAATAGAAAAAGATAAATCACTAAACGTATACACAAAGAGAACAACTTAAATAAATGCATAGAGAAGAAAGAGTGAAGAAATACATACGAGAATGATATTATACAAGACGAGAATTGGTACGATTGAATTATTACAGCTTACAGATTACAGAACATAAGTTTTGTACCCTCTCAATCGATGAATTAGAAAGAGTTATCTCAATCAGTGATGAAATTCACATAAATTCAACATCAATAATGAGACGTAGCTATCGAAATTAAATATCAAAAGTTCTTTTGACACTAGAAATTCAAAAGTTCACACTTCAGCTCACATGATGATGCGTCTTGCCGACACCAAATCTTGGTTTTGCAGTTTTCGAGAATTGTACTTGTAGAAAAAATGACCATGCCGTTTCTATGATTATCTATGTAGATGAGAAAGAGCCCTACATTATAGAGTGACATCTGGCCCTAACCATCGTATAATTTACGAAGCTTAAGTTGACAAAGTGAAATTGGTATTAGTTGGGGGATGAGATTTGAGTCCCCACATGCGTAGAAAAGATGTAGAATCTTTCATAATTGACTCTCTGCCCATGGGACCAAGTGTGTACTTAGATGCCTGTCTATAAAGTTTGACCATAGTCACTTTGAATGCGAGTTCCATGCATTTTTCAGATTCACACTTCGATTTTGATTCATAGTCCAACCGATTGGTACTTCAAAGAAGCTTAAAAATAAAAAGTCAAGAAAACAAAAGCAGTAACAAGAGAGCCGAGATGATTGTCTAGACATGTATCTAACAAATAACTAAAACCAAAGCAATCTTTCATAAACATCTTTACGACCTTTGGAATAGACCAGAGCCTCTCGGGTTTAAGCCAAGCAGATGAAGTCCATTTCAATGGTTTCTTCCAGCTCTGGCATGATACTCATGTTTAAGAAGGTTGGCTCTCAACATCATTGACCTGACATCTCTATCGAACTCGTTACCCATCTGAAGCACCTTTTGGAAAGTTGCATTCCTCTGATCCGCGTGCCTTGCATAGAGGATTTTGTTGTGTGAATCAATCCGTGCCTGTCGGGAATGGACAAAAAATGGTTTAACGGTTTTGAAATGACAATTATAACAAAAAGTTTCTTACTGGAGACAGAACGGACCTGTATCTGGTTGTCTGTTATCAAGGCTTCCAGTTCCTTCTCTAGACCAGAGACACTCGTCTTGAACGCATCGGCCATCCTGCTCAAATCAACAGATACAAATGGCAGCGTGTACTGGATCAGTGCCTTCTTCCTTATCTGGTCATAGAGTGTGTCCACGTGATCATGAAGATGGATGTCCAGCAACAGATTCGCTCTGAGACTTCCTAGATACTCCAGACAGGAAGCATAGCGGCTGCCAACAAGATAAGTTAAACATGAGATTCGATAAGAATTCAGGAGAAAAAGGTTCGTTTTGTGTATCCAATGTCGAGATAATAAGAATTTGAAGAAAAGCATGGTAAGTCATATACATGACATAGACAAGAGTTTTGCATGAGACATGTTACCTTGAATAAAAATCGTTGATAAGTTCCCTTACTTCGGGTACTAGCTCCAAGAAATCACGAAAGTTGATGTTATCAATAACTTTTGCCTGTCGCATAAGACTAGTGAGTTATGGCTCAAGAAAACATGAAAAAGAAACTGACAAAGAATGAGAAAAATCTTAAAGGGATAAATAAATGCCTTTAATTCTGATCGATCAAAGCTAGCCAGTGCACAAAGTCCTCCATAGGTTGCAACGTCTTGAGGAGCGATGACCTCGTTATATGAATTCCCAAGTTCTGGACTAACATCCAAAAACTGCACAAGACAATATCCAAGTTCAACGATTATATATCAATAAGAACTCGAGCTTTAAATAACGACAATTCGACAGACCTTACGAGCAGCGAGCTTATACTTCTTCAGCTCCAAGTGGGCCAATCCAGAAGCACATCGGAGTTTAGCAGCTACAATAGGCTCAAGGGTTTCAGGGTTCTGCTCTGCCTTGTTCACGTAGCTTGAAACATGAGTGAACTGTCCCATCTCGATGCTCACAAGAATGGCGTTCATACACATGTGAATAATGTGCTTAGCCGTGGTGCAGTAGTCTCGTGTTCGAACATAGTTCTTGAAAGCATCATTGAGCAAACCACAAGCATAGTAGAAGTCACCAAAGTCATTATGACCCATTCTGATGCTTTCCTTGATCAGATTAGTCTGTATAATCAAAACACAAGACAAAATCACTATCTACACAATTACAGAATCAAACAAGCGTGTTACCTGATAAAGAGCTATGCAAACACACTAAGCAGCACATAAACAACACTACTTCAATCTCTTAAATGATAATTTGAGAAACAACATCATAAAAACCACAATAGATAATCATCATTAACAGATAAACATTAAACAAAGAACCCATTCTGATACTTTCCTTGATCAGATTTGTCTGTATAATCAAAACAGAAGAATCACTACTTATGTAATTACATAACCAAGCAAACGAATTATCAGAAAAGAGTTATAGAAACACACTAAGCAGCACATAAACAACACACATACTTAACTATATAAGTAATGAAGTGAGAGACAGACAGACAGTATAATAAATAATCAGCAGTAGAGAATCATGAACCCATTCTGATGCTTTCCTTAAACGTTTGTATTATTAAATAGAAGATGAATCTACATACTTCATTATCTAGGTACTGAATCACCAGAAAAGAGCTATGCAAACACACCTAGCAGCACATAAACAACACCAAATACTTCATTATCTAACTAATGAACAGAGAAACAGTATCATAAATAATCAGCAGTAGAGAGTAATCGTTATACAGATAACCATGAACCCATTCTCATGCTTATAATCAAATAGAACAGTTCTGCAAGCAAACGAACTAGGCATACACTAAGCATCTCATAAACAACACACCACATACAATGGAACAGAACCATCAAAAATCAGCAGTAGAGAGTAGTCATATCAACAAGCGATTTACCCGATACGAACTGAGCTCGTTCTCCAGCCTTCCTTTCTTCTGCTCAGCACGACGATCCACACTCTCACACCAAGCCGAATCCATCTTATACTTATCCCCAAGCCTCCCGTTGATCCTATTGACCACATCTCTGAACAGCTGCGTGTTCTCTCCCTTCTTGATCTCGTCGTACGCCATCCTCAGCGCTTCCAGCTGCATCGTCTGGTTTCCTCCGCAATGGCTAGCGATGAAGAGTAATCGCATGATCTTGGTCCGTCCCTTGTAGAGCGTCGCGTAGGCTTCGATGTCGAGAGGTTCGCCGCTTATAATAGGTCTCCGATTAGATGTTTCTTCGCCTCCGTTAGTGCACATCTCCATCATCGGTCCACTCGTTTCTTCGTCGCGCTCCATCGATTCGTCTGGGGAGTTAGGGTTTTTTGCTCTGCTCAGAAGTTCTTTTCGAGTTTCTTCTCTCTTCTGATCGAACTTACGGAGGGGTTAATTATTATTTTTTTATTAAGTAGAGAAATATACGTCGGTCCGGTTTAGGCCCATCTCAATATAATAGTTGGGTTCTTGATGTCTTTCTATTTTCACTGGTTTGTATTTTAATATATACTTTGGATTTTTTTTTTTTTAATAAATGTTGTCCAATTTGTTTCCATTACTGGCTAGTGTTAAAGTTAACATTATTATATAAAATGGATTCCTTTGTAGTACATGATAAGGAAGTGCATGCACACCGCAATGATTAAGCTCGACTATGGCAATTAGAATATTTTGGCTTATCTTATCTTGTTCATGAATTTCAAAACCATTAACGACAACAGTCACTGCTTGGATATTTTCCTCCGTTGTAGACAACATCACATCGTTTAATGAACAATAGGGACTTCGAAGCTCTCTACAATCTCAAAACCTACATTGGTTAACGAGATGCCGAGATACTAAGTTTTGAAGATGATTTAGGTTCAAACCCTAGATAAATGATTCATCTGTTACATTAAGTAAATACATCAATAGATTTTGAAAAAGAAAATGCAATTAGGTTTACAATCTCTATCGGCGAGTTTGTTTTACTAAGAAATCAAAGAAATATCTATTTACTTGATTGCAAGAGTTTGATAATGAAGACCGAAAGAGTTCGAAGACGGATAGAGAAAGAAGAACCAATTCCATGTCAAAACCTAGATATTCCAAAAAGTAATTAATTTTATCAATGACATTGCATAACCATTGTTTGTTTTCTATTGAATGCAACCCCAGAATTCTATTTATATCATCAAAATAAAATAAATACTTAAAGAAATGACTTGTAGTCAAGAAAAGTACTTAATCATTCAAATTAATTTTAATTGCACTACTTATGTATTACAGTTTGCATTAATGTATAATTTGGTTTTATCGCTCCGTATCAATCTGATTACATTAAAAACATGCATGAAATATTCGTAAAAGGAAATATTGTATAAGTTTTTTTCAATTTATATTTCTTCAGTCATTTCTCCTTTGTTACTACTAATAAGAACATTGTTTATTGTTTAACAATATTGATTGAAACTAACAAAACACAAGAGACTTGTTGTAATAGATGTGATATTATCAACACTTGGAATTTGCAAGCTATGGTGAATGATTATTATGTGCCTTTTGATGTTATGAATCTATACATATGCGATTAGACTCTCAATCTCCGCATATATGGTTGAATGTTAGATTGAAAACTTAATATGTCTTTTGGATGTAATAAAATGTCTTTACATACAACATAAATGGTTTAAAGGATATAAAATAATAAATACAACTTTGCCAAATGATTTTTTTGTTTGTTTATATTTTGAAGGATTAACCAAAACGGTTACTAAAAACATGTGGATGAGATAAAATTCTATAAAAAAATATCTAATTTTCACATGCTTTTAATAAAAAAAAATTCTTGGGAATTTTTAGAATATTTAGAAAAATAATGATTTTTTTTGGAGTTGTTGGGTGAGTTAAAAGATGATGGACAGTCTCACTTAACGAAGGACAGTCTCACTTGGTTACAATGCAAAGAATCTATGTATTTTATTCCCACTAATTAACTGTTCATAATCGAAAGTCGGATTTGACAATGATGATGCAACCACGAAGATTTGACGACTAGAGATTACAATTGGACCCTTGTAATAATCATATTATTAGGGAAACAACTTCTTTGTTGTATAGTGATACTTTTAAAGTCGTTGAAGATTTACAATTTTAATTTTTATTCATTTTAAAAGAATCATTATATTTAATTTTTTTATCAGTGGAGATATATAAATCTAAATGAAAGACAACAAAGAGAACACCGAAAGAAAGTTGAAAGTTGCGTCTCAGTGATGATATCTCAGCATAAAAATCGCATTACGAAAGATATATTTGTTATTCTATCAGCAAATATTGTAGTTCAAAAGAAAGCTTCTTGAGAAAGCTTCTTAGCTTATTTCATATGTTGTAGTGTTTTCTATTAATTTTAGATTTGTATTTAGTTGTATATTTGGTATCTTAAGTGTAATGCTATATTTCATATAAATAAAATAGTTGTCCAAACCTTCTGATTCATTTCGAAGTTCCAAAAACGAAGTAAGGTCAGATTGTCATGTGGTATATAAGGGGATGATGTGGTAACCCTAAAGACCCCTCTCGCTTATTGCTGCCGTCGCTACTCTCATTTGCCGTGTCTTGATATTCTTGCGAAGATGGTTAGTTCCTCCCGCTCTTCTTGCTTGATCTCTCAATTCCATTTCCTGAGTTTGTTTCCTTATAGATATATGAATCTTTTTGTGAAATCTCAAGTCTTATGATTCTCCGTTGGTTATATTCTGATGTGATCTCTAGTCGTATGATTCTCCATAGCTTAAAACTATTGGAGAGTATGATTCTTAGGTTTTAAACAGCGGAAACTAGCTGATTAGCAGTATTAGTCCTGTGTTTTGATTGATCTAAGTTAATTTAGTTTTGTTTTGTAATGGAATGCAATGTCTTTGATTTGAAACAGGTTCTACAAAACGATATCGATCTGCTTAACCCACCAGCAGAGCTCGAGAAAAGGAAGCACAAGCTCAAGCGTCTTGTTCAATCTCCCAACTCATTCTTCATGGTACTTATTTGAAAACCCTTTCTCCTATGTTATAAGCTTTTGCTGAATTTGATTTTCTTCTGAACCGGCCTAAAACTAGTGTTTGAAGATGTAATCCCGCCTTGTGTCTCTTATTGTTTTTAATGTTGTTGTTAAACCTTCATTGTAGGATGTGAAATGCCAAGGCTGCTTCAACATGTAAGGATCTCATTACAGTTTTTACTCAATCTTGTACTCCTTTGATGTTAACTTATGGTGTCTCTTTGATGGTATTTGCAGCACAACTGTTTTCAGTCACTCGCAGACTGTTGTGGTGTGTGGAAACTGCCAGACAGTTCTGTGCCAGCCTACAGGAGGAAAGGCCAGGCTCACAGAAGGGTGCTCTTTCAGGAAAAAGTGAGAGATTTGATTTTGAAGCTTGAAAGCAATCATCAAATCAATCAAGGCCCGTTTCTTTTTTGTTCTATGGTATTATGAATCTTGGTTATCTGTTTTAAAAAGCAACTCTGTTGGAGTTTAGAGGAAGAAACCTTTGTTGATGTTTGGATTTTAAGGTTGTTACTATTTTAAAGGCTCTGTGCTTGGAGATTGCCACTTTGATCACAGTGAAACTAATTAAAATAAAACAATTTTAAGAGCATAAACGAATAAAACTTGTAAGAAAAACTTGATGTTTATATACAAGCTGTAATATGATCTTATCACTTCTTTGTGATAAACACTAGTTTTTCTGCAGAAATACATTTTATTGAATGAATCATCTGACAACAACACTTGCACGGAGTGCTTTAGTACAATTACATTCAAGCTGTCTTCTAGAAAATATAATTTTGTTTATTTTGTCAAAATATTGTTTCACCTAACGTTTTTATATTCACAAACCAAAATTGAAAATTGTGAAAAGTAGCAAAACGACGAGATTAGTTAAAACTTACTGTTGACAGTGGGATTTGAACCCACGCCCTTTCGGACCAGAACCTTAATCTGGCGCCTTAGACCAACTCGGCCATATCAACATTGTTGTTCTCCATGAAGCTATAAATCAGTCTAATCCAACCACGCCCAAATATTCAAGTTGAGCATTTATTCATTTTTTTTTCCTTTTACATTAACCCACATGGTTTGTGAGAGGAACTAAAATCTCACTCTTTGTTTACAAACATAAGCTTCATTAACATTGAAAATTGATCAAAATGCCAGGACCTTTTCAAATAATGCTTCTACTAAAGAGTACATTAAGATGAACTCAAAGAGAGTCCACATGCACAGCTTCCCTCATCAGCTTTATACATTTTAAGATTTGAGCATCCTTAGATAACCATCAATGATCGACATTGCAGAGGAACGATAGCCCGAGCCAAAGAGGTTGTAATGATTCAAGTAGTGGTAGAGCAAATACAGATCTCTCCTCTTCTCAAACCCTTCTTCTTTTGGCATTACCTTGAGCAAGTCAAAACAAACACAACAACTATATAACTACTATAAACAAAGAACCATCAATCAAAGTGGTTTAAGTATGTGTATGTGTGTGGAACCTTGAAATAGGCATCGTAGAAAGATTCTCCAAACCCTGCGCACCAAGACATCCCAAACTCCGCCTCGTTATGCCCATCTGTAAGATGATTAAGATCGAAAACGTGCTTGCCAAACATAGTAACTATATCAAGAAGCTATGAAATATGAATGAAAGAAAGCTTATATACAGTAACAGGCAGGATCGAGAATGACAGGTTCGCTGTTCTTGTCGTATGCGATGTTCCCACTCCAGAGATCACCATGTAACAAGCAAGGTTCTATGACAACATTCTCAAAGAGAGAAGCCATGTTCTGTATCAGTGTATAACCTGTTCACACATTCCTTCAAAACGTTACCAATACTGATCTCTTCTCACAACAGAGAAGAGAGAAAGTCATAAACCTTTCTGGTAAATTGCAGAGTCACCGTATCGATCCCTAGCTAACTTTAGCTGGTAACCCAATCTCTTCTCACCATAGAACTCAATCCAATCCGATGACCAAGTATTTATCTGTGGGGTACTAAAACATGTGCACACACACTAAGTTTGTGACATTGACATAAACTCAAAACTCACTCAAAGGAGAAAGATTTTCACACCTGCCAATAGTGTTGTCAACCTCAAAACCAAACCCTTTTGAGGACTTGCCTGCTTTATGCATCTCAGCTAGCTTCCTTCCTAGCTCAGCCTGATTGACTAAAGAACCCATGAACCCATGAAACTGAAGTTGATAGTATATCATCATTTATCAATAACCTGGCTGCCTCTTGATCCAAACTCTATAAACTCCATGATGATATAAGATCCACCTGTTGGCAATGCTCCAACCTATTTTAACACAAGAATGTATGTTTACCAGTAAAGATCTATCTCCACACCAAAGTATAAGAAAGAAGTTTTTTTTCACTTGCTTTGTGTGGCTTGGGGACACGGATGGATCTTGTTTCATACATAGCCTCAAGACCAAGAGCCTCTCCTTCAAACATCTCAGGTCCAATACTCCTAAACTCATTGTTACATTAAACTTATGATTGTATATAATCTAAGAAAGACATTGTCTTTATGCTACCTGTTTGTTTTAACAAAGAAAGAAGCAGAATCAGTATGATAATGGGTAGCAAGATTGATGCAGCCACCACCAACAGAAGTAATCTTTGTGATTTGACTAGCTTTTCCTTCTGTTAGAATCCATTCTCGAATTGGATCCTCACTCATTGCAGCCACTACCACCAAGTGATATTCAAATAACAAGAATACTGCTATTAATCGGAGGGGTTATAAAAATTATACAAAACCCATCAAGTATATATACTACAGAGGAATCAGCGGATATAACCTGACTGAATCAAAACAACATACGCTCAAGACAACTTACTAGCAAAAATTTTGGGTCGAGAGAAACTGCGAAGAAGATTTGGCCTAGCAGAGTAGCAACCACTAAGAGAAGCCACCACCGCCATTTTTCTACTCCGGCTTTGATATACTTCATGTGGCCGTTATTTACCGACAGAGCTAATTAGACAACTGTTTGGACACAAAGTTATCATCATCCTGTTTTGGAAAGTAATAAGGCTTTTTAAAGGCCTGGACCATTTAAATTACTGAAGACTGACCCGGCCCATTTAACTTCCTCGATAAGCGTACCACGTTTTGGGGATACGATAAAAAAATACGTAGAGTGTACGTAGATCAGATATACGAAATTTGCTGAACAAACTTTTTACTATTTGATTATTATATCATTAAGTTGGATATCCGAAAAAACTATATTTTACTGATATCAGATTCGATCCAGATAAAATAATAAAAAGTTTAAATAAGCAAAACAAATAAAAATATATGTAAACAGTAATATATTAAAAAATAAAAACGTGCTTATTTTCTTCATTCGGCCTTAGTAAGTAAGGTTTCTTAATTAATATTTATAATTAATAATTTTATATTTGGATATCTGTTCGATTTTCGGTTTCATTTCGGTTCGATTCGGGTTTTTCAAATATAAATGGGTAAACGACCTATTTACCCACGAAAACTATCATATAGTATCAGATCCCCACCAAACTATGACATCATGCTACATCCCTACGAATTGAAAATTACAAACGTATTTCTCCCCTAATCAATAGTTCGAAACTTAATTACTCATAGACGATGGTTTTAACTGGTTTATCGGTTTTAATTGGTTTATTCTTAGTCAAATAGCTTAAAATCAATTAAACAAAAAAAAATCCAATTTTTATATATAATCTTTTATTCTAAAAAACATTTCTAAATAATTTATCAATTAAACCAAAACACAAACTCATAATCCTGGTGCTATAATCTCTCCTCCATCGCCGCCTAATCAAAAACGCCGCCATCACCATCGTAGATTCGTCAAGATAATGCAATAGAGATTTGCAGTTTTTGGTACTGCATTAGAGACTTGCAGTTTCTGGTATATGCGCTTAGACAGTTGACTAATTTAATGTTTTCCAGTGAAAAAGACGCTCTGGGTTGAATCTGACTTGTTGATGAATCAAATGTTGAACATTGTTTCTGGGTATTTATGTCTCTTAAAGAAAAGGCATGCGCGGAGATGATGTTGATTTGGAAGAAGAGCATAGGTGTGATGTTTCTTTGAAAAAAAAATGTTGAAGAGATTAAGACAAAACTTTATTAATCAGAGAAAAAGGAAAATATTTACGGTGATTTAGGTGGATATTTAATGGGTTTATTTTTACAATTGAAGAAGGTTTTGTTTTGTTCATCAGAAAACAAAGATACATCACGATGGAGCCAAAATATTACATATAAAAATTGGTTAATGGTTTGCTTTAACTGATTTTCAAATTTGGTTAAGAATAAACCAATTAAAACTATCATTTGTGGGTAATTAAGTTTTGAATTATTGATTCGGGAAGAAATAGGTTTGCAATTTTCAATCTGTAGGAATCTAGCATGAAGTCATAGTTCGGTGGGGATCTAATGCTATATGATAGTTCTCGTGGATAAATAGTCATCGACCCTATTAAGAAACATTCGGGTATCTGATGATTTCAGTACGATTTTATTTCTCAGGCCTAGACCCGACCCGTTTAATCTGGCGGAAACTGACCCGGCTAATTTAACAGCATCGATATGCGTGCCACTTATGCCACACTCGCCTATATCTAAAACTTGTTTGTCTTATGTGGGATATGATCAAACTTACACGGAATGTTTAACACGTTGTGGATCCCACAAGTTTTTAATCGAAGAATCGACGGTTAAAAGTAAAGCGATCTCAAGATTATTATCAGTTTATAAATAGAAAGAAGACCAAACACGCGTTTGATCAATCCATAAGCTGTCTCTTTTTATCTTTAGATGACGTAAACAAAGAAGAAGATAATAACATAATAAGCAAGAACAGCTCACGATCTTCCATATATTAAGGCACTGGATCCCTTCTCTTGAAAAATCGATACCTTTCTATTTTTAATCTTTGTGAATTGCTCCCATTTGTATAATCTCCAGGTTCTTAATAGAGATCACTAAGGTAAGCTTCTAATCTCTTTTCAAACGTGGCCCTTGAATGTTTCTTTGCTAGCGAGAATCGAAAGATTGAATCTTTAGAGGTCTCTCTTATGGAATCATATGTTTCTGAGTTTTGTTGAATCTTTAGATTCTTGTGTTGTTTGTGTTTTGTTTGGTGTAGAGAGAAGATGACGACGTTAGATTTGACCAGAGCCGAGCTAGCTCTAGTAGTCCTATACTTGAACAAAGCTGAGGCTAGAGATAAGATATGCAGAGCTATCCAGTATGGTTCCAAGTTCGTGAGCGGTGGTCAGCCTGGTACTGCTCAAACTGTTGACAAAAACACCAGCTTGGCTAGAAAAGTCTTTCGTCTTTTCAAGGTCTTCTTCATTGTCACACTTCCTTCCTTCTTCTTATATTTTGGATTTTTAAAAAAGATGGTTTTTTTTTAATGGTGCAGTTTGTGAATGATTTTCACGGTCTTATTAGCCCTGTGCCTAAAGGGACTCCACTTCCTCTTGTCTTACTCGGAAAGGTGATAAAAGAGATGATTGATTCTTACAACAGTTGTACATCATCATCTTGTTTTGTTCTGTCTTTTAACTTTTTGTTGTTTTTTTTTGTTTGGTTAAACGTTTTAGTCCAAGAATGCTCTCTTGTCTACCTTCTTGTTTCTTGATCAAATCGTTTGGCTTGGTAGATCCGGCATATACAAGGTGAGAGAAAACAATCCAATATCGGTCTATTGAAGTTTTTGATGTTTACATTATCTCTGCTAAGTGACTTGTTCAATCGTGTTGCAGAACAAAGAGCGAACTGAGTTGCTTGGACGTATATCACTTTTCTGCTGGCTTGGATCATCTGTCTGTACAACAGCAGTGGAGGTTCGTGTCTCCTCTTTCTCTACATTTTGATTTGTCTGTCTGTTAGAATATATACTGATTTTGATCTTCTTGTGTGTATCAGATTGGTGAACTTGGAAGGCTCTCTTCATCTATCAAGAAGATGGAGAAGGAACTCAAAGGTGAAAAGCATCACGTAAGAACACTCTCCTCTGTCATTTTACTTCTCTCGTCTTTTTTTTTTTAAAAAAAAAAACTTATTCTCTTCGTGAAAACGCAGGATGAGGTGTATCGTGCTAAGCTTCAGAAATCAAACGACAGAACTCTAGCTTTGGTTAAATCAAGCATAGACATTGTTGTAGCCATTGGTCTGCTTCAGTTAGCTCCAAAGACTGTTACTCCTCGTGTCACTGGCGCTCTCGGTTTTACCACCTCTCTTATCTCTTGTTATCAGGTAAATGATCTCTCTCTCTATTCCTTTCCACAAACCCACTTCCAAGTTCACATCTTTCATCCAATTTTACAAAAAGAATGTCTCACATTTTTATTGTGTATGTAACTACACAGCTGCTCCCTGCACGTCCCAAGATCAAGACACCTTGAAGCATGAAGAAGATGGTTCTCTAGGCCTGCAGAATAATTGTTTCATATTTATATCTCATCTCTCAGAAATCTCTGTTTTCTCCTTTCAAAGAATTTGATGCTCCTATGATTCTATACACGAATAATGATAAACTCTTTATAATAAGGTTTTTGATGCAAAGAGATGTCTCTCTGCATCAGTTTTAATATGATATCTTCTCATATTCTTGATTAGAAAAATTTGTGTTATTTGAATTAATTCTGTTTGTACATAGTACTAAGGGAAGCGTTCTATGTTCCAAGTTCATCTGATGTGAACGGCTTTCTGCAAAACCAAGAAGACTCTAAATCTACTAAAAGAATGTATTTACAATCACGACTCACGACCACTTTGAAGATGCATAAAACCAGAGAACCTAACAATGTGCACAAAGTACAAACAAGTTCCAAATCTAGAAAAGATCACCAATGTGAATGTTTCGCTGATTTTCTCACCACTAACAACCACCTACCTTCAAAAAAAAGCTATTCTGATCATCCAACGACAATTTTTGCACCAACAATGGGTCTTTTAGTAACTGGTCCAAAATGGATAAGAAAGATTTCGCCTCTGCCTCTACTATGTTTATAGTGTTGCCTCTTTTGTATTCTTGTGCAAATAATATTTGCAATGCAATAATAACATACAACGAGACCTGCATTGCTGTGTTTGATCTTCTGAAGTTAATATTCTGGCTAGGTAAATATTTTTCAAGGCTTAAGATGTGGTACTGAAGGCTTCTTTTTCTGCTTATGAGAATTGAAAGAGTGAATTCAAAAGATAATAACACACGAAAAGAGTATAAATAATACAAAGCCGCATGGTGTGACTCGCTAGAGAATTAAAACAATGTTCTTATGATCACAAGCCTTTTTTACTTAAACCCAAAGTTTTACTTACTGCTGTTTCGAACCATCGGTCTCGCTATTCACAGGTGTGGAGGAGCCACTACGCTTACTAGACTGACCAGTAATTGTTCTACCCATGAACCTCCCGGCTTTGCTCAATCCACTACCCATGGCTCCAAAACCGCTACCAACCATCCCAACACCCGAGGTCACACCGGTTCCAACCAGACCGACTCCTGCACCAATCCCTGTCCCAACCATTCCTACACCAGCACCGAGCCCACTTCCCACCATCCCAACTGCATCCATTGTGCTACCAATCACTCCTGCTTCCTTCAATCTCTTCCTTTCTTCCAATATTTTCTTCTCTTCTTCTAACGCAGCCATTTGCTCCTCTTTGTTGAACTCATGATAATGTACCTTAAGTGTTATACTTCCTCTATCTTTCTTATCTTTTACTTTCAGAGTATCAAGTGAAGACAACAGGTTTAGCTCCATTTCCTTTGTAACCCCGACCTCCAAACTGCTTAAAGGAAGTTTCACAAGTCCTAGCCGTTCGTCCTGGCCTACGTCTTTATCAAATACCTGTCAAAAAGTTTAGAGGACAGTTAATGTTTGACATGACAAAGTTGAACAAGTACGAAAAAGCATAACTGTTTCAGATTGCAAACCTCTATAGTGAGCGACTGGGTTTCTTTGTCCTCTGCAATCAATTCAAATGTTTGGTCCCAAACAGGATTCAGGTTGTTCTCGATTGCTTTTGTTTTATACTTGAATACAGGACGAATGTGGATGGTAGCATAAGGGTCAGATTTTCCAATCAATTCCTTGTTCTTCAAGTTACTTGCTTTCACTACTGTCACTATAAGCTTTCCCTGTGGCTTAAGTTCTAAATCACTGCGAAAGAGAGAGAATAGAGAGAATCGTCAAAATATCAGAGGAGAAAAGACAAAAGATTGGTAGTGGCAAGCAGAATAGTTAAGTGAAGAACAAAATTCAAAACAAAACACAGGAAAGTACCTGAGATCAACAGGAATACCACCAATGGGAACAACTATTCTATGAGGCCACTGAAGCATGTCTTTGACAATAGTGTCAACTGTGTCCTAACAGAATAAAAAGCATAAAGCTGTGCATAAGAGGCAAACAGGAAAACAAATAAAACATATGGAAACTGCTTGACGTGGCAAGGAAAGAACTTACATCAATCATATCAGATAGTCCAGGAATTGCCGTCAAGCTTCCACCTACAGCCTTCAGAGTGTAATCGATTCTCGGTTTTGGCTGGTTGAAATCATTTAACAAGTTGGTTCATTGCCAGGTAGGAGAGTGATAAAGAAAAATGCATCTGACTCTCGATCTTTAAAAGGAAAAAATGTACCTCAGCAAGTAGGGCTACAACAACAGCAGATATACAAGGAATCTCATCCGCAAGTTGAAAGATAACACGTGCAACAGTGAAAACTTGAAGATCCTTCAACTGTTTCACCCAAAAACAAGTGTTGGTAGAGATAATCAATATATATTGGGAACCAGTACTCAAGGTGCAAACGATATGTTAGTCTTATACTATAGAAAAACCCAAAGAAGAAGTACAAAAATATATCTTTAGTAACCTGAATGGGTATGGAAGCAACCAGTGCTGTAACACCTAAAACGATATTTGGATCACCACCCCATCGAAGATCAACGTCCATTGTGACTTGACCTTCCTTGAAACTTTGAACACGAATACCTGCAGCGATTATTAAAAATGCATGTGCTAAAGTTAACTTATCCAAAATAGATAGTAGGACAATGCAAGCTTAAACAAAACAAAGTGGAAGAGAAAAATAACAGCCACAAACGATGCTGAGTCCACCATACTTTACCTTCAATTTTTGGTGCTACGTTACCCAGAGTCAATTTGCTGAACTTCAGGGAAGTAATTCCCGGTGGTCTGTAATCTTCAAGCAGCGGTTCAACAGAATCTCTGATTACCATAGTTGCTGCCTGGTAATTAGTCAATAGAACAACGGATACTTAAAGACTTTTAGACGGCTAAGCTGCATAGAGTTTTCTTACATTCCAGAAAATTGGACGTATCTTAGGCGTCGATTAACACTAGACTTGTGTACCACCAGCCAAACAATTAGATGTTCATGACTCCAGGATAAACTAAATCTCAACGGATTTTTCAGAAATAAATCTTTTGACTAGAACAACTAAACTTCCGATCAGGATATCTACAGTTACCAATTTTCAGACTATCATAGGCAATTAAACTTCCAACCATCTACAGTGGAAAAGAATGCACTTAATGAGGTATCAAAAGAAAAAGGAAAATCTCACCTCTGCAATAAATGGCCACATCTTGCCTAGTAGTTTATTCAGCCATTTGACCTGAAAAATAAACGTATAACAAATTTCAGTAAGAAATTTTACGTTCATTTTCTAATAACACGTGTTCTAAAACCATAGAAAGATAATATGTACACAACAACAAGACCAACCATAGTTGAATTCAAGGGAAAATAATGCAAATAATTCTACATCTAAGTTAGAAAAAAAGAGCAAATCATCTTTGAACAATCAAGTATGCAAGTTGAATATTGACTATCTAAGATAAGCACACAAAATTGATGAGAAGTACCTGTTCAAAGGCTGGAAAGGATATCCATTGTGGAAAGTTATCACCACAGATTTTGATCAAATCTTCTCTGCTAAGAGAGCCTAGAAGTTTCATATCAACTGCCTGTCAAAATAAAAAAAAAAGAAGCTATAACTAGTCAATGAAACAGTATCAGAGGCCAAGAAACACATCAACTCGTCAGTGTTACGCATATGAAGGATGTTACTGTAGCCTTCTCAAACTAAACTAGCGAAGAGAACATGCACAGAGACGAGATGTTTAAACAAAGTGGTGAAAAGTGGAATCCAAAGGGTCGTTAAGTAGAATCAACAAGAAACACTAACAAGTTACGAATCTCAACTAATCCAATGACCTAAACAACCTATCTATCTACCTTAGCACAAATACGAAGTATTTACAATCCCAGATTTGAAATCGTTTAATCATCCCTCGATGAATCAAAGACTGAATCGAACCTTAGCGACTCGCTTGGAAGTGCGGTGTGTCATCATACGAGCCCAGCCAGCCATTATAGCTACGCCGAAGATAATCCCGAACAGAATCCCAGATATCAACCCCATCTTCCTGCTACCTACAACCAAAAGTTACCGATTAAAGAAACCCTAGAAATGGAGCCAGGAAAACGACAAAAAAAAACGCAATCGGGATGCTTACAGTTACCGCCACACGATAATCGAAGCGTCGGCAGTAGTTTTATCTTCACGGGACTGGTCAAGAGCGCATTCAAGTAGTATTGTTTTGGTAGGCCAGAGAGAGAGAGAGAGAGAGAGAGAGAGAGAGAGAGGCCAGAGAAAACGCTTCTTTTCGAATCCAACTTGTATTTAATTCATCTTCCAAAACAATCTTTACTATTAGCCCCTTGTATTTTACTATTTTCTCGAATCTGCCCCTTTAGTTTTACTAAACTAATCAAACACCCTGTTCGTGTTAGGCAGCAGAATGTTTTGAAACAAATAATGGCACTGATTTAGGTCCTGATTGGCAAATCAGATGAGAAAACAATAGTTGTATGCTATAAAAGCGTTATCTTTAAAGTTGTATCTTTTCTGCTTTATTAGATTGATTGGTAGAACAGTATACATGCTATTTAAAATTATTATTAAAATTAGTATATAATATATAATATATTTATTTATAATGAATATATTTCTAATATATATATATATATATTATATTAATATATAAAAGATATATAATTATTTTATTTTATTTACTAATTTCAAAAATTATGTTTATATCGAAAATGTTATTTTAAAAAATAAATTTTACAATTAAAATATCTATTTTAAAAATAATATTCCGCATTTAAAATATAATATAATTTATGTGATTAATTTAGTTATATTATAGTTTAAAATATAATATAATTTATATAATTAATTTAAAATATAATTTATATAATTAATTTATATAATAATTATATAAAATATTTTATATAACTTATTTAATCAATTTATATAATTAATTTAAAATATAATTTATAAAATTAATTTAATTAAATATAATTAAATTATATTTTAAATGTGAAATAATATTTTTAAAAATATATTTATATGGTAAATTTATTTTAGTAATCAAAATTTCATTTTCTGGATATAAAAATAATTTTATGATATTATTAAAAATCAAATAAATGAACTAATTATATATTATTCTTAAATTTATAAATTATAAATGCAACGCTTCTTCCAAAAGTTTTCATATGGTAACATTTGCCGAGAGCATTTTGAGAGCATTAACATTTAGTAAATGCTTTTCTAAATGCTTTTCTAGCAAATGTTGATTGGATAATGTAGAGCATAATGCTAATGCTCTACCAATCAAGGCCTTAGAGAGGTTTATTTTGACTAAAAAAAAGTAAGATGTTTATTCGTATAAAGAAACTGAGAGTATAAACTTTAAGAGTTACAAATCGGATATAGATCAAAAGAGAAATACAACAATAGATCGCTGGAGATCAAGAAGACAAGACTCATTGCACAATGTTGCATTGTGTCTTTATAGCCTCCACAAGCATCACTACAGAACATTCTCCATTAATGGGTATGATGGTATTTGAGCTACTTCTTCATCCCTCTTGTTGCATATGTAAATGAAATGGGAATCAGGATCTTCCAGAACATAATCATGTGGCAACATCCCATCACTTGTCAAAGGTATAGCTTCCAGACACGACTTCGATGACGAGCTACAGTCTCCTGCCTTTTTAAACCCTGGTCTTGCTACGTGAACGAAAAACGCTTAAGCAGAGAGTGTAGTTTTGTAGTAAAAAGCTATAAGGTGAAGACTTACGTATGATGTATAAGGAAATTTTCCAGTTGTAAACAGAAGGATTCAAATGAGGCATTCTCACTTTGGGATCACCATAGGTTATCTACCCAAACGCATAACATACACACAAGTCAATGTTTTAAGTTTCCAGTGACTAAGGACAAGAACTGTTCCAGACATACCAAGAAATAGGTCCCTCCAGGTTTAATCAGCCTGCATAAATGAGAAAAACGAAAGAGTTTTGTTGGTTCGTAATCATATGGAACATGTTAAAAAGTGAATCCAATAATGACGATCCCGAAGCAAGCATGACATGAGGTGGTGCTAACTAACTAAATAACCTGCTAACTTCACCCAACATTCTCGAAGCACTTAGAGGAGCATCATTCCCACACTGGAAGCAAGCACACACACCGCCACCACAAAAGAAGAAAGCTTAAAAAAAAACAGACTCATGGAGACATGTAATACCGTAAAAAACAAAGGATGAGTAGATTCAAGATACACTCCATACCATCAATGAATCAAGGGTTCCTGAAAGAAAAGAATAACCAATAAGCCTACTCCACTAGAAAAACAAAAGAAAAAAAAAACAGAGCAGAGGAACAAATGACTCACCTTTATCAATGACAGTGTCAAAGGACTCGTCCTCAAAGTAACTCATATCTCTAACATCCATTTGCATATCTGTTGGTTATCAATAAAGCTTCTTCCTTTACATATATATTTTCAATCAAGTAACTATTAACTAGAGATGTTAAAGTGTTTGTACATTTGAGCTGAGGAACAGAAACATATTTGGTTTGCATCATCTCAACAGCCACTGAAGATATGTCAACGTTCATAATGTCCTCGTATCCATCCTTGACCATATCCTCCGACATAACTGCACCAAAAAAAGAGTTCAAAACGTTTTAACTCGGAGACACTCTATAGTCAACTTCAATCAATTGTGGATTTCTCTTTTCGACGAATCCATAGCTATTGTAAATAGAGAGGGGAAGAATGAAGATATTTACGGGAATTGCCACAGCCAACCATGAGGACTCGTGAAGAAGTAGGGACGAAGTTTCGGACGAAAGGGCGAAGAGACGAGTAGCGTTGGTACCAGTCGAAGGAAAGCGCCTCTTGCACGTAACGAGCGTCCCAGTAGTGAGCGTCTCCATAGTTGTAAGTGTTGCAGCTCGACACGTCCCTCTGCATCTCTCTCTCTCTCTCTCTAGCGCGAAGGATCCGATCTGAGAATCTGCGGCGGAGGTTTTTTTTCTTTGTCGTTGACCGGCTTGCGTACTTTGGGCTTAAGACAGGCCCAATAGAAATCATGTGAAGGACTGAAGAGTGAGTGACACGTGATCGGTGTGTGCTCACACGTGCAATTTTTGGATACAACGGCGATGACTCAGCAGCTGAGTCAGCTCAGTTAACTGAGATTTAAACACTGTTTAGGTCAAAGCATGAAAATAACCGCTGACGTCTTTCTTCAGGTTCCTACTTCAAATTGTTTGGCACGATGACAAAGTAAAGGTATAGATCTTCCGGAAACTATTGGTACATGTACAAATTAGGCCGTTTTGTAAAGATTTAAGTTTGAAATATTTGTTTTTGATGTTAATTAATTAAAACTGCACGATAGTAAAATGTTATTTTTTGCCGTTTTAACTTAATATAATATTATTGTGATTAAAAAAAACTTAATATAATACATAAATTTTATTTTATCAAATTAAGCCTTACCACTGGTATCAAAGATTATGATGAGCTCTAAAAAAATAATGAAACTGATACTGTAACGTATGCAACCTTGGTCTCGGGGTCTCTTGGTGGTGTCAGGTGTGTCTAGCCTTATTTTTTGGGTAATGGTCAGTGTTTTTGTTGGTTACACTCATCATTCTTGTCTCTTCATCATTCTTGTCTCTTGTAATCTTTCTTAGTTTGTACGTTGTTCAAACTGCCTTTGTTACTAATAAAATAAGATGACAAAAAAACACTGTAACGTATGCTTTTGGAAGACGAACCAAAGAAAAGAAACCTGCGTGAAACCCATTTTACGTGATTTTCCATGCTCCTTTCATCAAAGCCACGTGTTCTCAATCCAACCATTGTTAAGTGTAACGTTTAAACTCTTCTCTCTCGTTTTAAACTCGTGTCTTCTCACATACCTCTTCTCCCATACAGCCTACACTTCCACTCAATGGCGGCATCACGAATTTTCTGTATCCTTGCATTCACTCTATCTCTCCTCGCCGTAGTTTCCACCGTCTCGGGCCATAACATCACCAAAATTCTCTCCGAATCGCCGGAATATTCCTCCTTCAACAGCTACCTTTCCCAAACAAAACTCGACGACGAGATCAACAGCCGCACTACCATCACCATCCTTGTCCTCAACAATGACGCGATGTCTTCCCTCGCCGCGAAACATCCACTCTCCGTTATTAAAACCGCTCTCAGCCTCCTCGTCCTCCTAGATTACTACGACCCCCTGAAGCTCCACAAGATTTCAAAAGGAACCACACTCACCACCACGCTTTACCAAACCACCGGTCGTGCTGCCGGAAACCTAGGGTTCGTCAACGTCACCGATCTCAAAGGAGGCAAGGTAGGCTTTGGCTCCGCCGCTCCTGGTTCCAAGCTCGATGCCAACTACACCAAATCAGTTAAACAGATCCCTTACAACATCTCTGTTCTTGAGATTAACGCTCCGATCATCGCTCCTGGAATCTTAACCGCACCAGTTGCCCCCAACAACATGACCGAGCTTCTCGAGAAAGCTGGTTGTAAAACATTTGCCGGTATGCTCGTATCGAGCGGTGTGCTTAAAACCTACGAATCCACCGTCGAAAAAGGCGGCTTGACGGTTTTTGCACCGTCCGACGAAGGTTTCAAAGCCAAAGGTAGTGCACCAGATCTGACCAAGCTCACGCAAGCTGAGGTGGTCTCGCTCCTAGAGTATCACGCCCTCGCGGAATACAAACCCAAAGGCTCCTTGAAGATCAACAGAGACGTAATCTCCACGTTAGCCACTAACGGAGCTGGAAAATATGATTTAACGACGTCAACTTCCGGCGACGAGATTATTCTTCACACTGGCGTTGGTCCGTCGAGAGTTGCTGACACCGTGGTCGATGACACACCCCTTGTAATATTCAAGGTGGATAAAGTCCTTCTCCCCATAGAGCTCTTTGCAAAGTCTCCATCTCCGGCGCCTGAACCAGTGAGCACACCCACACCTACCCCATCGGCTAAGTCTCCACCTCCGACTCCTCCTAAGTCACCGTCTCCAATGAAAGCACCGTCACCGGTTAAAGCTTCTCCACCGGCACCTCCAGTGGATGAATCTTCGGAAGGAGCTCCGTCAGACTCGCCAGCAAGTTCAGAGAACAGCCATGCAAAAAACGCAGCGTTTCACGTGAATACTCCTGCGTACTTCACAGCACTGGTCACTCTTGCGGCCACATCCCTATTGCTATAAAAAAAAAACTCTTTCTAGTTCTTGTTATTTCGCAGTCTGTCAATCCATCTCATTCTTCTTCCTTTCTTGTATTATTCTGTTTAGCTTTGTTAAGACTGGGATAAGAGAGTGAGGTTCGAGTTAATCTTTGTATTAGTAATCCAGACTTATATGTTTGCTTTTGTTTTCGTTTTCATGTGTGAGTTTGTAGTAGTACTGTTGAAACTTTGAGATCTATTCTAGCCAACTAGTTTTCCAGTTTTGATGTTCTAGGTACGCTTTACAATTACCTAAAGCAATCACGCTTAAAATTTTAAATTAGATATTTAAAAATCGGTTCTCAGTTTTTTTAGTGAAAAAATTAAGAGACTATTTCTTATATTCCGGTAATAACTCCACCCTAAAAATTTCCATTAATCATGTTTTAATCGTTGCGATGCAATCTAGTAATCTGGTGCATTTTCATTTGAAAAATAAGTAACAAAGCCAGTGGAATGGACACTTAGAGCATGATTATCTGCAGAGAAAAAATTAAAAGTGAACCGATTGTGGGCCGTCACATGTCGGTGGAACCCGCGAACAGTAAAAAAACCCTCCACAAGCAATCCTTATTTTGTTGTTTCTGTCACCGATTTTAACAATTTTCGTGGGGTCCACACACTATTTTTAGTTAAGAAACCCCATTAAAACCAGCGATAATCTTGGTCTTAGAAATTGGGCTAGTGATATCCCATGTTCAAAAACGCGGCCGAGTTGACCGATTCATTGCTGGATAAACGTAAATCGGTGGTGCTCCGCCGCGCTTCTGCCTTATGCGGCCAATAACTCGGATTTGCAAAAAAATAATATAAAACATGCCATTTTCAGGTTCTAAATCAGTATATTCGATATGAATCTATCATGTTTTGTTGATAACTATCAAGAATCGAAGCAAATCCATAAAAAAAGAACATGATTAAAAAAAACGGCTGTAAATTAGGGTTGAGAAAGAAAGTGTCGAGAGGGTGAAGATGAAAATTAAAATACTCTTTTGCCCTTTATTAATGAAATACAAGAAAAACACCTAAAAATGTTTATGGCGGTTGAACCCTAGACATGTGGCTTAACATCACTTCCCATGACCGCTGTGCTTTGGCAACATATCTGTTATGTTGTTTAATTTATTATAGATATCGTATAAATATATATTTTATTTATTTTATATTAAAAATTCCTCTCCGATTATTTCCCGTTTTTTTTCCGATTTTCTCTTAATTCGCTAGACCCGAATCGAGCGCAAGCGTAGCATCTAACGCGATTCCGAACATGAGTGATATCCGACGTTCTTTATCGTTTTCGTTTACAAACAAAATAATTCAGGTTTGACCTATGTCAAATAGAAAGCATGATGAAAAATCAAAATCTATTATTATAAAACTCAGTTTCTTCACTCCAGAGGCTGCCACGTCATCATCCAGCACATAAATTCGAGCTCCCACAGCGTGCCACGTGTCAACTACATATGATCCGCAGCGTTTTATTAAGCGTCGTTTTGATATTAGGTTTGCGGCTACTTTCGTTTCAGCCATTCGAGATCGAGAAACAACCGAGTTTTGAGAGCCTTTATTGGTCTTCTTCCTTAGAATCCGAAAAGCTACCAGTTACTTTTCATCTTCTTAAAGTCTTATTAAATTCACCACCCATGCTTGAACACGTTATGTTATTTGCTTTGTTACAATGTTATGTTATGCGTTCATTCTAATCTTGCGTCTGAACTTTTTTGCAGTTCAAAAGAAATGATTTGATTTGTTTTTCTTTCTATGGATTTTGAAGAAAAGTCGAGGACGTACAGTAGCGTGTTCCATCCACGAGAGGCTGAAACATGGAGTCATTCAATTATACAACTTCAAAGTCTCT
The DNA here is from genome assembly GCA_016771965.1 of Brassica carinata. Taxonomy (NCBI): domain Eukaryota; kingdom Viridiplantae; phylum Streptophyta; class Magnoliopsida; order Brassicales; family Brassicaceae; genus Brassica; species Brassica carinata. Next base: position 7,704,713 of record CM028688.1, read on the forward strand.
TATATCACAGCTTCCTTTCTCGGTGTTCCTCAACAAGTTTTGGTTTCGTTCTTTACTTTACTTTCTCCCTGGAAGATGGTGTCTTAATAGCGTTCTCAGGGTCATCTCGCAGTCAATCAAAAGATGTTCAATGTCTCTTGGATTTTGGACGGTGATGGATTTTGTTCTATTTCTGTGTAACTTCTAACCCGAGGCTGAGAAATTCTAAAGGAGGTCGCTTTTGTTGAACTAAAACCCATTACCATAGAATCTCAAGATTGTGACTTTAAATGGGTTTATGTGTTTTTAGTTAATGGCTCCTTTAGGATATATAAATTTGCTATCTTGATTTGGTGATAGCCGTAAATGGGCAGTTTCCAGGACCTCTGTTTAATGCTACCACCAACTACAATGTTGTTGTTAGAGTCTAAATTGGATGAGTCTCTTCTTTTGATTTGGTGAGTCCAAGAGCTTTCTTTCTATACCAACTGATCAGTTATCACTAAAACTAGACCTTGACCCGTGCGACCGCACGGGTATTAATTTTATCTTTTTTGTGTTAAGTGATGTTTTTGTAAAAATTAATCGTATTACATTGAATATTTTTTGTGTGCGTGTTAACAATTTATTGTATCACAAATACTTTGTATCATATAAATAAATCCAACATGTATATATAACAAAATTTATGTATACAATATATTGAAAATAATTTTTTTAACTAAAGATATATCAGATCTTGAGAAGTAAGAGTTAGTATGGTATACAAAAATGATAAATTAGTTATAACATTTCTAAGAAAAAGATTAGTATCCAAATTCTATAAAATTTGTAATATATAAAACATTTGGATTAAAATTTGTAAATTAATAAAATGTAAGTATCAATCAAATTTAAATGATTACAAATTACTTATGGGTTTAGTTTTGACAGAGAAGATTGAAGGGTTTGTTTTTGACCAACACATCCACGTAGATGTTTATTTTACTTTTATAAGTGATAATATATATTCTTACATTTTACCATTAAATAATTGTTTTAAAAAATTTAAACATAATAATTTTATAGTTTATATTGAGTATTTTATTTTATCTTGTAAAACATCAATTATATCATCCTTATTTTTAGAATATGACCCATATATCTGCACAAATGCATTATCATTATTTTGGATCAAAATTTTATGATTATGTATAACTAAATTATCGATATACTATTTAAAATATATGGTCTATATATTTTGTACTTTTAACATTTATTATACTGAATTTACATTGGACTATTATTTATATGAAAACATACATAACATAATATATTTTATATATTAATCTATATATTATATAAATGTTTCTTTTTGTGACTTTTATTTTAGTTATTACTTATAAATAATAAAAATATAATTATAGATCTTTGAAAATAATATTGTTCATTAACTATTTAAAGGTAGGTAGAAAATTATTAAGAAAAAATCCTAAAAGGTAAGTTAATTAATATGTAATTAATTATTATGTATATATGGAATTAGTAAAATAATTAACATATAATTTATGTATTTAATTACGAAATGTATATATGGAATTAATTATTTTCAAACACAAATATATATAATAAAATAGGAAAAACAAAGAATATTAAAATATAGGCTTATTAATTATTGTTGCCATGAGTTTTTAGTTAGAATTTGATTTTGGAAATTCATTAATTAAATAGAAAAGACAAAGAATCCTATAAGGTAGGTTAATTAATTACTTCAGTGGCATGCCATTGTAAATAATTAGGAAAACTTAGGGGTATTTTATAAGTGTACTTCTATTTTAATAATAGAGATGTATGGTTCTCATTTGCTATATGACTACTAATATGTTTCTTAAGTTCTTTTAATTTGCTTCTAGAATATGCCTGGGCCACCTGGCATCCAAATGCGGCGTAACTTGTGGCAAGACGGTCTTCTTGGCACACACTTACCTATTCCTCTGAGATGGAACTTTACTTACCAGGTTTCAGGTGGAAGATCAAATTGGAAGCTTCTTCTACTCTCCCTGACTTAACTTTCAGAGAGCATATGGTAATTTTTGGTCATGTTGTGATTAATAACCGGAACATTAGTCTTATCATTCCCCCACAGCCGTACGGCAAAATGGTACACTCAGGACCAGAACGTATGTAATCATCCCTTTGGTCTTTTGTCTGCGTTTCATTATCGTTGTCCTTTTTAATTTATACCTTTGCTTTTCTGGTTTTAAGGAGAATACATGACTATGGGAAAGAAATTGGGATGCCGGATGGAGTCTCATCATTGGAAAGGGTCCTTACAAGTACAACAGTAGTGTACCTGTTTGACCAAGAGTTTTTCTATCACTTTATCTCATGAGATGGATGAAAATTCTAATGTGACTTTCCCTGTTGGAAACCCTTCAACGGTTGAAGCTCGCGTTGTTTACTTTCTCTACAATTCTACATTTTAGTACAACTTTATTGTAGCAGTAATTTTGTTTCGACTAGATTCATATAAATTACTTTCTGCTAATTTTCTTTTCTCTGTAGTTTGACACCACAAAAGTTAATAGTAAATTTGTGCACTTGCAAGAATAATCAAATTTATTACTCTAATTACTCACAGAACTTACTAAAAATATTCATGGGTTGTGAATTTTATTACATACAGTACATAGCCTGAACTTCACGTATTGGTGAGTGTTACTATAAACTGCAGACTTTTGTAGATTGAGTATCTAAACTTCTCCAGGGTTAGTCTAATTGGTAAAATCATGAATTTTCATTCTTCAAGTACAAACTTGCATGCGCACTTACAATGTTAATGGTGAGAATGATATTACAACAAATTTTGTCGTAAATAAATTGGTCTTTAAGTCTCCGAGTTTCTGAGTATTAGTTAATCGTATTTTACATTGTCAAAGTCCTAAAAAGTATTTAAATGCATTCCACTTATTATCAAAGTCAAAGTAAAACTAACAATGACAATACAGTGAAACATTACATTTTCACACATTTTAATGGTTAAACAAATATATGTTTTCAAAATTAATAAAAAAGAGATAACAGACAATGAAAAATAATTTATTTAAAATTGATTTTTTTTGTTGGTCAAAATTTTTGATTGAAAATAAATTTTAATATTTATAATGTATTTATTTTGAAGATTTGATTACCCGTCCATAAGAAATAATATCGATTTAAAGTAGGGAAATTGGACTGTAACGACTATATTCTTGGAGAAGTTTTATGGAGAAGAAGACCATCTTCGAAGGCTCAGTATTAATATTATAATTTATAATAATATTATTAGTTATTTAATAATATTATTAATTACTAATTTTCTTATTTTTATTATATAAAAATATTATTATTATTAATTTAATATATAAACTAATTATTTTGAAATAGTGAAAATGGTCTTTTCAAAACCTTAAATGTCTTTGTGTTATATTTAAGCCGATACCTAATCATATAAAGTAAAATTCATAAAAAAATAAAATATAAAAGACATATATTTATGGTTTTTTGGTTTAAAACTAAATAAACCAAAAATTGACGGTATATAAACCGAACCAAACCAAAATAAATAAATTCTTAGTATGGAAGCTATTTTTAATAAACCAAAATACCAAAAAAAATCTAAACTGGACCGATATCCAGATGTTATAATAAAGAACATTTTACGTATTTAAAAAAAAAATAAAAACAACTACTCTAAAGATTATTCTTGGGGTTTTGTATAGTATAGTGTTACAAAATTTTCAACTTTACAGACAGACCATTCTTAGGAAAAACAATAATAAGACCCATAACTCCATTATTCGTAGACTCAATAATTGAATTCTATATTAATCCTACAAACTGTGATTCTCTACTAATGTAATTTTTTTTAAAAAAAATTATGCCCCAGGCCCCCAAAAAAATAAAAAGATCCAAAGAAAACGCAAATTGTCTTACGCCTTTGCTGATGGTCTCCTGCCCATTTTCATCAAGAAATATATTTAGACTTCAAAAATATAAAAAAATACAGAAATAAAGTAGTATTTAAATTTTAAATTAATCAAGATTTATATTAAATATTTACTCTAACTATTTCAATTATTAATAAAGACATCCCGCCCGTAGGGCGGGCCGATCTAGTCTATATCTATAAAGTAGAGTTATCTCACTCCTGAAGGCCTCCACGTCAGACTCCAGATCAGTAATTCGGCTTCTGTAACGTCGACACGTGTCTCTTTACCTCGCGTTTCATTTAATCATGTTTGGATTTTTTCGTTGCACTTGCATTTTATCGAAGCCCAATATGCTCATCTGTAAAAACTAGTGACGTCTTCTCTTCGCTTTATTTCTCCGTTTCAATCCAGCAACCCTAACCGTTCTAATTCCCCTCCTCCTCATGCGATTCATCTGAGAAACGGCAGTCGTTATGACACTCAAGCCTTAACCCACTTCTTCATCTTCAATTCTTCTTTACTTCTTCTTAAAGCTCCCACACGATGGTGTATATGTATAGAGGATTTGACAGTTTTCGCATCCATCTATTTGGTATGCCTTTAATCGTAGAACCCTAAATCTCTATCAACACTATTCGTTAATGGCTAAGCAACAACTCCATTCTCTGAGCTCAAGTCAGGCTGGTGTAGAAACTTTGTTGCGACAAGGCTCCTTAAGTTCTGGGAAGCTCGCAATGTCAAGAACAGTGGAGAATTAATTGATATCGATCTGGTTGTGCTGATGGAAAGGTAACTGATTAATTTTCTTTTCTCAATTCTTGATTTTTATATTACTTAATGTTGTATTTTGAAACTGAGTCCCTGATATGGCGAGTCCATCGACTCTGCTTGCTATTTAAAATAAATCCAGATCTGAACCTCTCCAGCGCCTCCTAGCAGGTTATTTTTTTGGCCTCTTCATTTCTATGCTAATCTTCAGCTTGATCTATGGACAGTTTTCTTTTTATTACAAAACCCATGTTTGTATCTCTTGCTGTTACCATCATGCATCCAATCTTAGGTTATACGCTTAGATGGATTCTTCTCTTGCAGATTCGAAGGCAATCACATGAGACTGGGGTTGTGATTGCACCAAGTTTGCAGCTTTAGATGATCGTTTTCACTGCTCTTTAAACATGGGATGAGAGAGTATGTCATCGGAGATTTCATCAATTTGGTTGGAAGCGTCTTTATTAAATTTGGCACAATCCTTCTCAAACTGAGACCTAATAAGGTCTGCATTTACCTCAGGCAGTACTGTTTGGTTACATTTGTACTTCTGAGCCTTACTTTGTTGGTTTTGTGTATTATCGGAGAGAGAGAGAGAGGTTAGCTTTACAGGATAATGGTGGAGGAGATACGCTGTTGATGCCGTTTATACAGTTTCAGACATGGAGAGTTAATAGCAACTGTTTATGAAATTAAAATGCCAAACCTCCACTCCAATGTTTTAGTACTTATCTTCAGATCAGGTTCTGTTTTCTTAAATGATTGGCTTCCAAGTGTTTTACTTTCGTTCTGCAGGATGAGAATAAGTGTAGAACCGGCAGTTTGTGTGTCATGCTTTTCTTAGCAACGTTGCACTCTTGCCAAAGTCATCTTCTCTCTTGACAAGCATTGTCGCCAATTGAGTGTCAAGGAGAGAGAGAAGACATTAAGGTGAACATCGTAGCTGAGCTAAGGTTCATAAATAAAATGAAAAATAACTTTCTTATCTTTTTTAACCTAACGGTTTATGAAGTCAGCTGCTAAGTTTGATTGTACACTTGCAACTTTTAAGATTTTCCCAGACTGTTTCCAGATATTCTTGGGACTACTTGCAGTGATGGTATGAAGGGCTACTTGACTCCGTGTTCAGGTGAAACTCACCCGCCTATATTCAGGTCTCCCGTGAAGGGTAGGAAGGCATCTGGACCAACCAAGCCATGTGAGAACACAGACCTAGATCAGAGGTTTCTTCTAACTCTTAATGCCTCAGCTTCCAAATCTTTTTCAGTCTCACTCGCTCTTCTTCTTCTCCTACTATTAGCTGTGCTTCCGTTTCAACTTCCTCTCTTGAGATTCTCTCCATATGTAGGCTGATTGAGTTTTCCAATCTTCACAGCTTTTTTTTTTAACTGCGTATGTGAAATTCTTGCGGTTTTTAAGTCAATGGAAAGATCATCTTCATGCTCTGTTATACTTTAACGTTTATATTTAATTTTTGCTACATTATATGAAACATATTACACGACAAATTCTTTAGATAGATCTATTGAAGTGACTTAATACAGCATCACTAAAATAGTTTACTCAAACCAAACTTTGTATACAAATCCTAATATTTGATCCATGTACCAAATATTAAAAGTTTAAAACATATATTGGTATCTTATATCTAACATAATGTCAAGAAGGTGCCACATCAATGATATGGACAATCTATAAGCACGCCATTACTATAAACATATGAAGAAATTTATAAACTTCATCTGATCGGAGATATTGTCAAACTAACTCAGGCATTGCGTTGCTTTAGTTTTTCTTTAATAGATTTTTTTTGTCCAAAGAAACAATAACACAAAAAAACAGTAAGAATGAATCTAAATGAAAATCAAGGAAGCAAATGAGACAATTGCTTCAGTTTTTACCTCAACTATAGCTCCTGTTTTAACCTTCAACTATAGCGATAAATAATAAAGAAATATAAAAGCTACAAGACATCAATATACGATCTAAGCCACCCGAGTGCGAGGATAAGTTACAAACGTACACATGAAACGTTTGTAAACTACGAATAAATTTATCCCGTTTTTATACCAATATTTTGTTTTATGGACAAAGCAATTATACCAATATTCTAAACGTAACTTGCATGGGACTTTTAGAAACTCACAAATAACTACCATAAAACGTATATATAAATAAGTTGGGGCGTTTGGATATCCATTTGAGTTTGGTTCGGGTCTGTTCGTGTTTCGGATTTAAAATATTCAACCTTATTCGGATATTTATAAATTTCGGTTCGGATTCGATTCTGTTCAGATAATTCGTTTAAATTATTTTTAAAGTTTTAAAATTCAAATATACTTAAAACTTTTCAAAATCTAAAAATAAAAATAATATCTATCTATCTATATAAATTTGAGCAATGTATGCCAAAATGCTTAAATTTTTTATAAACTTAGTTTGACTTAAATATTTTGATTGAGCATCAATATATATATTGTAAGAACTTTTGGTGTTTTAATTTATTTAACTATTTTAGATATTTACTTTTGACTATTTGTTGTATATATTTTCAAATATTTTGGACAACTTCAAAATATCTTATACATTTTAATATTTTTGGATATAACTCTAAAAGTAGCTAAGTTATTCACTATTTTGAGAGAATATTTTTTCAATATTATTTTTCATTCTTTTAATTTAAAAAATCATAAAACATAATTATTTTTATTAATTTGGGAAGGAAAACAAAGAATAAATATTTTTTTTTTGTTTTTCTACTATTTTGTTTCTCTTGATTCTTTTTTGTTTGTTCATATTATCTTTTAGCGGTCATCAGTTAGAGTGTAATGCACAAACACATTATCCGCACTTACGGAAAATTAACTGTCAACAATCACTATTAAAAACACTACCATACATGACTATAATGTTTAATTAAATTATGTATTCTTCGATCGACAATACAAATCCAACCCTCCAACTCAAAAAAAAAAAATTCTTACCAAATATAAATCTTCAAATGAATAGAAATCAACCCCTATCAAAGCTTGAAGAACTCCCTCAAGATATTTACGCGATATAATCTTAGAGTATCACTGTTATCAAGAATCATCACCCGTTATCTCATGCAATTATGTATATTACTGGCCAAAACTACTAAAGACATTAAGACAACCATGTTTACAAGAATATGACAATCAAATCATTGACCATCCATTCATTTGTTTCTCTGACAGAGTATCATGATTTCATGACAAAATAATTATCATCTGAAAACTTAGAAGTTTATTATGTCAAAAGTATCCAAGAATTTTTGTTTTTTAAAAACAAATTTTCATAGCACAAATATATACATTCCGCGCGTAGCGCGGACCGACCCTAGTCTAATACTATAAAGTACAACTCTCTTCTTCTTCATTATGCCACGTAAGAAAATAGTATTACAAGAAAACAACACGTGTCCCATTCAATAAGCACTGCGTTTCATTTATTTTGGTGTGCAATGCATGTGGGCTTTAATTTATATTTGGGCTTTATGTTTGCCGTAATGAATCTCAATCCAAATAAAGAGTTACTTCAATCGCGTCATTTCTGATTCTGATTTTAGGGTTGAATCCGTTCTTCAGCTTCACCATTCCAGAGCTAAACTCTTGCAGATCGAACCCAACAATGAATTTTGTGAATGAAGAGTAAGATGAAGCGTTGTGAAGGAACGAATAATGCTTCGTCGTTTCGTTTTCTTCATTCATCGACTTTATCGACTTTATGAAAACTCTTAACTCCATCAACGCAAATCAAGCACAATGTCTCATTCAATGATCCTTATCTTGACGGCGTTTCTCAATATATAAAAGGTACTCATGCATCCCTAGAACATCATTCCTCTCAATTCATGAAAACCCTAAATAAACACAATATTTGCAGGCCAGAGGTGTTCTTCCAATTAATGTCGAGGTGCGTAAGCTCCAATTCTAGCAAGCTCGAAAAGTCAAACGCTGTTGCGAGTTGATGGCATTGGAGGTACTCCTCCTTGAAGGTTATACCGATCTTTAATATAGTATGATCATATTTGTCATGTTTCCCATATCTTCTTTGAATCTTTTTTGGATTATATATTTTGAGACTATTTGTTGATTATGCTCTCTTTTCACAATTTTCAGTCGACCCTCATGCAAGCCACCGTAGATGTTCACCGTCTCAAGGCTGGTTCATTGTTCTCTCTCTAGCTCCTCGATACTGATGTTTGTGATTCTTTTCATCGTTTTCCCCAATTTATATGTAGTGGTATGTGATTGTTGATTCTTAGAACTGTTTTGATTCTTTAAGATTGAATTTTGGTAGTGGTCAAGTACTCGGTGGTGCAGGATCCTTTTTCAGTGAAGTTCGGGTGACAGATCTGATTTCTGGATTTTACTTTCTTTTTTACATCTGTTTCAGTCGACCCTCATGTCTGTGACCGTCAATGTTCATAGGCTCTCGACTTTACGACACCGCTTCAAGACTGGTTCAAAAATTCTTAAAATGCACTATACCACTGATTTGTCTGTTGATCAGATCATAGCATGTCGACAGTTCTATGTGGTTATCTTTTACATGTATTAAAGAATGTATATGTGTTACTGAGAGGTGTCTTTTGATGTGCAGCAGCGAGAGAGACGGGTCAGAAGATAGTTTTCAGGCACTCTGAAACAGTTGTTCGTCATTTCAGGTATACAACTCAGTCTCCTTCTGTTGTTTTCATTGTATGTTTTCAAGTTTAAAAATGTGATAAAGTTCTTATGGAAAATACAGAACGTTTGCCAAAATGAGAAAAATCAACACAAGCTGATTGTCCGGCTGTGTTCTTTGAGGAGTTCCTCGAATTTCAGAGACAGATATCTCAAACTATGAGTTAAATCGCTTCCATTGAGCCACCTGTTTCATCAGCTAATGTGAACAAATCTGAGGATGGATCTCCTTCAATATTTGAAAAACTTCGGCACGACTCTATTGATCAGGAGAAACCCGCGTCTATGAGAAGAAATACAGCTCAGAATCAGCAGCAACCCATAATCATATGAGATCAAACGATGAGAACAAGAAACCATCAATTGCTCCTCCTTCCGGGTTAGGAATACAGTGAAGTTGACTAAAGATATAGAGAAAGAATCTGCAAATTGGTTCATAAAGTTTATGGAAAAAGCTTTGGAGAAGGGGATGAAGAAGTGTAAAGGCACGGGTGATGCAGATGTTAACAAGCTCCACTGTCTCTGATTTTCCAAGTTGTAAACTATGTGGAAGCAGAACAGGCTGCTGATAGCACGAGATAACAGGTACATCCAAAAGCATCATAAATCACTAGAAAGTTCAGAATCAAAATGAAGAATTTAAACATGATTCTTTTATATTGTTCTCACTTTTATTCCAAAGGCTTCTTCCACTTCTTATCGATAATTTATTCATGGAATCTATTGTTGTTATATTGTTGTTAATCAATTTTATAATAAAGTGGTTGTTCTCAAATGTCATAGATAAAGGATGGTCATATCAGTAAGAAAAAGAAGAAAAAGACAAATAACAAATGTTTTACAAATTAAATAAGTAGCTTTGTGTAAATGTAATGAAGGTCAATTTATAAGTAAATGTAATGAAGGTCACATTATTAAACACATGAAGAAAAAAATACTACAAGATAAATCAAATGAAAATCTTTAAACAGAATATACATTACTCATGTTTCAATCTCCGTGTGGAAGAAATTTGTCAACCACTTAAGATAATAAGGTTGTAATTTTGTTAATCAAATAAACACAATAATAATAAACTACACTAATTAAAATGAGACAATATAAAAACATTTGTTTGATAGAAAATTTTAACCAAACCACATTAATATAAAAACAATTGATAATCTATAAAATTAAAAAGAAATAGAATACTCAGTGCAGTGCGAGTAAGGTAATATAGAATAACCTGACAATGGCAACGCCAATAATAGTAAAAATCAAATTAGATAATCTAAATAAAATATACATATCAAAATATTCACATTGCTAAAATAAAAATAATCCGTTAAATTTTAACATTATATTGTGAGATTTAGTTGATCACAACGAAATTGATGTTGAATATCATAACAACAAACAATTTTAACCGTTAAAGTTGATGAACATAATAAAAGAAATCGAAAAAATAACGATTTAAAAATAACATATAGTAAATGTTTTAATAATAAACCTAAACTTTAAAAAATATCAGATGTTTCATAGTGTTTTGTAATTTAAAAATTTATGTGTCTTATTGGCATAGTTAAACTAAAATGAACATTGAGAAGAATTAAATAATTATTTTTAAAATTTTACAATAATTAGATAAGTTAATAATTTCTAAATGAACTTTAAAATACATAGATAAAATTGTTGTAAAATAATTATGACCTTAATGGTATTTTAGTTAAAAGTAAATTAAAATTTCAAATAGATTTGTATTATTAGTTTATTTATTCGCCCGCCCGTAGAGCGGGTTTACCCTAGTAATTACTATATAGTTTAGCAAAAAAAGATGCTATACAAAAAAAAATCAAAATGATTTTGTGCTTTCGGTAAAATAAACCAAGGATCAATTATATTTCAAGAGCCCAATGGGCTTAATGTAACTGTCTTACCATTCCCACATTACCGACACACTTTTATTTGGTCAAGACTATATGATTTCAGTATCAAGATGAATCATATAAGGTTTTCCATCTTGAAATAATGAAGGGGGCGTGGTGATTCCGATTTGGACGAATCAAAACTCATCATTGCACAAGTACTAACACTAGAGATTCCCCCCTAGTCTATGGTAGATCTTTTGCCATTTATGATACTTGTTCCCATGCTTTTATAAGCTTTAGTTTACGTTAGGTGCATGGTTTGAAGAAGACTTATCATCTCTTGTGGGTAGACAATATGCTTTACTCTAAGAACAGCTAGAAAGAGTAGAGACTGTAGATATTGAATGATAACAGCTTTGATCATTTTGAAGCATGCTAATAATTCTGGATGTTGACTTGTTCCTCACCATTCTTTATTTTTGTGTATTTTGGTTTCATCTTGAAACTATATCAACACAAGAATTGTTAGTGGTCCTAGTCCTTAGCCTCATCAATTATGTTTTGTTTATTCTCTATTCATCTTTTCCACATTATTAGATTTTATATAGGAAATGTTTATGTAACCTTTCTCTTTGTCGATTACAATACAAGTAAAAGATAAGTGTGAAATGGAATGATTTGTCTATTGTTATGGTTTTTTTGGGTACCTCAACTGTTTTTTGTGCTGTTTGAGGTACATATTCAATCAAGAACAAGAAGTAGAGACTCCAGAGAGAGAGAGAGAGAGAGAGAGAGAGAGAGAGAGAGAGTATGTTCTAGTCTTCTTCTTCATCATCTTCGTCCTTAACCCATGCATCTCTGGTCCCTCTATAATCATGAGTTTATTCCTTTTTACCATCATTACCTTCAAAACACTTCTAATTCTCTCTCTTTCTCTTACAAAACAAAAGCGCTCTATCTATTTCTATATAAAGCTTACTTTTTCATTGTGTTTTACTCAGTTCTTTTATAAAACCATAAGAAGATGTGTCTGATATCTTCAGAATCATTCCCAGACACACGCACACCCACGATGAGATCAGGTTCGTGCCACAACAAACGTAAATCTAAGACACAAACCAATCGTCGTGTCCTTAGTCTCACCAGGTTCAGATCACACACATTGACTCTGCTTTAGCCTACTGAATTATAACAACATTTACTCTGTTTCTTATTCTTCCTTTCTTTCGGCGCAGGAGGAGAAGAATACTTAGGGAAGAGAAAGAGATGGAGATGAGAAACATTAAGCTTTTCTTAGAGAATCAAAGCATCATACGAGAGAACGAAGCTCTAAAGAAGAAGGCTCTTCTTCTCCACCAAGAAAACAATGCTCTCTTCTCCCTGCTTCATCCAAAACTCTCCCCTGTTCCATAATCCTTCCTTGAGTGATCTTGATTACGTTTGCACTACTCTTCTTGTACCCTCGCTAGAGACCTAAATTTACCAAGTAATAATATACATATCAATGATTATAATTCATCATTATCCTCTTTTTTTTTTCAATTTCTCTGGTGAAGTCAAACGGAACCTAAAGATGTATACAGTTATAGACACGAATGATTTGTTAGCCAAAGATGATCATTTCACATTAATCAAAAAGTGGAAATCTTTACAACTCACTGTTAAATTAACTAACAATTTTATATATATGCAGACAAACAATCTGGGTTTCACTTTACATAACCACACCACAAAGAAACCCTTACAGAGCTACAACATACTATAAACAAATAAAATACCCTGCATCCCTATGTTATGGAATCCATAAAATATACAATCTGATCCCTAGTTATGAGTTAGGGACTGATATGCATAAGAAGATGTGTGAGATCGAGTTAGAAACTGGTTACAAAGAGAATAACCTTAGGGCATCATTACCGGGCTTCTTAGCCGCGATCCTTAGGCCAAATTTGGACCAAATTTAAATAAAAAAAGAAGTTAATTAGAGGAATCGATTTTTACGTAAGAAATTTTTGGTGGTGTTGCTTGTGTCACGTGGCGAGTTGTGATAGGAGGTAGAAAGCGGTAGAGGGAGCATGCGTTTCGGTCTCGATCCATTCTCTTCGTCTCCCTCTTCTCTCTCTCTCTCTCCGGAGAAGGCGATTTCATGAGCAGTGAAGCAGCGTCGCAAACCACACGGATTCACCGTTCAATCCAAAGCTCTACCGCCACATCGAATCTCCACCAGGTTCGTGTTACTTCTCTGAGCTTTTTTTTTTTTTTCCGATTATCGGTTTGATTTGTGGATCTAATGTTTTTTTTTTTGGTTCGATTCCCTTTTGCATGCGTGGTATCTGATCTGTGTTTGCATCGTCTCACTATTCTCTCTCTCTCGCCGGTAGTTTTCGGCCGCCGTCGTCTATTCTCACCGAATCCAGAAGGATCTCGCCGTCGTCTTCCGAATCGAAACGATACCAGGTTTGTCTTCTGTCTCTGTTAATCATCTGTCTCTGTTAAGGTCTGCGAATTAGAGGAAACGATTTGCTTGGTTTGTTCGAATTGATTGGTTTGTTTCTGAATGTTTGGTTCTATAGTTTGTGTGTATAGAGTTTATGAATGTTTGTGTGTATAGTTTCTGATGGATTGGTTGGCGAGGAATTTGATTGTGAACTGATCTGTGTCTGATTGTAAAGTCCATTGATGCGTGTATTTTAGATTAAATTTTGGAATTTATACTCGATGGATCTGTGTTTGTTTGACATTGTGAATGTAGACTTGATTTATTAGTGAAGTGTTTTCGGTAAAATCTGGCATAATATGTTGTTTAAAATACATTGGCTTCATCATTGAATTCACCAGTGTGGAAATTTTACAAAAAACTTGGCTTCATCATTGTTTTTTTAGTTATTAGTTTCAAACGAGTAACCAGTCTGTAAGGAGTATATAAGTTTAGTTACTTATATACTTTTGTATTTTGTTTCTAACCAAATGAAAATCATATTTAGTTACTTGATTGTTTTGATGGTTTTTAAGTGTTGTAATAACTATTGATTAGACCATAATAGTTGATGGTTAGGTCTTTATTTAAAGCTCTTTATGATCTTTTTCTCTCTTTTTTTCTTTATATAACCGCAAGAAGCTATAATTCTTGTCATAGTAATCTCTTTCTCTCTTGTTTCTCTTTCTGTCTTTTATAATCCTCTCATTCTGCTCGCTATGGATTCAAGGAATCCTTTGAATCCATATAGTGACTCCCCTAGTTATAGCTATCTTCTCCACAGTCAAAACTTCCAGTATGGAAGTTATCCTCCGAGTCAAAACTTTGGAGGAGGATCGGAGATACCTCCTTTTAGTTCACAAGCACCCGACGCTCCAGCTGAACGTGAAAACCCACCAGTTGCCTCTAAGGAGAGAAGGAAATGGATTCCAGCTGATGACGAGGTTGTAATAAGTGCGTGGCTCAACACATCTAAGGATGCTGTTGTTGGAAATGAACAAAAATCTGGGACGTTCTGGAAACGTGTAGCTGATTATTATGCATCTAGCCCACATGCGAAAGAGAGTGGTGAACCTAGAGAGTGGGAACATCTTAAGCAGAGGTGGCAGAAGATTAATGACTACACCAACAAATTCTTTGGTGCTTACGCGACAGCAGAGAGACAGGTCAGTTTTGGTCAGAGCGAGACTGATGTCCTCAAGGCGGCTTATGATATTTACTTCGCTAATCATAACGTGAGAGAATTTCAAGAAAGCGAAGAAGAGGATACATTCACTGTTATTCCGAATTCAAATCTCGGCACTGCAATGGATCGTCGATCGAGCGTTCGTAACAGACAAGCCCATGAACGATTAGAATTCGATTTGATTGAAAATATATGGGCTAAATTTGCACATCTTCCAAATAACCAATGATTTTTAAGTTTCTATGAATTGAATAAAATGTGTGTTTGCTATTATTTATAAATTTTTTTTTTTTAAATGTATAGAATGTAATAAAATGTTTGTAATTTTAATTTAATGATTTTTTTTTTCTTTTTAATGTATTGAATATAAATGAATATATCTTAATTACTACTTATTAATAAAAAATAATATTTTATACCTAAGAACCTTCGAAAAGTTCCATTGATAATGTTGTATTTTACTTAAGTATCTTAGAAAACTTCTTACACTAAAAATAGTAATTAAAAATTCTAAGATGTTTGCTAAGAGTTGCCATTGATAATGTTGCTCTTACCCTGAATATGTCTTCACAAGGAGAATCATACCATTTGGGATTTTCTTGATAGAAGCTATCAACTTGTAATCCAACTAAACCTACGTCTGATACTAACCTTCGCTGTGTCTCATCGTTTTTGTTAATTTAGAATCTTCACAATTCAGAATGCTCTTCTCATCAAAGTCATTGCACTTCAACCATTTCTCAGGCTTGCATGTTCAGACAAGATATCCTTTGGGCTTCTACACCCAGGTGGTGGCCTTATCTGTTCCCAAGGAACAACATCATCAAGGCTCCTCCCAAAACTGTCTTCATCATCTTCAATAAGTTCTGCATGCTCACTCCAATGAGCTAAATCGTTATCTCCAACAAGCATTTCATTTGAGCGTGAGCTCGGTGTTCCCTTAACAACACCCTCATCACCGAGATTCCTGATCTTGTTGACCATCTCAAACAGCTCTCCGGACACCGAACCCAACATCTCTAGTGAAATCTTCCCAATCTTTCCTTCCAAAGAGCCGAGTTCAGCCCTTAGCTCCTGCACCTGATGCAAGACAGTAAAACGCATATTCCCACCACCAGTCTCTTCGGTTTCCAAGTCTTCCCTCACACCATAGACGATATCTTGTTCCATCAAATAACCCTTATGACCAACAAGCCGATGCATGATCCTCGCATTCCCATCCAATGCCCCGGGCTCATGATACACAAAAGTCTTGTCCTTTTCATTGTAGTTAGCAATGGGGACAATAGCTCTGATCCTAAAACCGCAGCCGCATCTCTTTGACTGATAAGGCTCCCTCTTAAGAACCCTAGAGTTCTTAAAAACAGGCTCTCCAGCTCTGTGACAAGCGTAGTCCTTCACCTCTGCCATAAACGGTTTACACCTTTTATACTTCTGCCTAATACACAACACAACCTTATGCTTAGAAGCTAATTCCTGTAACCTATCGGGAACATACTTATCAGGGCACATCAAAAGACTCCGTATAATAATAACACAAGAGTGTAGCTTACACTTTTTAGAGAGCAGAAGAAGAAATTTATGCTAGAAGAGACTTGTGTGACGAATAAAGGAGATCTCAAATACGTAGGAAGCCTCTTGGCTCTTTCACCTTTTACTTCCAACATCTTGAATTCCCCCACAAGATCACAAGGATGCTTACACCACAAAGTCACCTAAAATCAACGAAGAGAACATAAAATCGGCAGCTTCAGTTGTTTACTCTCGCGCTCATGGCCGTGGAGAAGAGAATGGATGAAGAAGTTGTTTAGCACAAAACTGGATTCATGGTTTGCACTTGTCAACGATCGTTTGTATATATTTTCCTAATATTAAAGTGCTTCTTACGAGGCTATTAGTCCTTAATATGGTTCAAGTCTTCAAATCATGTAAGCTGCTTAGAAGTACATAGATTGAGTGGGATGTGTTCCAAGGTTAAACCTAAACACAGAAAAAGCAAAAACAATCCTCAGCTAACAACAAGAAGTACAAACGCTCAGAAGCATTTCCGGTGAACCACTGATGGTCCAGTCTCGTCGTAATCAGCTTTGGTAACATGCTGATTCTGCGGAAACACCACCTTGGCTAGTATTGCTCCTCCTATCCAAGCCGAGTACAATCCCAAATTCTCACTCATATATTCAGGAGGTTTCACCAGCGTTGGCCTAATAGCAGATGAGCACAAGCTTGCTTCTTTTTGAAACCTACCTTCAAATCCTGCCAATGACGATGTACACCACAACCCATTAAGTCTTTCAATATCAACACACACAAGTGTACTAAGTTATTGTTGTTGTTGTTACCTGTCATAGAGGTTGTACCACCACAAAGCACAGTGTTCTCCAAGAGTTGCCTATGGTTCTCAGACGATACTGTGGAGATAATCCGGACAAGCTGTTCAACGATTCCATGCTCCTCGAGTCCCAATATTGATGGCTGAAACAAAGCTTCACCAACAGAGTATCTCTCTCGCCCAATGCTTATCACCTACAAGACCATCATTTTGTTATTATAAATAGACTTCTTTACCCTTGTTGTTGATCATCCTTTTGGTGAGACTGGATCTTTTGGCTTGTTGAGTTTAGCTCTTCAAGAAGGCAGTTTCAAGAGTTTGTTCTTGAATCTGAAGGCTCAAGGCATCGTTGATGACTTGAGATTGTAATCGATCTGATAAAAGCAATAAAACTCTTCTTTGCTCTTATCAATTGGTGCGGTGAGCTGTACGAGCTTCGCGGCGGTGACAATGGCGATTCGGAGCTTGGCGTTGACGGTGAACGATGAAACGAAGGTGACGGCCTATCAGCATTTCGCGACGACGGAGACGAGTTCAGATCAGAGTTTGGTGATGAAGACGATGATGACGTTGAAGGATGAAGCGACAGGAGACGTGAACGTATATCCGAAGGTGAGCGATTCGAAGCTGAGCTTCGCGGAGACGTCAATGGCGGCTCGGATCTTGACGATCACCACGAGCGATGAAATGAAGAAGATGACTATCAAAACACAACTGAATCGGATAGATTTGGCGAGCTCTTCCTATCCTAATGCTCAGATTCCTTTGTTTGACGGATCGAATCCGTATTCTTGGATTGCGAGGATGTTTCGTTTCTTTCGTCTTGGCCAATATGCACGAGAAGAGCAGTTACCATTGGTTGCAGAGAGCTTGAAAGGTGATGCTCTGAGTTGGTACAAGGTGGAAATGGCTAGAGCTGAATTTGTTGATTTGTTGGAGTTCAGCGGCTTGGTGGCTCGATTTGCAAAGGTCATGCCTTGTTCTCCAGTAAAAGAAACTCAGATTTCATGTGAGGATGCTGATGATGATGATCAGATTTCACGTGAGAAAGTTGTTCTTGAGAAAGAAATGTTGCAGAAGACAGAATCACCACGTGTGGAAGAATCGTATGAGAACAATGGTGATGAGGAAAGAGTTGAGACGCCGTAACTCGAGTAATATATCGAGTCCGCAATCTGTAACAAGATTGATGAGCAGTTTAGTGAACATAAAACCTCATGATGCAACCATACCTTTTCACCACTTTGGTTTCTTCGAGGAGAAGAATCTGCTACAATCTTTATCCATGGGTGTCAATGAGGATGGTGAACCAATCAAGATTTCTCGAATGGGATGGATATGGTAAATGGTCATCTCGCACACCAACCGCCGCTAAAATGATTCTCGAAACGAAGTGAGAAGCAACATATTCAACAGCTCAAGCTCATCAAATCGTGGCATTTCAAGTATAAAGCTAAAGTCAAACCGAGGATAAAGAGTCATTTCTGCAGTCATCGATGCTGGTGTTGAAGTGAGGGTGACTAGATGTTCTTATGATGAGATGTCTTCATTGGGGAGAGAAAGTCGATGCCATCTATGCTCTTTCTTCTGCCTAACTTCAAAGAAACAATGGCTGTGCAGGCAGTAAAATACCGAGATTTTGGAAGAGGGATATACAGCAGCATGATCTTAGTGAAAGCGCTACAGAAACTTTGCTTCCTCACTCTATTCAAAGACAACGAGATGTCACGAATGTTGTTGTTGATCATCCTTTTGGTGAGACTGGATCTTTTGGCTTGTTGAGTTTAGCTCTTCAAGAAGGCAGTACAAGTGTTCATCAAGATACAAATGGCACTGTTGGAGACTTGTGCTGCACACTAAAGGAGTTACGGTGCTGCTGTCTATGATTTTGTGTCTTGAGTTGTTATGTTGGGAAATAATGGCTTTGAAACAGCTAAGGGAGAGCTATTAATGAAGCAGATTAGTGAGCAGAAACTACAGGCTGTTAATGTGTATAGAAACATGAGATTACATGGCTTATCCGCTAATCATTTGTGGGTTTCAGAATCGGGTGGAAGCTACGTTTCATTGTTTTACAGCAAGGAACCTCAGCTACCAATTCCAGTAAATCAAATACGTAAGAAAACTCGCTACAAGACATGGAAACATGAGTACAAAAGAAGACTAAAACAGAGGGTTGAGCCGAAGCAACTGAAAATGTGAGGAAAATGGTTGAGATTTCAAGTGGTGGAAACTTAGGTCCTCTTACTTATATGTCGTCACATCCACTAGAGACTGCGTTGAACTTAATGGTTCATCCTTTTAAGTGGAAGAGGATACTTGAAGTTCGCTTTGGCGTGTATTATCTACCAACAGCAGAATCGGTTATAATGAATGTGGTACCGAACCGAGCTGAGGGTTAAGCACCATTCGGACTTGCTTACTCGTGAGGCGCAAAACTTGTTACAACAAAAGGATACAGATTACAGATTCAGCAAGAATACTACTCTATTTGGCACGGATGGAGAAACGAAGATGTGTTCCCTGACTGTGTTGCTAGAAAAACGAAGAGTTTAATGCTATTCACAGCTTGTGGCGAAGTTAGCACTTGCAAGCCCGCGTAAAGCCAGACTTGCAGAGCTTGAGGACAAGCTCTATTTGAACCGGGGTAATGATAGGTACCGGCTGAGTTGGCACAAGAAGATTGTTTGAGTAGAGAAGTGCTGAGTTGGCACTGCTGCAACAACTTGAGAGTCAAGAAACAGAGACAGTTAGGAGATAGTATAAATAGACTTCTTTACCCTTGTTGTTGATCATCCTTTTGGTGAGACTGGATCTTTTGGCTTGTTGAGTTTAGCTCTTCAGAAGGCAGTTTCAAGAGTTTGTTCTTGAATCTGAAGGCTCAAGGCATCGTTGATGACTTGAGATTGTATCGATCGATAAAAGCAATAAAACTCTTCTTTGCTCTTATCACATTGTTGTAAGACTCTTGATTTGTAGTCACACAAACCTGTCCGTCAGGAAGTGTATGCTGCTCGATTTCACAGTTTTGGGTTTTCTCGTAAGCAATCTCATCCTCGGCACAGTTTGCATACTGTTCCTTGAGTGTTTCAACATCAGACATGCTGAGATTCACAGAAGGGTTGGATTTTCCAAGCTCTTGGGCGAATAGTTTTGTGAGATCTGTTCCACCGAGCTCAAACCGTTTCGAGGCAATGTGCTGCACAGCACCTTCAAGAACTGGGGCAATATCTGGGTACATACCGGAAGCGAGTTAAAAACAACTGAGAGATCAATCACCAAGTTTGAAAAAAAATACACAACCAGCTACATAGACAAGGAAACTCCAATCTACTACAGGATAAAAAATCATCGGTTTAACTAAAGTTTCAGAGCATGTAAAAAGGTTAGGAAAGGGAAACAACAACTCCTATTCAAGAAACTGGGTACACTGAAAAACAACTGAAAGATCAATCACAAAGTTAACAGTTAACACATCATACATTAACAACATACTGATGATCATACAAAGCTACATACACAAGGAATCTCCCATCTACTACAACTTAGCAGGAAAACGAATGGTTTAACCAAACGTTTCAGAGCATGTAAAAAGGTTAGTCAAGGGAAACAACAACAACTCCTGTAACATAATTCAAACTAGAGATTGAGATATGACAATGTGACAAGACACAAAGAGTAAGATCAGATTATAACACAGGCGAGTCAAGTTGTTTAATCATACCTATCTTCCCATGACCAATATCAACAGTGCAACCGGAGATCCTTCCAACAGCGTAAAGAGACAACACTGCTTGCTCTGACGCATAGAATCCAGACACATTGAACGTTTCAAACATCAACTGCACCAACTGCTCCCTAATAGCCTGCCCCCCCAAAACAATCAATTACATAAACAAATTAGCAACCTTTACTAGATCATGACCGAATTGTCAAACACATGGCCGTCAAAGTTCTCATTTTTACAACTAATACCAAAAGGGTTGAGATACAAGAGACCTTAGGAGTGGAGAGTGGATCAGTGAAGAGTATATTGCCTTCGTTTCCCTCTTCCCATCCAAGCCCAGTGTACACAACGTAACGCAACAGATCCTCCATAGCGTCCCAGTCTTTAATAAAGCCCCTTTCAATCGGATCAAGAGTGACATCTTCAAAAACAGTGGAGGTGTTATCAGACCCATCATCAACCATTCGTTTCATCTGAGATGGGATTATCATTGCAGGAGACTGATCAGGAATCGCTGCTCCCGCTTTCAGGAGCTTCGAGCCAGCATCAACGACAAGTGCTTCCATTATCTTCACTCACACACACACCCAGAAACCCTAAATCCCCAATTTCCAGAAATATGCGAAAGATTAGTAGCACCACCAAGTAAGGGAAGCTAAAGCAGAGAACTTGAGAGAACGAAATCAAGGGAGAGACATAGAAAGAGAGCGAGATTGGCTTTTCGAAGCAACCCACCTTGAATTGAAAATGGGCGAAGCTTTACGAGTGAGTGACAGAAAGAGACGATCGAAGAAGAAACAGCAATCAATCAAAAGCTCGCTCATAAAATGCGCATTAAAAAGCCCACAATCGTATCTAAGGCCCATTGTAAAGCCCAATAATTTGGAGCCCAGTTTTTGTCTTCGTCTGCTTTCGTGTTTACAAAGCCAAGAGTGAAAGAGCTCTTCTTATGCTCCAATCTCTCTCTCTTCTCTGCCAATTCTCGAGTCTCTTTTCCTCTTTGCTAACAAAGCATCCCTTTTTTTGAAGACGGAGAAGCTCCATGACGAAGCAGCACGCGAACTGGTCTCCTTACGATAACAATGGAGGGTAACGGATCCTGTGACCCTTTTATCCACACGCTGAGTTTTCTTCGTCTAGTATCTTTCTTCTGATTCGCTAATTGAGCGTTTTTAATTTCGATTCACTTTTTTTCTATTGATCTCTGTGTGTGTTCTACTTCAGAACATGCGTGGCCATCGCTGGATCGGATTACTGCGTTATCGCCGCCGATACTCGGATGTCTACCGGTTACAGTATTCTCAGTCGCGATTACTCCAAAATCCATAAACTGTAAGTATCCTCGCTTTCGATCCTTCAGGGGAAGTAACTAGTGTAGATTACTAGGGTTTCTGTAAAAGAAAATCTACGTTCTTTGCAATTGGATGATTCGTAGATCTAGGATAGGAGATTCAGTCATTTTGTTGATGGATTAATTCTGTGTTTTCCTGCATATCGATCATTTTTTGTTTATTTATTATGCAAAGTTGCTGTCTTTTAATCTCTCCAGAGCAGACAAAGCTGTGCTCTCTTCTTCAGGCTTTCAGGCTGATGTGAAGGCATTGCAGAAAGTTCTTAAATCAAGGCACTTGGTGAGATTCGTGTGATCAATCTCGTTTGAAAAAGATCAAGACTTGACGTAGTAGTAACAGTGTTCTCTTTGTGTGTGTGTTTTCGGTGTCGTGCAGGTTTATCAGCATCAGCATAACAAGCAGATGAGCTGTCCTGCAATGGCTCAGCTTCTCTCCAACACGCTTTACTTCAAGCGCTTTTTTCCTTACTATGCCTTTAATGTTCTAGGAGGGCTTGACGAGGAGGGTAAAGGTTGTGTCTTTACGTATGATGCTGTTGGTTCGTATGAGAAGGTTGGATACAGTGCTCAAGGTTCTGGCTCCACTCTAATCATGCCTTTCCTTGACAATCAACTCAAGAGTCCCAGCCCTCTTCTGCTACCCGCACAGGTGTGTCTTTGCTTGTGATTGTCCTTTAAGCAAATTTAAGCACATATTGAATCATTTCACTTGCTTATTTTGTGTCCTTTTTATGTAGGATGCTATCACACCCCTTTCCGAACCTGAAGCAGTTGACTTGGTCAAGACTGTGTTCGCATCTGCCACTGAGAGGGATATCTACACTGTAAGTTTCCTCATATTACCTACCTACTGAAGAAAAGACATTACCATTGTTTGTTGATTTTGGCTTATACCTTTTGTGTTTATTGCTTGTAATAGGGAGACAAGCTTGAGATCATGATTCTTAAGGCCGATGGCATCAGGACCGAAGTCATGGACTTGAGGAAAGACTAAGCAGGATATGAATGTTGGGAAACACTCACACCTTTGTTCGTTTTTCTTTATTCACATCTCAACATTAGGTCCCCTTGGTTATCTTGAACTGTATTGTTGGCTTGATGTATTATTGCAGTAATCAACTCATGCTTGAAGTTTCCTTTATTACAAGTTCTTTTGGAGAGTTTTAATAACAATATTCGATTTCTTAGCTACATATAAACTTCTATAGAGTTCATTTTTATCTTGTTTGGTTTATGATTTAAAAACATTTTCAGTTACATTAATAACAAAATAATCCACTTTAGTTCTTAGTTTATCGAATCCACACATTTACATCACTTTCTCAGTATTGAATTTTTATCAGAAAAGGAGTTCCCTAGCAAAAATTTGTGGAGTCCATAAAAAAATGTAAAGTTAATAGATGCCTCAACACCTCTCTTTTTGAAACAAGGCTGTTTACTTGGGGGCTTAACTCCTTTAATGGAAGGATATTTTCTTTTAAATGGGCCTATTTAAGTAGGATTTTCGTTCTTGATGGGCCTGTAAAAGCCTTCTGGAAATAAAAGTGAGATATGTAGCAACGACCTTAAGAGACTACTATATATTAGCAACTAGGGTTTTGGTCACTCTTTACTGCTGTCGCCGCCGGAAGAAACCGAGGAAGAACGATCTTCAGAGAAAGTAAACACCGTGCAAAGTCGTCGTCATGGGTCGGCTACACTCTAAAGGGTTCGTCAGCTTCTTTCCTTATTGTATTCAGTTGGGCATTGTTTTGAAAACTGGTTTCTCTTACATTCCTCGTATCTGTTTTTTGTGCTCTGTAGTAAGGGAATCTCAGCATCTGCTTTGCCGTATAAGCGATCACCACCGAGTTGGCTCAAGACAACCTCCCAGGATGTAAGATGTGATATGTTTCTGTTTGTATTTCATATGCCGATTTGTTCGAAATGCTGTGAACTTTTGAAGATTGGTATCCGCTACATTTAGGTTGCGTGCAGTAGAAGTAATGTGATGGTTATTAAAGAGATGCATTTAATTTTGCTAATAGGAAAGATCTGATATGAAGTTTGTATCTTGATATTCTCACACCACGTGAGGTTACTTGGTACTTGCTTTGAGAAGAATTCGTTTACTTTTGATTGGTCTTGACGTTTTGTTCTGGTGCACCAATAGGTCGATGAGTCCATCTGCAAGTTTGCAAAGAAGGGTTTGACACCATCTCAGATTGGTGTTATTCTTCGTGACTCTCACGGTATCCCACAGGTGAAGAGTGTTACTGGAAACAAGATCTTGAGAATCTTGAAAGCTCATGGTACTTTTCAGTCTCTCTTCTAACTTTGTTTTGTTTTGTTTATTTGAATTGCTAAACATTCAGTGAAACTAAGAGTTCATTTGGGATATCGTGAAGGTCTTGCCCCTGAGATCCCAGAGGATCTGTATCACCTGATCAAGAAAGCGGTTGCTATCCGCAAGCACCTTGAGAGGAACAGGAAAGACAAGGATTCCAAGTTCAGGTTGATTCTTGTGGAGAGCAGAATCCACCGTCTTGCTCGTTACTACAAGAAGACCAAGAAGCTCCCTCCCGTCTGGAAGTAGTAAGTTCTTAACTTCTTTTTGAAAAAAGTTACTTCTCAACATTTGAATGATAATCTTATTTCTAATCTTAATTCTCATTTCTTGTTGTATTTGCAGCGAGTCTACCACCGCAAGCACTCTTGTGGCATAAGGAAAAGCATAGAGTAGTAGTTCAAAGTCTTTCATGAGCGACCATTTCATTGCAGTATTGCAACTCAAGTTATATATGACAATGGCTTTGTATCTCAGTTCTCTAGTGTTTTGATGCGATTTTGAATTTAATGAAAACTCTTGGTCTTTCAGTTTGGCTTGTATTCATTACACATTTATTTAACGTTCGTAGTCTAGCTTTTAGCTGTTTCGTTAGTAGCATGCTGTTATACCATTTAACAGAATAGTCTTGGCTCAAATAGTTGTCAAGTCGAAACTTTAATATGTACGAAGCCACCGTATTCTGAACGCAACTTTCTTGATATTCGGTGTACATATAGCTTCGAGGTTCTTTGATCAGCCCCGTAGCTGAAGGACTGATCTTTGATATGTACGAAGATAATGGAATGCGAATATGTTTTGCTTATTCTTGTAGCATCATAATAATCTCTGGGGATATCCTAAAGTAGTGAGTCCTACTTATGTTGTCTGTCATCATGACGACAAGTTGACAAAGCGACAAACGTTGCCTTCTTCTCTTGTTAGTTAGTCAGGCTTAGGAGGATATGGATATTTTTGTATATTTCTCAAGGTGGAAACTTCACCATTCCTTCAATATCTCCTTTTGATCGTGTATCCACCCTTCTCGACTCCTTCGATGGACGTACCTGGAAGCTGTTTCGTTTCCATCAGCAGGACGGAACATGAGAGTGTTTGGCATCGCACGGAAACTGGCGATGTGCTCAATGGGCTGATGGGCCGGTCCATCCTCTCCAAGACCAATGGAGTCATGAGTCATAACGTAGAATAACACCAGCTTCGGACAGAGACGAGATTCTCATGGCGCCTCTCATGTCGTCACTAGTCAGTGAAGACAAAGAAGGTTGCACAGTAAGGGATAAGGCCGGGGCTGTGAAGTGCAATGCCATTGCAGATGGCTCCCATTCCGTGCTCTCTAACACCAAACCTGAGGTTTCTTTCTTCGGGCGTGGCTTCTTGGAAGTCGCCAAAGGCTTTAAGCAATGTCATGTCTGGTAGCCTCAACTTCTTCTCACCAAGTGCAGCTCCATGGACACTGTATGAGTTGGCCTTGTTGGGAGATCCATAACCAATTGTAGTAGTAACCTGGGACACAAGCAAAATGGTCAAATCAATATTCAATATGTCTGATGGCTAAGACATTTTGTAGTTAGTTACCTTAATCAATGTGGGCTTGTCTGTAACAGCTTTAGCTTCCTTAATAGCAGCACGGATCTCATCATACACAGTGTTACCATTCTTCACCCAGATAACATGCCATCCAAGTGCTTCGAAACGCTGGTCCACGTTCTCAGTGAAAGCGATAAGCTTTCCAAGTCCCCAGTGACCAGCTTTATATAGAGACTTCGATAGATTACTACTACTTTCTCTTTTGTCGCAGCCACCTTCTTACTTGCCGGAATCTCAAGAGAATAATACGGTTAATGTCAACTGATGTTTATTAGGGTGATGATTGTTTAGATAGTTATTAGATTTTAGTTTTTGGTTTTTGGCTTTTGGTTTTTGGATTTTAGATTTTGGTTTTTAAGTTTTGGATTTTGATTTTGCTGTAGATTCAAGTTTTTCAAAAAATTTGAATGGTAAACTTAGATTTTGGTTTTTGTTTTTCAAACTAAAATAAGTTATTAGAAAATAATATATTTCTTTTAAAAAAATACTAAATATTATTATTATCACTATTAATAAATAAAATATAGTAAACATTATTTAAAATATATTACAAAATGAAAGTAATAGATATAATTCAAAATAAATATAATTTATATCTCCAGGAAAATATACAATAGATAGTTAAGATTTAAAACGGAATAAATATCAATAACTAGATTTTAAAAGTATATTTAATTCTAAAAACTTAATATTTATATTTTTTAAAAGTAAAATTTATATAATTATATTTTAAAATGGTAAGAATACATAAAATTTATGTAATTCAAATATATTAACAGAAACTAATAGCTATGTTTTTAATAAAAACAAAATAACAATGTTATAAATGTATAATAATTATATCTAACAAAATTTAATTTAAATACTATATTATAGGATATTAATTAAATAATTATAAAATTAATCTATCTAAACATAACTCCAATAACTTAATTCGTAGAGAAGATTATTAATTTATTTTATTCATGGGTTTTTAGAATAAATGTATATTTTCACACAAAAAAAGAAAAAATGTATCTTTTATATAGTAGATGTATTTATAAATATTTTTTTGCAAAATAAAAAGTTAAAAATAAAAGTATATTTCAATAATTAATTTTATTTTTAACAAGGTTTTCAAAAAAAATTTAATATATATTATTTTCATTTTATATAGGTTGAGCAAATGATTCTTACTAAACTTTACATTTAAGTATATCTTAATGCATGAATATAGTAAAACATTTTTTCTTTTCTTTTTTTTTGTAACAAGTAAAACATTTTTTTCTTAAAAAAGAAAAAAAAAAGATTGAAACCAACGTAAGAAACCATGAAAACTTTGTTTTTGGTTTTTGTGTGAAAAAAACAGTTATTGGAAAAAACTAGTTTCCCTATATTTTAGGAAATCCATTTTTTAAGAATCTTGATTGGATAAAAAATGGTTTTTGGAAAAACAAAAACCAAAAACTAATCTAAAAACCACAAACAATCATCCTTAGGACACAAAAATATAGAGAACTAGGATAAGACTAAGGCGCAGGATGAATTTATATGATAAATAGTTAAAAGATATAGCATTACAAAATTAAAATTTATATTTGATTAAATTTATAGTTTTGGCACCAATACAGTTATTTTTGTAATTATATTATTTTTCCTATGGGCTGAACCATTTTTTATAAATTGTGGACCAGCCCAAACCATTATCTTGCTTTTAGATTTATAGATTTAGATAAGACTCGAATTTTTATGGGATGGCTATTATAATATTTGCGACGGTATATATATGGTAGTCATAGGTAGGTTAAAGAAGATAATTGAAATAGTTAGCAGTATTATACATAAAAACCATATATAATAGCGTCTTACATATTTATGTAAATTTTCAATAACTACAACAACATATTTCGCAACTTCATTTCTATTAAAGAAATGATAGACTTGGTGACAAAATAACTTAGTCTTCATTTAACTTACCATATCAATTATCTACAAAAATCAATACACTTGGTAAAAAAGTTTCTTATTTATTTAAAGTGCCTGTGATATAAACACGATGATTAAATTTACCTTATGAAGCCTGATTCTTAAATTGTAATATCATGCCTTGCTCCCAAAGTTATTGTGTAGTAGTAAATACAATATTTCCATATTACATGAGACGACCTTGTTTATTAAGGCAATAACTTCGATATATAATTATTGGGGTAGATTGGTTGGATTGTAGCTGTAGAAAATTTACTGTAGAATTTAGACGGTAGAATTTTTTGATGTAGTTGTAATCTAGTGTAGCTGTAAAAATTAAATGAAAAATGATAAAAAGAAAATATATTCCTACAACAATATTTATAAAATAAAAAAATTCCTACAACCATATTTTTTTGCTTTAGAAAGGCTTCTACAGCCAATTATTTTATTTTATTGACTTTAGTTTTAAAAACTAGTTAAAGCATGATTGGTAACTTAAGTGGTTGTAGATAGAAATTAAAATTAGAGTCACTAGTTACAATCCAACCAATCATCCCCATAACCGTATAGTTTACTGGAGTTCTTAATCGTTTCTTTTAATAAGGAAAACATAATTTAAGCTTACCTACTATGAAGTTATTTGATGCTTGTGTATCTGGGTGAAGAGAACAGTAATTAGGATATCAATACAATTTTTTTCATTGCTTATGGTTCGGTTCAAATTGAAAGATAGATGCCATATAGAACCAAGATTAACAATACAAATAAGTCAACATTTTTTGGTTTTCTAATCAAGTACAAAAATGACATGGCTGTGTTTTAGTTATGTTAGGTAGTCAATTTATAAAGCTATACGACATGTAATACACATTGTAATGCTATACGACAATGTGTCCACATTTTATAATGTTTTAATACAAATTAACATGTTTAGCCACAGTCATTAAATAATTTAATCACATTGGTCGTTACTAATAATACAAAGATATGATGCTATTGATGATGTTGATGAGAAAATTGCTGCTACTACAAAAGAACAACCGAGAAGTAGAACATACTTTTAGTTTTGTATACAGAGAAACCATTTTTAACGTACGTTGTTGACAAAGAGAACCAACGGTAGACTTGAGTGGAAAATACATAGACACTATATGCGTTATATTTAGACATAGAATAGTCTAACATCGTATTAATTTTATACTATGTACACTAGGTAAGACCTGCGCCCTGCGCAGGGTTAAACGGTTCTTAAAAAAATTATGTTCTATAAATCCGCACCCTTTCAGATGAGATATTTTGTAAAATATTTGAAATAAAAATATTTTTAGAAATTTTTTTCTATAATAACAAAAGATATAATAAGATATATTTTAGTGATTTGATCAAATTAAAATTGTAAAACCATTTATTTTTTTAATCAATTTAAATATGTTATATGATTCTAAAATCTTCAAACATATAGTTTAACTTTAACGATATTGAAATAGATTTATTTTTTGATATGAATATATATCAAATCAAAACTTTCTACTCATATATGTTTATGATCATTTTTATTTATGATAAGAACAAAATTAAATTATTGATTACAAAATTTTCAATATGAGATTTTTAGACTTTACAACAGTAATTTATAGTCACTTAAAATATAATATAACATATACAAACTTTTTAAAATTTTTGACATGATTAATGTGACTGTTTAGTTTATTTAATAGCATAAAATTTAACAAAAATAATAAATGGTATACTAATTGTTGTAAAATATATATTATTCAAAATCACTAATTATCATATATTTTTAATCACATTCAGTAATTTTGTAGCATGTAGATACATTTTGTAGACATTTAACTAATATTATGTTGATACATTTTATAAACTTACTATTTTTTGGAACCTCATGCATGTACCATACAAAACATACATGTCCAAAAGAAAAATATTTGAATAAATGTAATTTGCAACGCCAAAACATATATGTAAATTACCGAACCAGATCAAAATATAATAGTCTGTCAGATTATTAGAAGTCAATTAAGTTTTTAAACATCTTTGGACAGAAGTGTAACCGAAGTAACATATTAATTGTAAAATCCAAAAATTGTTTGTCTCTGCTGCAACACATGGACGGATTGCCCCACTTCATCCTTCTTCATGGTTCCATGAATCTTGTTACCCTATTAAAGATGAACACAGAATAGTAAGAAATCTTACATACTATAATACCGAGCATAATTCACACAATGAAGCATCATATATATCATTAAACTTACTCTAGCATCCACAAAGATTATCTCAATAGTCTCACCACTCCCAGCTGAATACTGCTCCCACAGCTGGATGGTTTTGATTCTAACCTTCCACATTGATTTGAAAAGGCTCAGGTCTGAGATATGGTCATCGCAGCCATGGTGAATTTCTAAGATTTGGGAAGGATCAATGATTTTGCTCTTGTTTAATGAATGACGAAATGACTCATTTCCCCTTCGGTTATACAAGAGGAAAACAGAGAATTATGGAGAATATATTTGTAACTTAAACCAATTAATGGAATAAATTTAGCTTGTCAATAAAAATTAACGCACAATCTCAGTAACATTTGCCATATATAGGTCATTGATTTTATATTCTCAATAAACGTCTTATTAACTTGCGGAATCACGTAGAATTTTTAGCATATATAAGGGATACAGTGCATTTTAAATAATTAAATAGTCAAAACTATATATATACTAACCTAAAATAAAAATGGCCATAAAGAACGTATTTAAGGGACGTATAGTTCCAGTAATTAGGCTAGAAACATTCTTATCTTACTTGCATAAACCGGCATATAATAGTTTACCAAATTCATATTGGTTCGTTTAAATTATATCATTGCGATTTGCGGTAATAACCTTTATCCCCATATTTAAAATTCGACCAAGCTCATTATATACAGAAAGCTATGCATTCCTTATTATGTAGGTGAACCGTAGCATTGCTATTCTAACGATGAACCGTAAATTATTTAAAACATCATGATGAAGTAAAGTAAAGTAATGTCTTAAGAAACAAAGAACAGACTGTCCGACTTCATCTTTTTTCACGGTCCCATGTATCTTATCACCCTAGCAAGTAAGAAACAAATATGTCAAGTAAGGAACAAAGGTATCTTAACCCAAGTAAGAAACAAAGATACAACTGACTCTGGAAAATTTGAAAGTGGACAACCGTTTCGTGAATTAAGTGGAACTGTGAGAGAGCTATAGCTTATTGACGACTAAAGTTGTGCTGCATTCTTATAGTGAACGTTGTCTTCGAAGGGATTTATATATTAGTAACATTTGGCATTAACCTTCGATGCGTAATCTTAGGTAATAAATAACAAATCGCTAAATTGTCGATCAATGATTAATACACGGAAAATACTTCCCATTGATAACGTTTTTAGATATTAGCTAATATGGGATTTTGGTGATAGACTGATTTGTACGAATGATTGCCAAAATAGCCGCTCATCAAAACTTACCAAATATAATATATACGTGATTACATCAAATTTAATAATTACACTAATTTACAATCATATTCAAATCATATAATTACAATAATTTAGTCGTCAAATATGATTGATATAAATCTTATGATTACATTAATGTCTTGCATTAATATATACATGATTGACCTGAAAATAGGTAAGTCGAGGATCAAGAGAAAGTGGTTTAACCATATTTTTATTTTCGATCACCACATACAATATGAAATATTTTACGCTTAACCCTAATTTCACGTCAAAATAATAATAGAAAATAAAATGTCTTAGACTATAATTCCTGAGTTAGAAAAATACATTGAAGTGTATTTTACGCTTAACAGTAATAGCATTGTCAGACTATAAAATGGGTATTTTTTATATTGTTATCTAATTAAATTTTTTATATTGTTATCTAATTAAATTTTTTATATTACTCCCATAATTATATTGATATGGGAGTTAAGTTTTGGTGAAATATCAATCACAATAGATCTATATATGGCAATAATTGACCGGTTTTAAATTCCAAATTCCATAATTTCAACAATGCTATTACGGAATTGTATATGAGAGTATGGTATAAGATGATTATGAATGTGGAACCACAATGGCATTTACATGTAATTTCTCTAGTGAATTAAGGGTGAATCTATATGTGGGCTGAGAGTGAATGTGGTGCTGCCACGTCTGCATGGCACCCATGTAAATAACATACAACTTTAAGGTTACTCTCCCAAATTGCTCCTTGATTAATAAGAAAGGGATGTGGCTTCTTGTGACTGTCGAAGAATTTTATTTCGCTAGAGAATTTAATTTTAGACTATGCTTTTCTTAAACAAGTTATAAATCTGCCACATCAGCCTTTAGAAGACATAAACAACTGACACATAGGAAGGAGTTTTTTTTTTAATTATTACAAAATTCAGGTTATAACTATTTAAAAGATACTCAATTAATATATACGGGATTATGAATAGTACAAATCTAACCCAATTAACAAGGTTCAAATCAATATTTGCTCCTTTGTATTTAATTCTAAAAATTGTTTATAAACCCGCTCAAATCGAAATCTAAATCAAATCTTTAAAAAAATCCATATTATTGAATAACACATGATTCTAAAATCTGTTTTAAAATCATAGAACCAATAACAATTGATTGAAATTAGATTTTAAAATGACATACCCAATAACACTTGATTTTATTTAGATTTTCAAATCCATTAAAATATACAACCAATAACACCCTCCAAGTCTCAAATCTCAAATGGATATGCCTTGAATCTGGCCAGGAATCTAGCGGACTAATGCTATGATTATCTGATTACTCCTATATTCTTATTCATTTTTATTAGGATTTACCGGCAATTCCATCTAGGATATGATTTTAGGATGTGGAGTACTCATATATATTATTTTTTAAAACACACTCTTATACTCTAAAATCTGAAATCATCTTCATCACTCAATTAAAAAAAAATAATAAATATTTACACTCGTGTAATCGTGGCAACTACGGAATTTTCCAAATACTAGTTCGTTATTCATGTGATTCTTCATGGATAATGGGAGAACAACTATTCTTCTTCTTTGTGAGTTTAGATTTATTTGGTATGTGTTCATGGAAAGTAGACACAAATGGAAGAGAGTTTTAGGATTGAATGAACATCTTTCCGATCTAAAAAACTCTTTTATGGCTAATCTCAATGTCAAGCTTGCTATTATGTAGCTTAAAAAATGAGTAAGAATAGGAGGCTGGATTGAAAAAATGTTTGTTACTCATGTTTATGCTAATTTTTAAATCTTCAATAACTTTTCTTTTGAGGTTCGAAATTGATTGGTAATATTACATATGAACACTTTATGAAATGTATCTTTCTCATCGAATAGCTTGATAAAAGGAAACTTAGCAAAATGCACTAGGGTTGTACTAATAACAACTGTGTGAGTTATCAGATAAGTGATCAAACTTACAAATGCGAGAGAGAATTTTCAAACGTGACAATATTTTTTGAATTGGCATTCACTTCTTACTATGTGGTTTCTTCTTGTGTGCTAGCAGACATATCTTCATCTTCATATCGGAATTATGTTTAGTATGTTCTGATGGTGTAAAGACTTTGAAGAGAGTTTTAGGATTAAGTAAAATTATTTGTGGTCTGAGTAAGCCTTTTATGGCAGAACTTAATGGCAAAATTTGCCTTCTTTTGGCTCCAAAAAGATGATGAAGAAGATGAGTTTGAATTAATAAAATTGTGCATGTGTCTGATCTCTGTAAGTTTAGAGGATGGATTAGTGAGAGAGACACAAGAGAAACTAGAATTTGTTGGACATCCGCCTGAGATAATTTTATTTTCAGTTTCGGAAATATATGAGAAGCATAGTGAAAGCCTGGAATGTTGATGACTTGGAGACTACTGATATAGTAGAATTCCTTTTCCCACTTGGAGTCCTTTTATTATTACTATATTCCTATGTTTTATTCATATTTTCTAATATGGTCTAATCTGTATATATATATAATTGTTTAAATTATCTTTTGTATTTTATTTGAATATATATATATAAAATATATATATATATATATATATTAGAATTTATTATAAAAATAAGTCAGTGTACAAATTTAAAACCATTTTTATTAATTTTTGACAAATTTGAAATGTTAAAATCATAGTTTGTTGTGTGTTTTATTATTTGAAATTTGAGGTAATAGTATGAGTTAGAAATTAAATAAACTTTAATCTTGATCTAAATTATTTTTATTTTGGATCATTTATGTTGTTATATTGTAAAGTAACTGTTATATTTTCTACTGATTTAAATTTTGTTTTTTTTTACTAAAATTTAAATTTTGTTTTAACTTTAAAATTATTAATTTTCCATTTTATTTGTCATCTGTCTCAAAGGGAAGTGTAAAACCGATGTCTTAACTAACTTTTTACTCTAATCCCATTAGACAATGTATTTGCTGACTTACTTGGATTGATGACACCTTCAGGGAGAGTCACAAGTAACACCAATGAAAAAGAAAATACAAAATGAGAAAGCAAACTTGAAGGAAAGCCATTCCATTGCTGATGCAACATGGAACCGTGGCCTTGAATGGTTATCAATTAGAGCAAGTTTGAGCTAATGAAGCGATCTCTCTGATCAAATGCACGTATTGTTGTTGCACCAACAAGAAATTCAGCGAAATGGTGAAGGATTGGAGCTCTTTCTATTCCTGACATACCTGACAGTTCTCTTGCTGTTGGTGTGTAATACCTCTAAAGAACAACTAGAGAATAAACTCAGCACGACTACTTATACCATTGATGAGAGATCAGGTTTTATCTTACCTGGTAAAACACGCAGGATACTGCTACTGGAATGAAGATGACACAGACTTGCCAAGCAACTTGAGACATGAGGAAGATAGTTCCAACAATCTGAATGATGAAGAAAGCACACCAACCTTGTTTTATTGCCATCTCCAAATCCAGAACACTTTGATCTGTGGATGTCTATTATTGAACATGTAATAATACAAAGGTACTTGAGTGTTTATTAATAAAGATACCATTATGTTTTGTTGGTATGGTTCTAGTCACTCACTCTGTTCATGATTCTTCCTGATGGAGTTGAGTCGAAAAATGACATGGGAGCTCTGAAAATGATGCAGAGCAAACTTGAGAAGAACTTATCTGCTGTTGAAAGTCACCTATGGCGACTAGAAGTGTTCTTGCTAACACACAAAGTGAACTTCCTGCAGCAAGAAGTGCGTAAACAAGTAAAATCCTATCCATACTTGGCTTTCGCTTAGATTCAGCAGTAGGAGGAGCACTCCATATCTAGTATCAATTGTTTAGAGATGGTTGGATACTTAGTTTATAAAGTTGTTTGAATTTTGACCCAAAAAAAAAACATAGTTGCAATGGATACAAAATAAATAAATGAAATCCAGATTTAGCGGACCAAGTTATTGGTATCAATCAAAAGTTAAAATAAAAACAAAGCAAAATGAGTTATTGACATTTTCACTACAAATCATCTAGAGACACCTTTCAGGTGAAATTGTCAAATACAAAGAGAAAAGAAAAAAGTCTGTTTCCTTTTGTTCTTCTTTCCTCTGAGGGCGTGTGGGACGGAGAACTCAGGTGGTTATGTGCTCTTCATAATGTATCCCAAAATTAGACCGATTAGTCCGACCAGAAGAACGTACATCAAAGGCATACCACTTTGGCCTCTCTTACTGTCACGTCTCAACTGGTCCTGCAGATCAGCCAAACTTTGTCAGAAAACAAACTCAACATCTAAAACAAAGCCTGTAGACTTGATTTTAGTTGATGCTAAGCTTAGATAAATCAACCACTTTCATCCTAAATCCCAAGAGGTAACTCATGCCTTTTTGAATGTCAAATTACATAGAGAAAAAAAAAACCCAAAGAAAAAGCGACTCAAGTGAAAGTTCTTAACCAGTTCTCTTTGAAGTTTGTTGTTTAGTTGAATGGCAGACTGTTTTTCCTCGGTTAGCTTTGTGATGAGAGCCCTTGCCTGAAATCACACAAAACTCAAGCTATATAATGTAGAATCACTTGACTTGCTAGGTAACAGGTGGCACACACGAGCTAGTGGACTTTGTTTAGATAAAAAAAATATGCAAAAAAAGCATCCAGAAACTGATAAATAAGTAATGGGCGGCTTATAAAAGTGTAGTGAACCTTTTAAGTAATCAACAAAAAGAAAGATTCCAGACCTAATAAATCAGCTGCTAAAGCCAACTTTCCAATTAAAGTAGCTCCCAATTTGTAACTAGTGGCAACGTTTTTTAACAGTGCAAAAGCAAAGGACACTAACATTTGCACCCGAAAAAAATGAAGAAAAAACCTGACTGCAACTGATAGTTTCACATAGTTTTGATGGTTGAAGAGGAAAGTACCTCAGATGTGTTTTCTTGAGGTTCAACCTTGTCCGCTATAAATCTCTGAGACTAAAATTAAACACATGAGATGAGAATCTACAACCACAAGTAAAGAGGAAATGACATATCTTACCAGAGGCTATATATACTTACAGAAAACTCAGAAGCCTGTCCGTTATCAGAAACAGAAGCCCTTGGTGAAGAACCCTCTTCTGAACCTTCGTGAACCGGTGATGGTGGTTGTGGTGGAGCAACATATGTAACTCTCAGCTTAGTCTCCTCAACTAGATGCCCAGCCTCTTTGCTAAACTGCAAAGTTTCATCAAACCAAACCGCTTTAAGAGAGCCAAATACCAAACTGCGAGTCTTATCCATCAAACCAAGAATGTGAATCAGTACCATCTCAGGAGTAACATCCTTGGCCGTGACACCAGGACTAGCAATCACACCTTGAAGCAGAAACTTGTCCTTGCATTGCATATCGGAAGGAGCTTCCTTTTGAGCTTGCATGGTCACTACACAAACACCAAAACAAGGAGCTTTCCTTTGGCAATTGAAATTCAACACAAAAAGGAACACAATGCATAGAGAATGAGAGAAACGGACCAAGAACTTCACAAGTGGATCGTGGAAGAACAACTCCAGTGTTAGGCCTTACGCAATACTTTTTCGGATTCGTTGTTTTAACCTAAAACACACACAAAACCGGTGAAGCCTCAGAAACGCAATCGATTCAAAAGAAAAAGAAAAAAAACTCGTTGAATCATGTTAAAGAGATTCATCATCAACCTTGAATGCGACATGATTGTCCGTCTTGTTCGTCAGGTAAAGAGAGCATGAGATCTGCTTCCTCAATTCAACTGCATCAAAATCAAAGACGAATCAGATCTGGGAAGCTAGAATCATTCGAGTCCGATGAAAATGAAGCTTACAAGGGAACTGAAGATCGAGAGGCTCGACGGCGAGAAGCTCGCTGTTACTCATCGCGATCGGATCGCCGGAGATTCAATTCGGTTTGCGTTTCCCGGCAAGTAGATTCGTCCCGTGACGACGTCTCCGGTTCAGTCGTCGATCGTGAACCGAGAACCGAGATCGAGAGAGAGGATCGAGAGGGCGTGACATCGCTATTTGTCTTGTTCCGTGTCAAGGGTATTTTCGTCATTTCATGAATCATTTTTTAATTTTAAACGCAAACGTGATCTCATCGCAAACGCATTAAATAACTGACATAATTAAAGGAGAATATGACGACAAAAAAAAGGGAGAATATTAGAATATATATATATATATGACCGATACACATTACGTTGTTTTTTACATCGAGATGGTTTATATATAACATATGCCTTTATTTTTTAATCTGTACCTAACTGATGCAGAGAGGAATGTGTGATATGCATATAAAGAATATGGTTTTGTTACTATCACCAACAATAAAAGCTTTTGCGATAAAGAGTTAAAGATCATTTTTTCTGACATGACTTCAAAGCTAAACGGATATCTATCTTTACTTGGAAGCAACATATTCTAGTTCCTGACTTGTTGTTTTAGATGTAAACAAAGCAACTCTCATAGATTGCATCCCTAAGATTCCACCAAAAGACATGCCCACGAAGCATATGCACCACCCAACCATGTGCGTTGACTTTGCGCTTACTTTCTACCCTCCCATCAGTTGTGGAACTTGGTTAGCTTCATAGACAACTGGTGTCACAAGCCAAACCGGTGATTGCCAAATGCCATGTGAGGATCTTTATTAATATCCGATCAAGGAGGAGAATGAAGTACGGGAATTAGACAAAACAAGAAATACTCTATTTGTATAGCTACATCTACATGGTGGTTTGCCGTTACAAGATTGCGACGGATCTTTATGATGGCTCAAGAATCAACTATTATTATGGAAAGGATTGCCTAGAGATTGAAAATAATATATATATATATATATATATATATATATATATATATATATCGATCAACAGAAGTACACTATGCACTTTGGAACCAAGGAAAACAGATTACAAATAAATATCGATAACTAATAGTATGAATTCCTAAAGAACAAAAAAAAGCGTTTGATCAAAAAAAAAAAAAAAAAAGCAAGTTGCTATTGCTGGTGGCCTGAAGGACTCATTCAACTGTCTTCCTTGGTTCCTCCCTTAATTCATTAAGCAGATCACTGGTTAAGATTCTCTCTACTATACTGGACACACTATAAATGAACTGTGTAAACTATAAAAACTAGTCGAAGTGAATTGCCCAACACTACTATCACTTCTATATTAGTCATATTATAACTTTTTCTATGTTATGCAGTATATCATAAGTTGTTTTTGGTGCAACAGTATATCATGATTCATAAGTTCATAACTGGTTGATTGATAAGGGTGTTTGTGTTAAGTACAAGTCATTATAATTTTTTTTCAAGATATAGCTTACTGAAGTTAGGAAAAGCACATAATCACGCCCAAACATCACCTACGGAAGAAAATTAAATGAAGAAAAATTGAAGCTCAAGCAGGTGCATCGAGTCTGAGTCACTTTAATCACGCCCAACCAAACATCTATTCTTTGTGCTTCGCTGTTATAAACGACACCCAATGTTATATGTCTCCTATATTTGTTTCGAATGTTATCAAATTAATAAGTAGTAACACATAATACTATTTACATTTTTATCCCCCCCCCCCAAAAAAAAGTAGAAGAAGATGAATCATAGTTCTAATTTTCTAAATATTATCTACTCGTTTTTGGTGACCAAATATTTGATGCTGGTCTTTCTATGTATTTATTTTCTACAACGTGTTATGTACTAATTAAGTGGTAATCCATCCTTGCATGCGATATGCCAAGTGAGAATGCGATTGTGAATTCAGTTTTTTCATACGGTTTGTATTTATTCTACTGATTTATGGCAAAACAATTTTGCGTCAGGGAAAGGTTTCTATTTCAACTTTCTTTGTTTTTATACAACCTAAAAATGATATTCCAACTAAAATTCCACATCCCCCTATATATTAAAAGAGAAGTCACTTTAGTGATTTCTGCTTATGTGGCACTCATAGAGGACACTCTTAGATTAATTCTCTTAATTCTATTGGTTAATTTTTGCTAATTTCTTTTTGATTTATTTTTAAATCGGCAGAGAATTGTTAACCTAGAACCACTTAATTTAGACTTCCAAACACTCTCAATGATAGAGTTAACCTAGAACCACTAATTTTAAGCTTCCAAACACTATCAACCACTTATATAAACTATTCACATACATTACTATATATATATATATATATATATATATACGAATAAATTATATTTGTATATATAAAATATAATTATGTTTTTCAACAAACGATAATATATTTTCATAAACCTAAATTGTATGTGATTTCTTATCCTGGTAAGAAAAACACACACATACATTTTATACTAAAATATGTTAAAAATTAATATAAAATTTCTTATCTTTTATATAATTATTGTTAGAAAAACACACACATACATTTTATACTAAAATATGTTAAAAAATTCACTAAATACTACATATTTAAATATTTAAATACATTATCGCAGGTCGCAAACAGAAAATATATTTTTCTAAAATATAAATATAAAGGCTATTTAAGAATTGAAGGATTAATAAATTATATTTGTTTATTAAATATTAACCCACCAAAAATTCGCATTCAATTTAAAATTATTTAAATACATTCGTTGCTAAAATCTTACCTTATTATAATATGTGATTTCTAAAAAAAATATATAGAAACAACATTCAATATGTAATTTTTAAATATATCAAATTTTTTAATTCGTTTTTAATGACTTACCTTATTTAATTATACATAACTTGCGCAAGTTGTTACTTTCTTTAATCTATTTGACTTAATTTATAAATATATCAAAAATTTTAATTCGTTTTTAATGACTTACCTTATTTTAAAAATACTTTACTTGTGCAAATTCTTACTTTCTTTAATTTATTGCAATTAATATTTACTGCAAATAATTTTGAAATAAATGTAGCAAGATATTATGCATGAGATACTATATAAGGTAATTATACATAACTTGCCAAGTTGTTACTTTCTTTAATCTATTTGAATTAATTTTAAAATCTATCAAATTTGTTGACTTACCTTATTTTAAATATACATTACTTATGAAGTTCTTACTTTATTTAATCTATTACCTTATAAATATAAGATTTATTGAGAATTTATTAGAGAATATTCTACTTCTTAGCTTATCATGCAACCTAAATCATTGAAAAACGTCCACCAGTTTATTGTAAATAAGACATTCACAGTAGAAGAAACGAAATCATTGAACTTTGTATTCTAAACTTTTTATGTTAATAATGTTCTGAACTTTTTTTTTCTTCTTATTTTAGAACATTATGCTTTTATATTTCATGAGAGCTGATTTTTATTTTGGTTTATATGCAGATACACTATTATGACGATTTCTCCACTGAAGCTATATGATTTGATTGTACACCTCTTTGATATATCATTTCGATAACATCTTTGTTCCTCAATCTGGTAAAAATAATTTTCTCAATTTGATAACATATCTCACCTATATCATTTCAATAGCATCTTTTTGTGCTGCGAATACTTTTTTTTTATTAGTAGATTTATATTATTGTTTAGAATTATAAGCTTATATATACACATATATATTTTTTGGTTTGCTGATTGTGATTTTGTTTTATATTTTTTCATAGATGATTTGAGGGAAGTGTTCATATTTCAGACTTCTAAGAGTTCACCATTCTGATCCTGTAAAAGATGTGCGCTTAGAATGGTATTTTCTCTACGGATGTAATATCTTATTTCCTAATATGATGCTTTAATATTTAAATTTTAAGGACAAGATTTGTTAATTAAATCAT
Source organism: Brassica carinata (assembly GCA_016771965.1). Classification (NCBI taxonomy): domain Eukaryota; kingdom Viridiplantae; phylum Streptophyta; class Magnoliopsida; order Brassicales; family Brassicaceae; genus Brassica; species Brassica carinata. The sequence continues at coordinate 7,746,217 of CM028688.1, forward strand.
TAGTGTAAACGACTCCCGAGATATTCTCTTTTTATTTTTAAAATGTAATTTTAGTAACAATATATTTCATAATTAATCCTAACTTATAGGTAGATAAATTTTTAAAATTAATTTGAGAACATTCTGTTACATAGCTTATTGTGAAAGCTAAATATTTTAGTAAAGTCTACCATTATACTATATGCTTATATAAGTGGGCAAACTTTACTAAAATATTTACTAAAATATTTATACCCAATCTCACTTATACATATAGTATAATGGTAGACTTTACTAAAATATTTACTAAAATATTCCATAAATAATCCTAACTTATAGATAGATAAATTTTTTAAATTAATTTGAGAACATTCTGTTGCATAGCTTATTGTGAAAGCTAAATATTTTAGTAAAGTCTACCATTATACTATATACTTTTTATATATATTATCAACTTTGTACTCAAATATGATTTTATACAATTTAACATATTATAAAATGTATATCCTATAAATTCATATATGTAAACTATATAGTTCTTTTTCTCATCTTTTTTTTTTGTCATCATAAACTATATAGTTCTATGTCAACTATAATATAACTTTATACAATTTATCACATAATAAATTTTGTATATAATTCATAGTTAGAATGTGATATGTGTAACATTTTTGTATGATATGATATGCGTAAGTATTTATTATAAAATTATAAAATCATATTTGTTACATATTTATATGATATTTTTAATTAAAATTAAATATCTATAGTAATATTTATTAATCAAACATAATTATAATATATTTCTATAGATTTACAATATATCAAAATCAAAACTATTTATTATTCTTTAATTCTATACTCATATTATGGTATTAGGAAAGATATACCTTGTTGGTAAAGGTTTTTAATTGGTTAATTCGTTTATTAATAACTTGTCTTATTTCATTATCAATTACTTGCGCAAGTTGATACGATGATTACCTTATTTTGCCATCAATTACTTGTCTTAAATGGTATGTTAATTATTGCAAATTTATGACAGCCAATTTTTAATATATTTCTTTAATTGCTTCATACTTATTAAAAGGAAACAAATATTACAAGAAACATAAGACTTTATATATCTCAAGAATTATCTTTACAAGAATTTCTATAACAAATATTTCAGGAACCATAAGACTTAATGATAAAATATGATTATTAATTCGTAATTATTCTTTAAATTTGAAATATTCTTAATTTTTATTATATATAATTCTAAACGAAATAATCTTTTTAGGAAGTATTTTTTTAAATATACATTTAATTGACAAATTTAAAAGTTAATTTTTCGTGAAAATATATGTCTATTAAGTAAATTTCTTGTTCTTTTATGATGTCATTTATTGGTAACTATATACATGTGATATTGCATTAAATGTGTATGTTCTTTATTTTCCTAATTAGTTAATTCGGAAATATGATGATGAGATTGTGATATCTATGAGTGTTATTTATATGTTAATGGTGCAAATAATTTGAGTTACCTTATTTTGCTATCAATTACTTGCACAAATTTATCATATAAATTTGTGCAAGTAATTGAGATTGTGATGTCACTTTTCTTTGCAGGTTTCTATGAGATTGTGATATCTATGAGATTTTATCACATTTTTAATATGTCATTGTCTCATGTATATTTTTCTTACATTTGTTTTTTTAATAGTTAACTTTATTAAAAACATACTAATGATGTTAATTTTTATTACTTTAGTTAACTTTCATTTGTTTTATTCTTATATACTTTTTGTGACTTTTTTAGTTTTTGTTTCAGTTTAATATTGAGTTTAGTTCACATACTTTATGTGTATACGTTTTGAAACATAATTTTTCTTTTAAAAAAATTAAGTGACAAAGAGCCTACTTAAACCGATCCAAAATAAACCGAACCGAATATAAATTGAACTGGACATAAACCACACCGAATCAGACTAAATAAGGTTTACTTCCATTGAAAAAAATATATTAAAACCGAACTAAACAAATCAAACCGAAAAAGTAACAAATTGCCCACTCTTACTGCATCCTAGAGATTTGCGCAAATCTTGTCTCAGCATTGAAACTCTCACTTGTTCCACTAACTCCCACATTTGAACTCAATCGATACTCCTGTCTCAGAATTATACTATACTTTTATATCTGCACAGGGTGCGGGTGGGTCACCTAGTTTGTAAATTAATCAAAGCTAAAAACAAAATGTACTAAAGATATATGTTTGTTTTTAATAGAATTATATATCATATTAGATTAAACTCTATAGATTCTAAACCTAGATTTAACATTTTCACTACAGTTCATGCAGTTTTTAAACTCTCATCTAAACCAACTAGGTTTGTCATTCTCTGTTGGTATTCAACTTTCGTCTCGGTATTGGAACAAAAAACTCTTAAAATATACAAATTTTGGATCCAAGAATATTTATAAGTATACAAAAGTAAAACTAAAACCAAGATCATGTATTCAGGTCTTCTTACCGGTTTAGTCTTCTATAGCCATGAGTGCTTGTCTAATCAACATCAACAAAGTTGTGAAGTCAGCTACCAGTTGAGTAGACCAAACTAGCTCAACTTTTAATCGTATTTGTTTTGTTTACTTTCGGTTGAAGGTTTGGCCGTTGGGTGTGCTCTTGCTTTATTCTTTTCATATGCGAATCTTAGTGAAGGTTATTGTAAGTCTCAGGATCTTTTTTGAACCGACGGCCGGCATCAAATGGGCTCACAATTTTATATAGTGAAGATGCATTTAAGGAAAGGGATAATCATTTACTATTTCACTACAGTTTTTTTTTTCTTTCAATTCACTCACTAGATTTTCATTCCAACCCCAAACACTTTAATGTCTCCAAATTTTGGAAAATGATCATTATCAGATGAAATTATTTCAGGAGACTAATCTCACCAAATCCCAAGTAATTAGTCTGACCAAAGACATCGTGTGAGAATAGTCACGCTTGCAATTACTTGGGTACACAACCACTCTCTATCACAATGTGTTGGATTCTATTGGGGGTGGTGAAAGTTAGTGGGATTTGCTTCAAGTCATAAGTAAAGAATAAAGTATACTCTAGGAATAATTTTACATCTGTGGTAGACCAAACACTAATCTACTAATGCAACCAAGTCTTTTATGCTATTTTTACTATCCAATTATAAAATGAAGTGAACCTAAGACAGCGAAATATTTGTATTGCTCCTAATTTTGATGTAGGGATTCTCTGCTTTCTTTTCTTTTTTTTTTTTTGAACAACCAGGGATATAAGATAATTTTTATCATTGTTTCAAGTTTATAAATTTCAAAGATAACCCTGACATTTTGTTTTCAAAATTTGGTATAGGCAAGTGATACGGTTTTTTTTCTTTTTGCAAAAATGTGTGATAGGTACACTAGAGATGTACCCTGACTATGAAGTTGGAAGTTCGAAGTAGATCTTTATTGAAGTAACGTCTTCTTTACTACAAGACTAAAATATCTGTGGACCTTGAAAATGATTCTTATCTTTACAGATCCTTGACTAACTAATACTGTATAAAGAGAAGTGAAATAAGTCAAGTGGGCAAATAACAAACAAGAAGCATGAATTCCCAAAATATATAATTCAATATAAACATATACATTAGAAGTTTATAAACTAATTAAGTAGAAGTTTATATGAATGTTCTTCGATTGATATGGTTAGGCCAACACGACGTGAGGCCAATACGAAAAACCATTGGCGTTATAACATGCAAAAGTAGCCTCATTTGCATTTTAAACAAACATTTTTTCTAGTTCAACTTGGACCCCAAAATATTATAACAGTTCCGAAAAAAAAAAAATCAAACTTTACGAAAATTTGGACGAACCCGAATCACGCAAAGTCTGTTACCTTTATTCAGCATTTACTAAAACACAACAGAGACTTCTTCTTCCTCGGTTGGTGCAGGAAGATTAAGATCTATCATCCTCTGTTTCACTGACTCCACTTGTACTTGATGATGATGATTTACAGCCAAGTTCCCAATTCCATGAGATCTCTTGTGACCTCCAAGTGCTTGTCCCGATGCAAAGACTCTAAGACATATCGGACATTCATGGATTCTCTTATCAGGAGCAACAACAACAACCACGTTCTCGTACTCTGTTTCGCTTCGTTGCTCTGTTTTGTTCGAAACTATGTTCTTCTTGTGGCTCGCTCTATGCCCACCTAACGCCTGATAAGATTTAAACACTTTCCCACAAGTCTCGCACGTGAATCTTCCTTTCTTGCTTGATTTTTTGTGACCTTCTGATGCTTCTGTCTCCATCTCTTCAACTACTTCTCTATTACTACTAGTTTTGTTCTTCTTATTTTTCCATTTGTCTCTTGAGAGCATCATGAGACAAAAGGCGAGATCTTCTTCGGTCGTCGTGTCAGAAGCTGAGCTTTGAGGAGGTTCGCACTCAGGCTCGGTCTTGTAACTGAGTTGACTCGCCTTCCTCTTCTTCGTCGCCAACGTTTCCAGTTTCCGAGTTCGCTTGGATCGTTTACTTGTCCGGTTAATAATATTCCTCGACGACTCGGTCTCGCTCTCATTATCTTCCATCATCTGATGCTTGTCTCTCAACCCATTTCTTTTCCCCTCTTCTCCTTCAGACGAAGACGAAGAAACATCTGACTCTGTCTCATCACTGAGTTGACTCGCCCCTTCCTCTTCTTGTTCTTGAATGCTAAATTTATGAAGACTGGGCATGTGAGATCTCATGTGACCACCTAAAGCTCTTCCATTGACGAAGCTCTTAAAGCAAAGCCTACACTTGTAGTAGCTCTCCATCTTCAATAACAAATACAGAGAGCAAGAAGAAGAAGAAGAAGAAGAAAAAGGTGAAGAGAAGTGGAATCTACAAGCATTCCTCTCCACCAATAAGTAAGGTTAATATATATTTGTGTACAACACGCTCAAGAAGATTGTAAAACTAAATTAAATTTGTTTATATATCTCTCTGTTACTGTTTAACAAAACTCGGTTTAATTTTGATCTGTAAAACGGAAAGTGGAAAAAAATCTAATTAAAGCGTATGCATGAAGTTGGAGAAGGGACAATGTAACATGCGAGTCTTGCCCGTTTCTGCAATCTTTTTCTTACATTTCCCGTTTAGCCCTTCTATTTAAGTTGTGTTTAAAAATAGTTAAAAAGTTCTCTGTTCACAAGAAATAGCAGACGCAACGCAGTTGGCTTTTGTCTACTTTTAGGTCCTTGTTTTTTAAATTTTCGCCTAAAAATAAAATAATCTACGTGTAAGCATGTAAGGGGTATTTTCGGAATTTTAATTTTAGTTGTTGTAAGAAAGTCTTAGGAAGGGTTTGTGGTTGTAACTACGGACAAAACGTTGTTCAAAAATTCAGGCTCAATTCAATGTGATTTGACTAGCTTACAAGTTATTCACAACAGTTTCAAAATACGTTTATAACATATGAATTAAAGCTTAAATGCATAGAATCATGATAGATAAACCAAAACAACGTGCTACATTTTCCTTGTAATTTGGATATTTCTTGGTTAACAGAAGGTACCGTTGTGTTAGGAAGAAGAACAAGTCAAGATGCCATAAGTTGAGCAAACCCATTACCATTTTAGGTATTTTTCTAATACACAAAAGATCACATTGTATATTTTCCGTTCATAGCGAGTTTTAACTTTTAAGTTTTAACCTCAAAAAAATCTTTGTATAGTTAGGTGGTTAGCAACAAAGAGACTTTCTAAGTGAGTTTGAGAAATCTTTTTTTTTTTGAACAACGAGTTTGAGAAATCTTTATTTACCAAACTTATGAAAAAACAGAAAAAGTAGTAGTAATTTTTTGGCTAATTGTGTTAGAGCATAATTAACGGGCACCTTAAGAGGGTTTTTTAATGGTGGGGTCCATTAATTTTGCAAAAATCGATCACAAAAACATATAAAAAAAGATTGATCTTAGATGGGTTTTTTTACTGTTTGTGGTCTCCAGCCCGTGATGGCTACGCGATTGATTTCTTTATAATTTTTTTCAAACAAAAAAGTAAAAATTAAGAAACCCCTCAGCGTTAATGGTGGTTTTAGAGCATAATTATCCGGAGCTTTTCGGAGTTTTTTAGGAGGGGAGAACCCACAAAAACTTAAAAACAGATCCTTAAAGACTTGAGTTAAGGATCGAGTTTGTTGGGTTTTTCTTGGCGTTAATGGTCATTTGTCGCGTGGCGGTCGCGATTGATCTTTTTTAATTTTTTTAATCAGAAAAAAAAAAATTTAAGAAATCTCTAATGGGTTTTAGGGATAAAGTCATAAAGATGCCCTTATGTGCACGACCTTTCGTTCACAATTCACATGTAAACCACTTAACACGTCTCCTATCCTAGATTGGTCCGATCTGGTCTAAAGCCTCTGTTCACATTAAAAAGATGAACCAAATCAGTTTATATTTATAAAATCATGGGCTTTGTAGGCCATCCGACTACAACTCTCTTAGCCCGTATGAAGTACATAACAACTTACAATTATCAAAATAATTTACTATCAACCGCAAATTCAACACCCCCCATGTTTTTTTTCAAACATTACTATTTGTTCAATAATCAATCATTTATGTTTCTTGTGACCGGGTTTCCTGTGACTTTGTTTCTTGGGAGTGGCAAAGTTAACGAGGGAATGGTAAATAGCACCAGGATTCCATTTCTCCGGGATAACAGCTTTAGCAACGATCACTTTTTTGGTCACGGCAGAGGTAAGTCGGACGTTGAAGGGACCTTTCAATGCACAGCCTGGGTTAAGTTTCCAAACAGCGGATCTCATCTCCTCCATCTTCATATATTTTCCACCGGCCGGTTGAATCTCCACGCATGCAAAGTTTCCATCACCGTTTGCAAACTTAACGGTGAATGACATGTAGTAAGGATTTGCTCCGGCGTCGACATGAATAGCTATTTTACTCTTAGGATGTTTGCAACATGCACTGCATAACATAAACATGCAATGTCCATAATGTTGAGTAAAACTTATTTGGTTTGTGTAAAGTTATTGAACCAAACCAAATTGAACTATTCTCTATCCGACAATCTAACTAAATTAAACGAACCCAATTTGTTTCATAAAATACGTACCGTTTGTACCTAACCTTGAGTTCTCCAAGGTTACGTAATTCATCGCCTTTTCCACGTTTGGCCAACGCACCAAATGCCTTACCGCTAAGATCAAAATGGAACGCCTCCTTCGTGCAGCCGGCACACTCATCTGATATCATCACCTTGATCGGTTTTTTGGTGCATAATGGATGGTCACATACGAGCTAAAACATTAAATGTATATGATGTTAGTATAGTTTTACATTACAATATGATATTCAATTAATTGTAAATTGTTATATATAAATATTAAATACCCTATAACATGCCCCACAACCCGTTCCATCTTTGAATAATGAAGGGCCTCCGGCTGAAACCATACATTTGTACGGGTGTTTTGCCACTGCATCACCGTATCCACAAGCTCCTCCTATATGTATGTTTTACGAACTGGTTTTAAATATGCAAAAATGTTTTCAAATTTTAGGTGTTGTGGATCAATTAATGGTTTAACTAATTACCTGTGCTGCCTGGACCTTCTGGGTCGCCATACCAAGTGATGCCGGCGCTGTTCCAGCGAGTATTATTATGACAAGAACATGGCTTCAATGAGATTGCAAAGAGAGCAACGATAAAGCAAAAATATTTGCCTGAAAATAATGCCATGTCTCTTGAAAGAATGAAGTTTTTTAGTTGTTGCTGGAGGAAAACCAGACTTAAATAGTTTCTAGATTCTCAACTAAATAGACAACAATTATAGTTATCCTAATTTTTAGGAAAACCAAATCTTAAAAAAGGTTATTAGGACATATGATGGGGTTTTGTTATTTTTGAAACAGAACCTATAACAGAGCCATAACCGTTCATTGAAAGTTAATTTGATTATTGGTGGAGACAAACATATAATAGGGCTTGTTAGTTTTTTTTTTTTTAAATTAGATTTACGTTCATTTATATTATGGTGTGCAAGGATACATACATCACCTGCCATTATAACTATACAACTAGATTTTGATCCGCCCTTCAAATAACGGGTATTATTTTTCACTTTTATAAAATATATTATTTGTTTGTAATTATTGAAAGTGTTTATCTTAGTAAAATTTTCTTTATAATAAATTCGACACATAGAATCTCTTTGGTAGACTATGTGTTTTTCTGGCTTTGTTTTATTCTCTCTCCAATCAACATATCTATTTGACTTGTTGTTAAAATAACTGTTTTTAGAACGCAAATGTACAATACTTTATATTGATATCTTTTTAAACAATATGACATATTTCTATATTAATTAAATATTTACATTGAATTTAAATATTTATACAAATCAACATATTTGTGTAGTTTGTTGTTAAAAGAAATGATTTTGAATCCAAATGTACAATACTTTTATATTTTCTTTTGTTATGTGCAGCCATTATTTTGGTTCAAATATCCAATTCATTTTCAAATACATTCGTTATTTGAATATTTTTAGTTTCCTATACATCAGAACAAAATTCATACAGACATGGGGGATCTAACTTGAAACTCACACATAAATTTATATCCAAACATGGCCCAATTTCAAACCCAAAAAATCTATACCCGAAAGAAACGACCAGTACCTAAATGGGTACCCAAATGTCTATGCCTAGCGGATTCTGTAAACAAATAAAAAAATATTTTTATGTGTTTGGCTAAATTAAGTGAAATAAAAAATTTTATTCAGTAATATTTGTAAAATATTAATAATAATCAATATATGAATATCAATTTAAATAATTTTTGGAATTGTAATTAATTAATTTAAATTGATTTTAAACGCAGTGGTAGAATCTGAAAATAAAAAAATACAAAAGGAAGCACCTAAAAAGAAATTTCAAAACCCAATAAATATATACCCGAAGGAAACAATCCGTACCTAAATGGATACCCGAATGTCTATGCCTAACTGATTTCGTAAACAAATAAAAAAAATTATGCGTTTGGCTAAATGAAGTTAAATAGAAATTTTTTTATTTACTAATATTTTTACAATATTAATAATGATCAATATATGAATATCGATTTGTTTAGATAAGTTTTAGAATTGTAATTAATTAATTTAAATTGATTTTAAATGCAATGGTAGAATCTGTAAATAAAAAGAAACACAAAGAGAAAGTATCTAAAAGAAATTTCAAAACCAAAAATCTATACCCAAAAGAAACGACTCATACCTAAATGGGTACCAGAATGTCTATGCCTAACTGATTTAGTAAACAAATAAAAAAATTATGCGTTTGGCTAAATGAAGTTAAATAGAAATTTTTTATTTACTAATATTTTTACAATATTAATAATGATCAATATATGAATATCGATTTGTTTAGATAAGTTTTAGAATTGTAATTAATTAATTTAAATTGATTTTAAATGCAATGGTAGAATCTGTAAATAAAAAGAAACACAAAGAGAAAGTATCTAAAAGAAATTTCAAAACCAAAAATCTATACCCAAAAGAAACGACTCATACCTAAATGGGTACCGAATGTCTATGCATAACTGATTCCATAAACAAATAAAAAATATTTTTATGTGTTTGGCTAAATTAAGTGAAATAAAAATTTTATTCAGTAATATTTGTAAAATATTAATAATAATCAATATATGAATATCAATTTAAATAATTTTTGGAATTGTAATTAATTAATTTAAATTGATTTTAAATGGAGTGGTAAAATCTGTAAATAAAAAGAAACACAAAGAGAAAGTATCTAAAAGAAATTTCAAAACCCAATAAATATATACCCGAAGGAAACAATCCGTACCTAAATGGATACCCGAATGTCTATGCCTAACTGATTTCGTAAACAAATAAAAAAAATTATGCGTTTGGCTAAATGAAGTTAAATAGAAATTTTTTTATTTACTAATATTTTTACAATATTAATAATGATCAATATATGAATATCGATTTGTTTAGATAAGTTTTAGAATTGTAATTAATTAATTTAAATTGATTTTAAATGCAATGGTAGAATCTGTAAATAAAAAGAAACACAAAGAGAAAGTATCTAAAAAGAAATTTCAAAACCCAAAAAATCTATACCCAAAAGAAACGACTCGTGTCTAAATGGGTACCCGAATGTCTATGCATAACTGATTCCATAAACAAATAAAAAAATATTTTTATGTGTTTGGCTAAATTAAGTGAAATAGAAAAATTTTTATTTAGTAATAATTTTACAATATTAATAATGATCAATATATGAATATCAATTTGCTTAGATAAGTTTGGAATTGTAATTAATTAATTTAAATTGATTTTAAATGGAGTGGTAAAATCTGTAAATAAAAAGAATTACAAAAAGGAAATACTTAATTTATTATAAATGAAATGACTAAATGTGTAAATAAAAAGAATTAAATATACTGCTATCCATGTTTCCAAACAATTCTCATTTAATATTGTTATCCATGTTTCAAACAAACCTCCTTTGTAAACTGCAATTCATGTCTCCAAACACTCCAATTTTGTACTTTCAAAACCAAAAATCTATACCCAAAAGAAACGACTCATACCTAAATGGGTACCGAATGTCTATGCCTAGCGGATTCTCGTAAACAAATAAAAAAAATATTTTTATGTGTTTGGCTAAATTAAGTGAAATAGGAAAATTTTTATTTAGTAATAATTTTACAATATTAATAATGATCAATATATGAATATCAATTTGCTTAGATAAGTTTGAAATTGTAATTAATTAATTTAAATTGATTTTAAATGCAGTTGTAGAATCTGTAAATAAAAGAATTACAAAAGGAAATACTTAATTTATTATAAATGAAATGACTAAATGTGTAAATAAAAGAATTAAATATACTGCTATCCATGTTTCCAAACAATTCTCATTTAATATTGTTATCCATGTTTCAAACAAACCTCCTTTGTAAACTGCAATTCATGTCTCCAAACACTTCAATTTTGTACTTTCAAAACCCAAAAATCTATACCCAAAAGAAACGACTCATACCTAAATGGGTACCAATGTCTATGCATAACTGATTCCATAAACAAATAAAAAATATTTTTATGTGTTTGGCTAAATTAAGTGAAATAGAAAAATTTTTATTTAGTAATAATTTTACAATATTAATAATGATCAATATATGAATATCAATTTGCTTAGATAAGTTTGGAATTGTAATTAATTAATTTAAATTGATTTTAAATGGAGTGGTAAAATCTGTAAATAAAAGAATTACAAAAGGAAATACTTAATTTATTATAAATGAAATGACTAAATGTGTAAATAAAAGAATTAAATATACTGCTATCCATGTTTCCAAACAATTCTCATTTAATATTGTTATCCATGTTTCAAACAAACCTCCTTTGTAAACTGCAATTCATGTCTCCAAACACTCCAATTTTGTACTTTCAAAACCCAAAAAATCTGTACCCGAAAGAAACGACTCATACCTAAATGGGTACCGAATGTCTATGCCTAACTGATTCCGTAAACAAATAAAAAAAATATTTTTATGTGTTTGGCTAAATTAAGTGAAATAGAAAAATTTTTATTTAGTAATAATTTTACAATATTAATAATGATCAATATATGAATATCAATTTGCTTAGATAAGTTTGGAATTGTAATTAATTAATTTAAATTGATTTTAAATGGAGTGGTAAAATCTGTAAATAAAAAGAATTACAAAAAGGAAATACTTAATTTATTATAAATGAAATGACTAAATGTGTAAATAAAAAGAATTAAATATACTGCTATCCATGTTTCCAAACAATTCTCATTTAATATTGTTATCCATGTTTCAAACAAACCTCCTTTGTAAACTGCAATTCATGTCTCCAAACACTCCAATTTTGTACTTTCAAAACCCAAAAAATCTGTACCCGAAAGAAACGACTCATACCTAAATGGGTACCGAATGTCTATGCCTAACTGATTCCGTAAACAAATAAAAAAAATATTTTTATGTGTTTGGCTAAATTAAGTGAAATAGGAAAATTTTTATTTAGTAATAATTTTACAATATTAATAATGATCAATATATGAATATCAATTTGCTTAGATAAGTTTGAAATTGTAATTAATTAATTTAAATTGATTTTAAATGCAGTTGTAGAATCTGTAAATAAAAAGAATTACAAAAAGGAAATATCTAATTTATTATAAATGCAATGACTAAATGTGTAAATAAAAGGAAGTAAATATACTACTATCCATGTTTCCAAACAATTCTCTTTTAATATTATTATCCATGTTTCCAAACAAACCTCCTTTTTAAACTGCAATTCATGTCTCCAAACACTTCAATTTTGTACTTGAGTTTTAATAAGATAGATGCGGCTTATCTGAATTTAAAAATGCTTAGTCTTCTACACTTAAGATCAAGTAAAGCCCTTGAAAGTTTTTGTTAATGGTTTTCTTAGCACAATGCAGTTTCTAACGGTAAACTTATTCAAAATTATGTCTAAACTAGTTAAAGGAATTTTAGTGTTGATTGTTAAATTATATAATTGTGAGAATAAACTTAAACAATAGTCTATCCGATCTTATTATTATATATAGCGGCATAATCTTTGATCCAGCAATCAAATTTTTATCGTCTTAAGATCCAACCGATATACACTAAATAGATAATGAGTCATTTGTCTGTCGTAGTTTCTGATATGAAAATATTGGCTACTAGAAATTTCTCTCCATCTAACAAAGAAAATCACTTCTCCTACAATTACAATCAATGTGCAATGATTGTGGAATTTCAAGCCAGATTTTTACTCAGTAGTAAGCTTTTGATACAACCATATACATGGTAAAGGTTAAACTTACAACATATGATCTTACCAAGATAACTTTTTAGTTAAACAAAGTAGATGAAATGATCATGATCATCACTACACTATTCATAAATATATAATCTGGCTGTGGGGAATAAAAAAAAATTGTTAGGCGCTTAGTTTTTGACTAAGTTTTTTCACCTAAGTATTGGTGGTATTAATGATTTTTTCTTTCCATTCACTAATTTTTCATAACAGCGTTAATTATTTGCTATTAGTATAAACCAAAATAAGAAACTAATTTTTCATAGCAATTCTAAAATGATGGCAACATTACAACGGAATTTTTCAAACAAAATTTTTCTATTTTAAACTATTATTCCCATGAAAATAATAAAAGATACAATGATAAAGTTTCTCTTGGTTTACTACATCCAAAAATTGGAAAGATCCAATTAATCTGAAACTAAAATCTCATAATAAGAAAAATTGTTGCACTTATCTATCTTATTAAAATAGAAGTAAAAATAAGAAATATCTCTAAAACTTACAATTTATTTACAAAAGCAATGTCACCGAAGTATTTAATAACCCTACCTTTAAGCAATCAATGTCTTTCCTAATTTATTTAATTATTTCCTAAATCGATGTTAGACTAAACAACTATTTAATTACACTTTAATGCCACTAAAAACTAACTAATCCTAACTTTTACCATTTATTATCTTTTTATCAAATTAAACAGCTATAAAACATATCTAAATTGATTTTCAAATTAATTAATGTTAAAACATAAACTTAAAATAACTAATTAATAAACCTTAAAAATTTATTAATGGTATATTGATTAGGTAAACAACCTTAAAACCATGAAAAACTGATTTACATATATTAATTTATATTGTTAATAAATTATTAATAAACATGACAAAAGAATCATAAATCCACCACCTAAATCGATTTAGATATCCATTTACTAAATTTAACATAAAATATATATTTTAAATATATAAGTATATTTTCATTATTTATTAGTAATAACTAAAAATTAAAAGTCACATAATCATTTATATAATATATAAAATATATTATTTTACATATATTTTCATATAAATAATAGTCTAATGTAAATTCAATATGATAAATGTTGAAGAATATGAAATATATAGCACCAGATTTTAAATAGTATATAAAAATTTATTATACAATGCCATAAAATTTTGATCGACAAAAAATTATAAATACATTTATTTGGATCCATGGATCGTATTCTAAAAATGTGAGTGATACAACTAACGGTTTATAAGACAAAATAAAATTATTCAATATAAAATAAAAATTATTATTTTATAAATTTCATGTTAAATAATTATTTAATACGTTTATATGGGTAAATTTTGAAAAAATATATTATCACTTAGGTAAATAAATATTAATTTATAAGAAAAAAAAATATCCATGCCGGACGCAGATCAAGCTCAAGTATAATAGAAATGGAAAGTTTAATAAGATGTCTTTATTAAAGAACTTAAAAACTAGTATCGATTATGCTGACTAAACTTTGGAAAATTAATGCTATACCAAAAATCAAGATTTTCTGGTGGAAAATCCTTCACAATGGTCTACCGGTTGCAGACAATCTAAGTAAGAGAGGATGTAAAATAAATACTTTATGTCAAATATGTGGAGAAGAGATAGAAACTATAGATCATATGCTTCTCCAATGTCGAGTTGCTTGGGAGATATGGACTATGGCGCTCAGTGATATAAGCATACACCTGAATCGCAGTAGCACTGTGTATGATTTATTTTCTTATATTCTTAACACAGGTGCTGAAGATCAGAAGAATATACTTCCATTGATGTTAAGCTGGAGAATATGGAAGATGCGAAACAAATTGGTTTATGAAAATAAGAGAGATCATTTAACCCAAGTTTCATGCGGCGGTAAGAGATGCGATAACTTGGGCAGAGATCTACAAGCTTAGTGAAGCAACAAATCAGGTTATGCCTATGCCACATCCTCTGTCTATAAATGATGTACTACCTCATTAAACAGAACTCTATTGCATTGTAGATGCCTCATGGAAGTCACCATCTGAGAAGATAGGTATTGGGTGGTCCTTATTCAGCAAAGAAGGCACTCTATGACTTCAGGGAAGCTCTGCAATGAAAGCTACTGATACACCATTAGTAGCAGAAGTAGTGGCAATGTGGGAAGCTGTTTGTCAGCTACATAGACAGTACTATAAAAATGTTACATTCCTAGGGGATTGTATGAAGCTAATAAGGCAGTTGGATGGTGTTGCTGGGATTTGGCAAAAGAAGGAGGACAAAATTACAGAGGCAACTTCCATAATTCATGATATTAAAGTCATTGCTGCAAAAGACCGTTTTAGCTTTCGTTATGTTCCCCGAAGTTTTGTTCATGTAGTTGATATGATGGCCAAGAATGCTAGGATGGATAATCAAAGTTATGTAATTTCTTGGCCTTCCTACT
This sequence comes from Brassica carinata, assembly GCA_016771965.1. Lineage (NCBI taxonomy): Eukaryota > Viridiplantae > Streptophyta > Magnoliopsida > Brassicales > Brassicaceae > Brassica > Brassica carinata. The sequence goes on from CM028688.1 coordinate 7,761,560, forward strand.
AAGCCATTGTACTTGAAATTTGAATCAATGAAATGAAATGGTTGACAAAAAAAAAACAATCATTAGACACCCAATCAGCAAACTCCATCTTTAGTATTCATACTAGTCTTTTTTTTGCAGTATTTCATATAGCTAGTTATATGGACTAAATGAACAACCTGAATATCTTTCCATTAATTGGGTACATTTTTTTCAGAACGTGAAGAAAAAATATGTGTGTGGTTGTCTAATGTAATTATTTGTTTATTGCGTTTATTAGTTTTAACTTTTTGAGTGAAATAATGTTTTTTCCGTTGCTATTTTCCCATTCAAACTTTTGTTTCACTTCCTAGTTCTCATGCAATTTTTCTTGCTTAGATGAAAGCAAAATGAAACAACATTGTCAAACTCAATAGATACTGAATTTAAATACAATGCTCGTACATACATCATTGCTCATCTCTACGCATCTATATTTACATTTACACCAAGACCATGACAAAACAAAAGCAAAAAAAAAAACTCGAACCAATAAGTTTGTCACCAAGTCAAGATCACAAGTATAAAACGAAAAAGAAAACTACGAATAAAAAAAGGAATTTATTTGTCTACAACAATATTCGACCAAACTGATGATGATGGTTAGTATCTTGAACGATCATTTGTCCGGATTTGATTTCTTCGGCGCAACGTATTGCCTTCTCAATCTGATAACCTCCTCCAAAGCTAACCTCTCTTTCAAGATGACAACAATAACTCTCGAACACTCTCACACTAACATGTAGCTTGAATCCCATCAAGAACAGAAACTCTAACTCTAATCTGTTTAAATCTTCTGTCTCTAACCCACCTACTTTGGCGAAATATGAATTTCTGTAATTCCTGAGAAACATAGAAGAAAATAAATTAAGAAAATGAATATAACTAAGCAAAATGTGAGTTTGCTAATGTAATTTTTAAATATAAATCTTTCTTGGAAAATAAATCAGAAATGTTAAATGAACTTGAGAAAAACTGAAGACTTACAAATCTTCGACGTATTTAGAAGCAATCATGATGGTAGTGATGAGGAGGCGATGTACATTAGTGAGACTGATTCTAAAACCGGGATTGACTTGACAGAACCGGTCAATGTAGACATAAGCCACCACGTAAACCGAAGGACCGACTTTAGTGTACCGGAAAATCCTCTCGAGGTACGATTGTATAGTCAGGTCGGGAATTTCACGGCAATCAAAGATATGGGTTTTGCCACCACCGCATGAAGAATAATACGCCGGAGACGCTCTCCGACTAATCCTCTGGTTCCGAGTTAAAGTTCTATCGATCACAGACGAGAGAAGAGAGATAACCAGAGGTGTCTTGGAGTTGTTTTGGTAAGAGTATAGATCCGACCGGAGTTTTCTTGTTGAGATAGTTAGAGAACAAGAAACAGCCATTGATAGGTTAGAGTTAAGATGATTGTTTTGTAGTGATGTAATCGAAGATGAAGTGAAATGGGATGTGTGTTGAGGTTTATATATAGGTCTTCGAATGTAACCAATTAGGTACCTTCCTCTTCTTGTCTTTAAGTCCTTCGTGTGTGTTAAATAGTATTATCGTAATTACAATTATATTATAGTCTTTTTTAACAAAATTATATTATATAGTCTTAACCTAACTAAATTCAGTTCGTAAATGTACGGTAGGTCAAAGACAAGCTTTTGAATTGTAAATTGTGTGTTTGTGTATATAAAACAAGCTTATGTGTAAATTAAAATTAATGAGAAAACAATTTGTTATTTTTGGGGATCAGCTATGTGCGTCTAAATGTGATTTATCGATAGTTATATACTTTTTTTTTGAACTACTATCGATAGTTATACACAAATAAATGAATGTAATGGATTCAGAAAAAGAAATTATTATACGTGATCAAATATTTATACTATGAATTGTGTACAGTTTTTACTTCATCTGAAATAGATGCAATATCACAAAATACACAAACAAACAAGTAGAAATCTCAGAAACACGGAAATAAAAACAGACCAAAGACATATTTAAATATATATACGTCTGCAGTTCAAATGAAATGTTATGGGAAAGAGAAACGACACCGATCTTTGGAGTCATCTGGAAGGTAAAGCTGCGAAAACAAGCAAATTCTCTTTTGATTTATTAAAAATAAAATAATGATGAAGATTTGTGTGTCTCTCTTTTGTAAGCTAACGTACAGATATAACAGCTAAGCATTTTCTCTAGTAACCAAATTCAAAGTACTTCAAATAAACAAATCCCAAAAACTATATAAACCAAAGCATCGCCGCCGACAGTTTGGTGAAGGTGAATCGAAAGTCAGCTTAGTTGAAACTCTCTCGGCGACCGAGAGGTTTTGTTTCGGACTAGCTAATTTTCATGAGTCCCACCTGATATGTCACACTTGTGAGTCTCGTCAACTCTTGGTCGCATAGTTTGAGATACCACAAGGCGACCCACACGCACGTACGTTTGCTCAATCACCTATCTTATGTGAAGTCGAATCGATGATAGACCAATACAGTACAAATAAGATCATTTCAGTCCTGTTGCCAGAACTTACCATTCACCATCTTATGCCATCCGTCTGACTTTCCTCGACCCTTGGTCGCAAAGTTTTGTTTCGTTTCGTTTTTTTCAGGGACAATCAGTGGACAATGTAATCTTTGTGTCATTGGTGTCATGGTTGAAACTATGTAATCTCGGCCAGTAATTAGGGCTTGCTACTGCCTGGATAAGAACTTTGTTACAAAAAAAAAAAACAAATTGTTTCGACAAAACAGTATATATATCTTATATTAAACGAGAGCACATTAACAAAGTCGCATACAAGCTTCAGCTTAATTAGTCAAGTAGTTGGATAAATACAATTATAAAAAGTTTTTTTTCCTTTCAGTTAAATGGTTTTTACGTACAAAACGATATTACTGATCAACATCAATCATCTCACTATATAATGCTCATCATTTTAAAAAAATCTCACCGTCTAAATAGGTAATAATATATTTGTAACTACAAGAATACATTGCATGTGCAATGCATATATTGCCTTGAGACATACCAGTTTTTCAACTTATTGATCAAGTACTATCGTCTTTATTGAAATACCTAGTTTATCTAGTGATGTAGAAACTATATACGTCGTTCTTTTTCATTTCTTTATTTTTGTGTGGTTAAGTAAAATCGATGTAAAGCAATAATCTACTCCTTTAGTCGTATATGGACCGATATAAATGATGTCAAGTCGAAAAAGAAACTGCCGGTGCAGTCTACCACTACCTTACGAAACTAACCCATCCATAAATTGATATACTACATCTAAAAAATGAACATACAAAATGAATTATTGTAGTAGGAATGATTGCTGAAAGCAAACAAACAAAACCAAACGTTGGGGAAAGCAGTCATTGTCTTCTTATATCAAATATTAACATGTATGTCTGTGATATCCCTACACCATATTTATTAGAATGACAAGAAGTTATGTTCTTTCTACTTTTCAACAAACTATACACACTGAGTTTGTTGGAATGTAGTGCTTATATGCGGCGACGTATTCACATGCTTAGACGTATATATATTTTCAAACTTAATATATTTACATATCTGTCGTTGGATTCTACCTTTTCCGTTGGACTCTCATGTTTTTAATTGTGTGTCACTACAAATAATTAATAACATATTAAGTGATGCAACTAAACTCGAAATTTTTATAAATAAAATAGTGAAATCCCTAGACTAAAATGCAGAATGGTCGATATATGCAATTGTGTTTCAGTTGTTTATGTTATATATACACGGTAGATAAACCGGTGTGTAGATGCAATAGCTCTTAGTGTCACCCGTTATCATCGCTATCAGTCTTGCTGGACCAATATTATGGCTGAATCAATTAATCCAAGAGGAAGCAGCTGCTGCCGCTGCCCCGGACAGAGACTCGAGGGAATCCTCTGCTGGTGTAGGCTTTCGTGAGGCGTGATGGCCTCTGTTTCTGTTTTGGATAGAGAACTCGTTTTGAGTTTCTTATTTCTGTTGCTGTTTTTTTTTTGTCTAGGCCCTTTTGGTGGAGTCTAACTCGAGATGCCCATTTGACTCTAGAAAATATCTAAATTCTCCCCACAATAAAATATAATTTTTTTTATTTATTTTTAAATACAGAAACGTGTTAAAGACATCTATAACCTTAATGAAATCAGATAATTACATAAACCGACCACAGAAACCCGACCCACCCAAACACATACGGGCACAACCCGGTTCCTAAACCTAAACGCTACTTGGATTCATTTTCTCATTTCTCAAGTTTCGAGTCTCTCTCTTCTCTCCTGTTCGGGACTCGCGACAGATTTGATTTGGAGAACACTTTACTCGAAATCAAAAGCTAGGGTTCCATCGAAAAGTTGTCAGATTCGATTTCGCCAGTGAGAAGGGCTTTGATTTCTCTGTAAGCGTTGGAAACTTTTCTCTCGAAAAGGCTCAGTTTGGCCGGGTCTTGTTATCTCCGCTACCAAACTCTTTGGTGATGAGAACCACCGATACTTTTCTGCAGCAACTCAAAACTATTTAGCACTGGTTAATTGATTTATGGGTTAGTTATAGTTTATGATTCATAACTTTTATATGCTTGTTTGTTGATGTTGTTTACTTCTGCTATTTATTTCATTGTTTGCTTTTTTCTCGGCCTGTTTTTGTTGCTTTTCTTCTCGGCTTGTTTATTTACTTGTTTCACTTCGAAACAGTCTTGGGTGGCGCAGCTGGAGAGCTTAGAAGCTCTGTTGCAGGAGGCGAAGGGGAGACTGGACCTGTACCAGTCAAAAGGATCAAGGGGTGTCAATTTCAATTGATTCATTTTGTTTCTCTTCCATTTTGGATGCTTTGTATTCTCTGCTTGTGTTTCAATTGTTTCTCTATGCTTGTCTCTGCCTGCTTGATGTATTTCATTGATTCTTTGATTTCTCTGTTTAGTTCTTGATTCTGTATATGTCAAGAGATCAATGCCTCCAAGCGTTTTGTTATGACGTTGATTGAGAACTGCCAGAATCAAGATGACATTGATATGTTTTTTGATGTTTTTTCAGAACCTCTCAGGTGGATAACAGTGGTGGTGGTTCGGTGGTGGTGGAAGACCGGAATGAGCGGTGGTAGAAGAGAGAGTGGTGGCAGAGGAAGAGATGGTGGTGCCGTGGTTGTTTTGGTGGTGAGGTAAGGAGCGGTGGCAGAGGAAGAGACGGTTGTGGCCGTGGATTCAGACTTAGTTTCACTCCCTAAGGTACGTTAGTTTGTTAATATGTAGAGAGAATGTTTATGTTCGTAATTATTACTTGTAAAAACAAAATAATATGCTTGTCCTGCTCTTAGTATTTAGCCACTAAGGAAGCTGGTAAATAATTGGACATTATTGTATTACAGGATCAATGAGCAGGTGCTGTTTGGATTATATTACATGTATGTTTACACGATGGATGATAGTGTTTGGACGAGAATGAAGACAGACGGTGGATTGGCCAGTGTTCTGAAAGTAGTCAAGGAAGCTCGCTGTGGATTTTTAAAAGGTGTATTTGTGTGAGAAGAGGACAACTGAAACCAGATGATTCAAGAAGATGGAAGATATATGATGCTATTCAAATTTTTAGTAAATGTTACAGTATTAACATTATCAATAAATCTTACATTATCAACATTATCTTTGATATACACTTTATTTAATGATATTCCAAAAATAATTTTTCATCTGTGGAAATACTGATCAAATCTTACATGTTTTACTTTACCCATAATGCATACTCTATTTTAATAATATTCCCGAAAAAATTTCTTCAAACTGGCCACAATAAAACCATTAACTCATAAACTCAGTTATAAAAATTATTTTCTATAATATTACATAAATAATTCTTCTGAAACGGACATAATAATTCGTTTCATAAAATTCGTTTTGTTTTGCTCATATTAAAATAATAATATAAAAAGTATTCATGTAAAATGTGCATCCATTAACACATAATAATTTAATATTATATTTAACATGTAAAACGTTGTTTCAAAAAAAAAAATTTAGCATGTAAAACATAGAGCTGTCATAAATAAATTTAATATTATATTTAATACTTAGTAATTCATGGTAATATTCAAGGAGTTAGTAATATCACCTTACACATAATAATATTTTGGCAATTTTTACGTTTATCTAGTTAAATTATGACAAAAGAGAATTTTTTTAGTAAAACCAATGATTTTACACATTTATGATAGTTAAAGAAGATATTTGTAGCCGAAATTTGCCAGAAATACGTATTTTGTTAGATTCTTCCTATTATAGTCTAACCATTTACACACTAACAATGAAAGTTAATGAAGTTTTTTGAGAAACTGATAAATTTTCTTAAACTATTGAAAATAATCATCATAAATAGTCTTAGATAGACATATTTTACTATATACATAGTTTATTAACAGAAAATATATAGGTTCTATATACTGAACATAAATACAACTTGCCATATACTTATATGGTACTCCGAATAACATATAATAAAACCAGTAATCCGAATTACTTACAATAAAATCAGTAATCATAGTAGTCCAAATTACACATAATAATACCAGTAATCCTAGTAGTCCGAATAACACATAATAATACCAGTAATACTAATAATCCGAATAACACATAATAATACTAGTAATCCTAATAGTCCGAATAACACATAATAAAACAAATTTCAGCAATCAAACACTTGAACCCGACCCACTTCCACATTGAAAATACGCTGCCATACCTCCTCCTCAACAAAAACGAACATAATAAACTTGAAACCCAGAAAACAGAATTTTAAAACTAGTTTTCAATTTTCCGAAATGCTCAGTAAATCGTAAATAATTTTCATTGCCCAAAATTTACAGTTCATTTAATAATGTTCTAGATAATTTTTCTTTTTAAAACGGATATAATAAATCTTTTTTTATCACTGACAGTTATAATAAATCTAAAACCCAGAAAAACAGTTTTAAAACGTTTTCAATCTTTCGAAATTCTCATCAAATCTTTTATTATTTACATTATCTTTAATATACTTAAAATTCTAAAGCTATATACATATATATTAAATGGGAATTATATTATATATTTAAATATTAAAGTCTCCTTAGGTCACCAGTTTAATTTTAATAGATATAAAATTACATTCAAAAATTTAAGATATGAAGAAAAAAATATATTAAAAAGTCTCTCTAGAGATACCTGAGGATTATTTTATAATTTATACAAAATTTCAATCCAAACATGAATATAAAATATCAAAATAAATAAAAGAAATAAGTTTAAATTTAAAGGTTTAAACCAAACATATTTACTTTTTTATGATAATTGATTTTTAAAATTATTTCAGTAATTTGCTCTATTATCTGAATGTTTATAAAATTATTATTAAAATACTTTGAAAAAGTGAAAATTGAATGTATAAAATTAGATAATTTTTTTACCAATTTTGAACTTGTGTTAAATATACTGGTAATGCCTTCCTTTTAGTAAATATTTTTATAATATAATTAAGTGAATAATATCCATTTGTTCTTACAATATAATTTTTAATGTCAGAATCATAAAACATAACTTTTTATATTATATTATACATTTCACAATAATAGCATAAAACAATATATAAATTGATCTATGAATTATGTAATTTTAATGAAATTATTTGACATAAAAATATTTACAGAAACAAATAATATCATTTAGAATGTCAAAAGATCAGAAATAAATATATAGCTAAAAAGAAAAGAAATGGAATGGAATTTCTTTAAATATATAGCTAAGAAAAAAAGAAATGGAATGGAACGGACAAAATAAATCCAGTAACCCATAAACATATTTTTAAAATTCTTTTTCAATCTCTCGAAATACTCATCAAATATTATATTCTTTATATCACGATGATGTACATTTGTTTTTAATGATATTTTAGAAAAAAAAAAATCCTTCAAAATGGATATAGAAAAGCTGAAAATCAAAAAACACAGTTTCAAAACTCATTTTTAATTTCTTGAAAATCTCAGCAATTCTTACATTATTTACATTATTCTTGATGTACATATAATTTTACAGCTTTCCATAATAAATTTCATAAAAAACGGATATATATTGTATGTTCTATGAAGCTTTACTCACGTTAATGGTGGAAAATATGAAAAATTGCAAGTTGAAGAAGAAAGAGAGTAGAAGATTTTCATTGGCTAAAATTTATTGTGGGGTCCAGTTGGCTGCAGATTTAATATAAACTATTAGAAGGTTAGTTTGGAGATTAGGATATTGAGAATAGACGAAGGATAAGGAGAATATTTATTTTTCTAATAGGGGCATTTTGAGTTGTTACAATTTCCTCATTGAGATGTTACCTTATAATAATGAAGTTTACGGTGTGAAAAAAGATAAATCTACTAATGGTTTATCAGATGCCAAGCAGCACTTATTTTATGTTAATTTTACCATTTAAATACTATATCTCTCTGCATCTCGATCTGGTAAACCGTAATCACGATCTATGTAAAACAATAATGCTGTTAAAATGCTATACGTACTTCCGGTACTTACATTACATGTACGTATTGATATCTTGTGTATTTGCATGATTTTCATCCTTGTTTTAGCTTCTTTTTGATCTTCAGAATCCATATAGAATGCATATAGGTTGCATTTACATTACATTTGTCCTTATCAGATATTAGAGATGCTAGTTGGTGACTTTAAAGACATTAAAGATGATTTTGGAGCAAAGGATGATTCATGTTCGAGAAAGCTCACCACGCCTAAGTGTCCCAGCTGGAAGTGCCCAGCGCCTTGCGTCCCGTCACATATCTGCAAAGTTGAAAACGACGTAAGCTCACTCGGCCTCATCCGCTGATGCAAGCGGCGCCACGAACAAAAGCCCCACACGGCTAAGTGTCCCAGCTGCCTAGGTGCCCCAGTGCCTTGTGGCGCATCATCCAGTCATTTGGAGGCCTGTTTATTGACTATTTACCATTTTGCCCTCTACGTTTTAGACTCGAAAACCTAAGTTTAAGTGTTTTGTGTAAGCCATCGGCTAGATTATCTTTACTTGGAGAAAACCACCAAAACCTCTTGAAAAGTTCATCTCTTTGACTCATTTGATCATATGTTCTTGTTATCTTGTTGATTTCTATTCCATTATCTGTATCTCTCTTCATGATTAATCTGAAATCCAATATGGATTTAAGAAGAATCATGGGGATTAGTGAGTAATTCACCATTGAATTCATGGGTTAGGAGATTAAGGGTGATTAGGCTAGATCTAGGATGTTTTAGTGTAGATCATTCTTATTCCTTCTAGTAGAGTATTCATAATGCATCTTCGAGTTGGCCACTCAAAGTTGATCTTTAGGCATTTCCCACCCACAAGGTGTTCAATGAAATGCCTGAGATAACTCTCCTAAGCTTTCAACATACTTTACCAAAGACATTTGTTGTTAAAGGTGTTAAGATAGCCAATAGACTTGCTAGTAATGATTGCTTTCATATTATTCAACCAAAGGCATTTGATGTTTGAAATGTGTTAGCAAATGAACATTCATCTAGACATAGAGTTTGTTTAAGTTTGTGTCTAAGCTTAAGGTTGATAGTTTGATTGATCATTTGCCATCCTTAGTTCGAAACTTGATCACCCAAGGTCTAATTCCTATACCCATGAGTTCTCTTTTATCATAGCCAAATAAAGTCTCTTCTTTTATTTTTTTATTATTCTGTTATTGCATTCTCTCATTAGTAGTAGTCTAAAACCATCCAAATTATCGGTGCACTTAGATTAAGTAGGTACTTGTATTCTTGGTGCTTTGAATCCCTCAGAACTGGTTCGACATTCACTCATACTACAACATTTGTTCTATGAGCCTTGAAAACTCCTAGCATCAAATTGGCGCCGTTGCCAAATTCTGAGTAGATTTAAACATTGAGATTTAGTCAATTGCTTGAGACTAAGTCGTTTTTTCTTTTATCTTGTTACTGATTCTCTATCTTCATCTTCCTTGGCATTTCAGGTGTATGAACTTGAGGAGTAGAGGCACAACAAACCTTGTTCCAAGAGTTGAAGACATTAGAGCATTTGAAAGGGAAACTAGAAGAAAGAGACAAGCGAGAAGAGCAACAGGCTCACTTGCGAGGTTGGATCTGAGACATGGAAAACTTACCACAAGGTGGAAATGTGAGCGGTCAAGGTGCTGACAACAATCCACCACAAGGGCCACAACACCCACAGCGACCAGCTCGACCCATTGGAACATATGACCGCCCTAACATTCATGGTCGTAGGTTAGGAATCCGAGCACCAGCTGTGAAAGCCAACAACTTTGAGGTCAAACCAGGACTCCTCAGCGTGATCGAGAACAACAAGTATCATGGTTTGGCTGTAGAGGACCCATTTGATCACTTGGACAAGTTTGGCGATTCGTGGGTTGTCAAAACCAATGGTGTGTCAGAGAATGCTTTCAAGCTCAAGTTATTTCCTTTCTCTTTGGGGATAAGGCACGTCAATGGGAGAAGTCTTTACCCAGCGACTCCATCACCACACGGGATGACTGCAAAAGAGCATTCTGGAAAAGTTCTTCTACCTCAAGCTACAAAGGCGAAATGAGATTTCCAATTTTCAACGAAGAACTTGGAAGAATTCAGGTGAAGCTTGGGAGAGATTCAAGAGCTATCAAGCTCAATGCCCACACCATGGTTTCTCCAAGGAAAGCTTGCTAAGCACATTCTGAGGTGCTCTTCCTAAGTCTGAGCGGGTTGGATCACGCAAGTAATGGGTTCTTCTTGGGAAGAACCGAGGAAGATGCAGAGGAGCTAGTTGACAACATGGTGAAGAGTGGCGCAATCTGATGGAGACCACGACGAAGCGTTAGAACTGATGATAAGTAGGCGAGGAAGGAGCTAAAGGCTCTGCGAGGAGAAGATAGACATACTCATTGCTGATAAAGCTACACAAGAGCGGTGAACTTTGTTGGTAACCCAAACCAAGAACCACCACCTAAGGTCAATGAGGTTGAAGGTTTGGAAGGTCGAAAGAGTTGTGTTTCATCAACAACAATGGCATTTGGTACAAGAAAGAGCCCCACTTTCAGTACAACAACTACCAGCGGAAATCCTATCCTAACAACCAACGAGTGGTTATCAGCCTAGGAACAACCGGCAAGGCAACTATCAGCCTCAGCAAAACCCTCCTCCTTGTTTCTCCAACAAAGGGAACCAATCTTCTCACCAACAAGCTAATCCTTCTACCTCTACTCCTCAGAAAGCAGACCGACGCTTCACTGAAACGTAACTTGGAGTCTCGGACTAGAAGTGAGAAGCAGGTTGGATATGAGTTGAAGAACCTTCACTCCAAGATTGATGGAAGTTACAATGAGCTCAACAACAAGTTCAAGGCTTTGGAAAACCAGTTTGCTTCCATGAACACTCACCGGAATTGCCAAGGGTCTCACCGAAAATCGAGAAAAATCCTAAGAGTATTGCAATGTTGTCCTCTACTACTTCTTCAGGGATTGAATTGAGTAACCACAAGAAAGAGGTAGATGAAATTGAAAAATTGGTGTTTGGAACTGAGATTAGACAGGTTGAGCATCTGATTGTAGCAACAGTGAGGCAAAGATTGTGGAGGAAGCTGACAAGATGGTTGAAGCAAAGATTTTGAAGGGAGCTGAACCCAAGGCTGACAAACCAGTTGCGAAAAGAGCTGACCAGAATCTGAAAGAGGTCAAACTAGAGGACACCACTGAGGTTGAGCAGTCACCCTATGGCAAGCTCCCATTTCCACAAAGGGTCCTCACCAAAGCTCAGAAGAAGGTGATTTCCAAGTTCAGAAAAGACCTAGGTGCTATTGGAGTTAAGCTTCCAGAGATCTCGGGTATGTGTGAGGCTCATGTCCAAATGATGCTCATCAAGGACATTGTAGACCACCAAGCAGAAGTAGCAGAGCTTCTCAACATCTCAACTTTGAAACTTGATCCACCAGTCACACCAAAGTCTCTCCCTAAACTAGAATCCCAAGGGAAGTTCACCTTGTCTTGCTCCCTTGGTAAGCTCACCTTTGATGATGCTCTTGTTGATTCTGGTGCAAGTGTGAATGTGATCTCATTGGAGATGGTAAAGAGTCTTGAGATTGAACACATGGAGCCAGATACTTCCTCTCTCACGTTTGGGGATTCTTCTTCTACTACCCCTATTGGTCTTATCAAGGACTTCCCTTTGAAGATTGGATCTTGCACCATTCCTATAGACCTCACTGTCTTGAAGATGGCTACTGTGAAGAGAGTTCCATTGATCCTGGGCACACCATTCCTTACTACTGTGGGTGCTTGCATCGATTTTGCCAACAAAAAGGTCACACTCCTCAATGTCAACAAAGCTGTCTCTTACCCAATTCAGTCTCCCCTGGATGTTGAGTATTGTGGAACCATCACTTGTGGAGACCCCTCCATTGAGAAGATCAAGGCTGCAGTGGTTGTTAGTGAGAAAGAAACTCTTGAAGGTGGGAAGGATCCCTCTTCTCCACTCTCCATTTGAGGTACCACTCCACCACCTTTCCCTTGTATATACCAGTTATTTTTTGCATATTAGCTTTCTTTTAGGTATTTCTCTCAACTTAACAACACAGAGATTGTGTGACTTAAGTTTGGGGGAGGTACCAGTATTTGATCATGTTTGCTTTGATGTTTTTGCATTGAGTCTTGCATTGTACATATCTATTTGCATAAAAATGATATTTTGAAAAATTTGAAAAACACAAAAAGAATCATTTAGTTTGCATCACTTGCATTTCTAGGAGAGTCTAGAGCATATAGGCGCATTCACTTGCATTGGGAGACCTCGGCGAGTAGCTTATGCACCTCTCAAAAGACTTGTATGCTTGAGCCTTGAAAACTCTTCCTGAAACTTGTTAATTGCTGAAACTCCATCTTTGAAGCCAACTACAACCTTATTTGAACTGGACGAACTTAATGCATCTTGCTCATGGTCCCTTGTGTACTGAATCATGGCTATACACACTTAAGTTGTCACATCTTTTATGCCAATCTTTTTGACAACCTCTAGTGGTAGACCTCTCCCAAAACCCTTTCCTCCTTTTAAGCCTTCATTGATTGATGAGTGAGGCATTTTTTTCGGAAAGTCTTGCATGCACATAATGTTGAGAGTATTGGGAACGACAATGCTTGATCTTCATTCTTGCTAGATTAGACACACTATTGTCTAGCCATAGGATGGGGGTGAGTGTTGTAAAGTTTGATTTGGGATTATGAAAAGGTTGAAGGAAAAGAATAGACTCTTTGTTGCTTAAATGACTAGTCTTTATGGGATAAGTAGAGAAACCTCTAGCTCAAGCTGTGAAAAGTCTTAGCCCCCAAATATAAAAAAAAAATAAAAAGAAAAAAATATATAAAATAACAAAAAAAGAAAAAGAATAAAGAAAGGGGCTAGCAAAGTTAGTATGAGCTAAGAGGTATTCAAAAAGTGTGATGAATCCCTTGTAGAATAAAGAGTTTTATGTTGAGAAGTGTTCTTGAGATCTTTGGGTGAGAGATGTGAGTTGGGATTGGTATTGGGAAATGAATGTGTATCATATATGTTTGGGAAAAGGGTAGAACAATGGAGATTGAGCATTGTATGCATGAGTTGATCCCTTTCTTAGATATATTATGTGCAATGTCAAGGCTACTAGTCTTGAGAGTATACCATCTTAAAGATCATATTTCTTGAACCTCTTGACTCACTTGAATAAAAAGCCTACCCTTACCCAAATGATTTGGACCAATTGACCATTTGCAAGAATTCACTTGATCTATGCTTAATGAACATGAGAGTTGGCTGATTTGTATGTGTGAATGCATGATGATGAGTGTAGGGAAAAAAGAGCTAAGATAGGCTAGAGAAGCTAGAGTATAATAAGAGAGTGTGCTCATGCTGAATTTAGATGTTGATTTGAGTGCTATGTGTGTTTCTTTTGGTTATGAGTTTCTCTTTCAAACCTCTCCTCCTTTGTCCTTGCTAGTTTACTTGTGGACAAGTAAATGACTAGTGTGGGGGAGTTGATATCTTGTGTATTTGCATGATTTTCATCCTTGTTTTAGCTTCTTTTGATCTTGAATCCATATAGAATGCATATAGGTTGCATTTGCATTGTATTTGTCCTTATCGGTATTAGAGATGCTAGTTGGTGACTTTGGAGACATTAGAGATGATTTTGGAGCAAAGGATGATTCATGTTAGAAATCTCACCACGCCTAAGTGTACCAGCGGCCTAGGTGCCCCAGTGCCATCGTCCCGTCACTTTATCATTTGCAAAGTTAAAGCATGCGTAAGCTCACTCGGCCTCATCCAGCGGTCTGAAGCGGCCCAGCGAACGAAGCCCCACACGGCTAAGTGTCCCAGCGGCCTAGGTGCCCATTGTGTGTAATGGCAGTCATCGAGCAGCTGGAGGCCCTGTTTATTGACTATTTACCATTTTGCCCCTCTACGTTTTGGACTCACGAAAACTAAGTTTAAGTGTTTTGTGTAAGCCATCAGGCTAGATTATCTTTACTTGGAGAAAACCACCAAAACCTCTTGAAAAGTTCATCTCTTTGATTCATTTGATCATATGTTCTTGTTATCTGTTGATTTCTATTCCATTATCGTATCTCTCTTCATGATTAATCTGAAATCCAATATGGGTTTAAGAAGAATCATGGGGATTAGTGAGTAATTCACCATTGAATTCATGGGTTAGGAGATTAAGGGTGATTAGGCTAGATCTAGGATGTTTTAGTGTAGATCATTCTTATTCCTTGCTAGTAGAGTATTCATAATGCATCTTACGAGTTGGCCACTCAAAGTTGATCTTTAGGCATTTCCACCCACAAGGTGTTGATGAAATGCACGAGATAACTCTCTAAGCTTTTAACATACTTTACCAAAGACATTTGTTGTTAAAGGTGTTAAGATAGCCAATAGACTTCTAGTAATGATTGCTTTCATATTATTCAACCAAAGACATTTGATGTTTGAAATGTGTTAGCAAATGAACATTCATCTAGACATAGAGTTTGTTTAAGTTTGTGTCTAAGCTTAAGGTTGATAGTTTGATTGATCATTTGCCATCCTTAGTTGAAACTTGATCACCCAAAGTCTAATTCCTATACCCATGAGTTCTCTTTTATCATAGCGAAAGTCTCTTCTTTTATTTTTATTATTACGTTATTGCATTCTCTCATTAGTAGTAGTTTAAAACCATCCAAATTATCGGTGCACTTAGATTAAGTAGGTACTTGTATTCTTGGTGCTTTGAATCCCTCAGAACTGGTTCGACATTCACTCATACTACAACATTTGTTCTAGGAGCCTTGAAAACTCCTAGCATCACGTATGTCTCGCGAAGCTTCATTCATGACTCACATCTGGTTTCCTCTCAAAAGACCCTTCCTAAGAATCGTGCATTAATCATGCCCTTGGTTCCTAGTTTTTTTTTCCATAAAATCCGTGTGGAGAAACAAACTTTTGTTGGGATGTTTTACCAAAAAAAAAACTTTTTCTGGGATGATTTTTTTTAACGTTTTGTTTTATTGATGATGATTTGCACCTATTACATCATCGAAGAAGAATACGAAATGAGAGACTAATGGTCTTACGCACCAGAAGCGAACAAGAACAACATCAATAACGACACATTAGGAATAACAAACTAGTCTTGTTTGAAATAAGATAATTTAGGTGTTCCGTTCAGCGATGTGACTTCTAATATCTTCAACAAAAATAATTCTCATAGTGTAGATAAATCTTCTTCTTCAATTGCCTTTATCAATTTTGTTCGAGTTAGCTTCACTTAAACTACCGTTGAACAAATTTGAACTGGGATGATTAATAGTAGAAATAGAAGTTTTCGTTTGTGGAGCAATGTCGCCTTCGGCGAATACTTTTACCTTTAAAGTAGTCAACAGGTTGGGCCCATGAAATGGAAATGTACAATATGGACTTGCCTCAAACTTTAATTAGTTTTCATACCAAGTTGTTTCTTATAAACAATAAGTGGGCTATATAGTAAATTTCTTTCAAAATGAATATATGAAAGTATAATTTAAATCTCAATATTTTTAACCCAATTTTTAAAAGATAATTTGAACTTAGATTTCTCCAAATGTTGTTCTTATTATGAGCATTCGTTTCATTGCTTTAGTTGATTCTCTTCACCACTTCATGTCATGGGCATGCTCTACTTTGTCAAGAGCAAATGAAACGGAACAAGCAAGCAATGCCAAACCTTTTTCCATCGTTTAGATTTTGACAGTATAGTCATTTCATATTCATGTTCTGTTGTTTCTCTTTGATCAGTGTCTTGACATTGCAAGTTTTGTCTTTCTTTACACGATTTTCTAATACTGTTTCTTGATAGACAAGTAAAGCTTGAATTTATAACCTAAAAGAGTAACTTGAGTTTTATTTGACAATGTTAAGTTTCTTTACGGCATTAAACCGAACTATATTATATAGTCTCTTAACAATAAAATTTAGTTCGTAAATGCACGGTAGGTCAAAGACAAGCTTTTAATCGTAAATTGTTTGCTTATGTATATAAAATAAGTTTATGTATAAACTAAAATTTATGAGAAAACAATCTGTTATTTTTGGGATTAATTATGTGCGTCTAGGATCTTAATGTGATTTATCGATAGTTATATAAAATAAATGAATGTAATGGATTCAGAAAAAAATATTATAGGCGATCAAATATTTATACTATGAATTGAATTGTACAGGTTTTACTTCATCTGAAATGTATAATATATTGAGATAGTTGCCTTATTCATGTTGCCACGTCAGCAGTTAGTGAGTCTCACGCTTTATTATTATTATTATTTTTTTTTAAAAGTATTATGTTATGGGCTTCTTCTTCAACGGCGTAGGCTTTGCTAGCCCGTGACCTTCCTGAGACGCTGAGTGTGTTCGTGGGGGTCGACCTCTTCGAGATTAGGGTTGCCGTCTTCCTCGAGATCTTTCAATCGAGGGCTCTTCCTCTTTCCTATTGTTATTACTCGATCATTATGAACCGATCTCTGCTGTTGTCGCGATTCCTCTTCCTGTAACGTATTCTTTCCCTTCCTATATATCAAGATCGTCTGCGGTGAGGTATCTTCTCTCTCTATAACTCTCTTCTCATCTATTTCTCTTCGTTTACATTTCGTAACTTCTTCGCGGAAATGACTTCATCAGGTGCTTCCGTCGCTAACGCCGCCGTCCGTAACGCCGCTGTCCCTAACGTCGCCGGCGCCTACTCTACGTTCAACACTCTCCGCCTTGGTAGATCCGCTCAGACCATTGTTGCTCGCCTCATCCGGTTCTGGGATTCTCGAAACATCCACAAGAATGGGGAGTTTATGGGAATAACTATTCTCCTCCTCAGATGAACAGGTGATGATTGTTTCCAACTTATTTTTCATAGGCTCAAAATATTGCTAATCGGTTTTTTGTTTACATATGAACACGTCTCTTCGTGTTTTTTTAAGTGTTGACTGAATAAATTATTTTCTTTACTTACAGGACTCGGTGATTCATGGTTTCATCCCCGCTAACCGGGCCAGCCAGTTCCGGTCGTGTTTGAAAGCCGGTTCCATTGTGAGATTGGATGGTTTTGAAGTTGCTCGAGTCGCTCATGTACAAGATCACAGAACTTCAGTTCGTGATCCGTATCATCCTTTCAACACGTATTGTTGAAGTCTTGGCTGACGCTCTTGTGATCAAGTCCGACAAGTTCCTTGTCCGGCGTATTGATCATCTTCAAGTGCTTGCTAACACTAACCTAGAGCTCCCAGGTGTCTTCTCTTTCTCGTTGCATATATATATTGCCATCATTGTAATATGTTGTAAAAGTTTTCCTCGCAGATGTTGTGGGTGAAATATGTTCCGTTCAGGGTACGATCTCCAAAATGACGCAGCTACGAGCAGAATTGTGGTCTGCCTCCTTTTCGAACCGTAAGTTGTTTCAAATTTTTGTAATGGTCTCAAGTTGTGTAGCATGTTTGTATGGAAGTATATGATCCCCAATAACATATTCTTATTGTTTGCACCACAGAACTGTGACCGTAAACGTATCTTTGTGGGATGAGGCTGCATCAGCCTTTAGGGGCCTCTTGAGAGCAGGAGACAAATCCCAGTCCGTGATGTTGGTGACCTCGGTAAATCCTAAACTGTTTGGAGGTAAGGACCATGCGATTTCTTATTCAGTTGGGAGTTTACATTTAATTTTACGCTAAAATCATATTACATGCAATTTTAGCTTACAAGTGATTTTTGCTAATCAGGCAACCTGTATTTAAACTCCACACAAGGAACTAGGTTCTTCTTTGACACCACCCTCCCTGAAATAGCAGAGTTTGTCAGCAGGTAAGAAGATACTACTCATGCAATAACATGATTTTCCTATGTTTTAATGGTGCGAACATATTGTATGCAGAGTTTGAGCTACATCAGCTCAAGTGTATTCCTGCGTTGACACCCTCGAAGGAATTAAAAAGAAGGAGCTTGTCTCGATAAGGGATCTCAACAACTTCATCTCCAACTCCAATGAGCAGGTTCTTGTCTGACTTTGTCTACACCAATATAGTTTAGTTAGTTTAGAAGTTTCCATTTCCTAAAGTACTACGATTTGGGCAGACCAAGAAGCTGATTTACTCTGCAAGACCCGTATTGTTTGTGTCATCCCGGAAAATGGGTAGTCTTTTGTGTCATGCACTGGCTGCCACAAAAATTGGAGACTTGGAACTTCGCTGAACTGTACCAGATGTGTAACTTCTGACGTGACTGGTGTGGTCAGGTAAGTTTATTTAATCTTTAGCATTTTCTAAAATCATATCCATGTAATTATTGACTGATAATTCCATCGTTCAAACAAAGGTTCCGTGTTGAGCTTGCTGTTGATGATGGCAATGACAGCGCAACTTTTGTTGTCTTCGACAAATAGATGTCAAAGCTGACCAAACAGGAAGCTTCTGTTCTGGCACTCGATGCGGTACCTTCTTTACTCACATAAACATTTACATTTATATCATGCTAGGTTATATATGTTATTTTCTTCAACCATTGAAGCGTTGTTCTCAATTTGATGCAGGTTTCAAACGGTAGAGAGGAGTATCTGCCCAGCTGTCTTGAAGAGCTAACAGGGAAGGAATTTGTGTTCCAAATCCGTGTCACACCTTTCAACTTCAGTCCCAATCACCGTACATTCACAGTCTCCACCATCACTGAAGATAGCACCATTGCGATCAGATGAAGGTATTCTAATTCTACATGTCAGTTGATTGACTAATTGTATCCGTTTTAAAACAGCACGTTCATGTAACTCAAGAACACAGTGAGGGCATTATTCCAAACGGTTCTGGTGACGTAGGATTAACCGCTTCGTCCTCTGGTCCGTCTGTTTTGGGATTCAAGAACAGTGAGGAATGTGTTTCAGCAGCCCCTCCTGAGAATGCAGACACTCTGAAGAAACGCAAGCGTAACCATGAGTAACTCGCAGAATGACCACCTACCAGCCCGTCCCCAGTCTTTTCTATGCTTTTTAAAAAAACTTCTAATATCTATGTTTTCAATCTCAACTTTGGGTTTATTCCTTCTATCTTCTTCATATCTACGGATATTTCTCTATGTTTTATTATTAATGAATCTTCGACGGGCTTAAGTTGATTCCAAATTTGCGAGTCTCTATGTTTTATTATTAATGAATCTTTGACGGGCTTAAGTTGAATCCAAATTTGCGAGTCGTGTGTTTATTAGAATAAATTTAATGCCAGCTTTTTTAAAAAAATACGAGTCATCAGCCGGAGTATAAGGCTTAGAACGAGAACAATGAATAATTGGGAGGTTGAACATGACTAAAACAATTAAAACTAATCTATTGGAAGTAAGTAGTTATATAGGCAAATTAAGTAAAAACACCCATCTGTTAACAAAGGTCTACACATGGGATCTAACATAGATTACGACTAATGGTTGCTTTACACACACGTTACATGAAAATATATATTTTATTTCTCATCATAAACATCCAATATGGATTTTCCTTTCAATAATAAAGCAGCCCTCAAATAGCATGGACAAATTCAGACTCCTTGAGTACAGTGGGATTTATATATTCAATGTACAAACATTAATAAAAAAAATCTTAAATATAAAATCAAAGTATAAAGTGACCGGATTGGAGTTCAAAATCAAACTGCAATCAAGACATATGAAAAGCTTGATCAGTTTTTTTAGATGCAGATCTGCTTGGAAATTTTTTTAAAAGACATAATACTTTGAACACTAAATACAGCTAATAGTTTAAAACATAAATTCGGATAAAAGAGAAATCCAGAACCGTTTTATACATTGTGGGTAGGCATGTCCAATACGGTAAAACCGAACCGTACAAAACCGAACCGAACGAAATAGACAATATGGTGGTTTTGGTATATACCATATAAACCGAATGGATATGATTTTATAAAACCGTAGGATTTGGATATGCTTTAGTTTATAACCGATTAAACCGAATAAACCGAACAAAACCTATCAAAAGTAGAAACATGTAAATATGTACATATTTTATAACGTCACATGAAAATCTATTTGTTATATAAGTTATTCTTTTGTTAATAAATACTACCATATTTTTTATAGTAATAAAGAATCTAATTTGAAAAACACTTAAAATATAATTAAATAACAATTCATGACAACTTATGCTTCTTATTTCTTAGTCTTCTTCTTTTAATCATTTTGCTTTCTTTTAGCATTGATTAAATTGAAGTGAAGGTTATAAATTTGATGGATAATAACTAGAAAAAAATCTTCTCAACTTTTTTTCTTATTTATAAACGAACAGAGTTTCAGTCGAAGAAGCATGACTTTGATGAACACTAAATATCATGAAAGACTGGAAAAAATTTTCTTTCATACTTTTCTCTTTTGTTTTTTATTTTTATTTTCAAAATTTCGAGCTTTGATTTTAATTCTAGATTTGATTATTTCATCCGAAGGTATAAGCGTTTTTATTTTTGTTCTTTTATTTGAAAATATAATATTTTTTCAATAAATTGCGGCGATGACAATATGACTCTAAAATTTATATAATATGATTCCAAACTAAATAATTTTGTTTTGGTATAAAACCGAATAAACCGAAAACATACGGTATATAAACCGAACCGAAGTAAATATGGATTTAGAATGGTAGTTATATTTTCTAACCGAAATACCGAAAAACCGAAAAAACCAAACCGAAACCGAACCGATATCCGGACTGAACACCCCTAATTGTGGGACCCACATATTTTTAGTTATTTTAAATAAAAAGTGTTCTGTTATGGGTTCGTCTTTTATTTCGTGGGCTTCACCGGCCCATAACCTTTTTATTTGCGTCGACCGTGTTCATGGGCGTCGTTGATCTCTTCCAAATTAGGGTTGCCGTCTTCTACGAGATTTTTCTTACAAGGGCGCTTCCTCTTCCCCAGTTTTCATATTACTGATCATTATGACTCGATCTCTGCCGTGGTCGCGATTACTCTACCTGTAACGTATTCTCCCGCTTCCTATATATATATCAATATCGCCTACAGTGAGGTATCATTTCTCTCTGCAATTTTCTTCTCGACTCTTTTTCTTCGTTTCAGCATCATAACTTAAAATGGCTTCATCAGGTGTTCCCGTCCCTACCGCCGCAGACGCTAACGCCGTCGTCGCCTACTCTACGTTCAACAGTCTCCGCCTTCATCAGGTGTTCCCGTCCCTATCCTCTCAGTCCATTGTTGGTCGCCTCATCCGGTTCTGGGATACTCGGAACGTCCACAAAAATGGGGAGTTTATGGCAATAACTATTCTCCTCCTCGATGAACAGGTGTTGATTGTCTCAAACTTAATTTTAATTCGTTCAAAATATTACTAATCTTATTTTTATTCATATATGAACACGTCTCCTCATGTTTTTGAAGTTTTGACTGAAAAACCTATTTTGTTTTCTTGCAGGACTCGGTGATCAATGGTTTCATTCCCGCAAACCTGGCCAGCCAGCTCCGGTCGTCTTTGAAATCCGGTTCTATTGTGAGATTGAACGGTTTTGAAGTTGCTCGGATCGCTCATGTACAAGATCACGGAACATCAGTTCGTGATCCGTTTCATTCCTTCAACACGTATTGATGAAGTCTTGGCTGACGCTCCTGTGATCAAGTCCGACAAGTTCCTGGTGCGGCGTATTGACATCTTCAAGTGTTTGCCAACACCAACCTACCAACCTAGAGCTCTCAGGTGTGTTCTCTTTTAAATATTTAGTAAATATATTAAAGGAATATATAAACACCATTGTAATATGTCGTTAAAAATAATTATTCTGTCGCAGATGTTGTGGGTGAAATACGCTCCGTGAAGGGTCCGATCTCCAGAACAACGCAGCCACAAGCAGAATTGTTGTTCGCCTACTAATCGAACCGTAAGTTTTACATATTTTTGTAATGGTCTCAAGTTGTGCAACGTGTCTATATGGAATTATATTTTGTTGTCAGCTTATAATTTTAGCTTCAAACATGAACCCAGATAAACAGATTGTTATTGTTTCCACTACAGGACTGTGACCGTCAACGTATCTTTGTGGGACGAGGCTGCATCAACCTTTAGGGGCCTCTTGAAAGCAGGAGACAAATCCCTGTCCGTTGTGTTAGTGACCTCAGTAAATCCTAAACTGTTTGGAGGTAAGGACCATGCGCCTTCTTATTCAGTTGAATGTGTACATATAGTTTAGTGCAAAACCTCTTACATGCAATCTTAGCTTACAAGTGATTTTCTAAATCAGGTGAACTGTATTTAAACTCCACACAAGGAACTAGGTTCTTCTTTGACACCACCGTTCCTGAAATAGCAGAGTTTGTGGGCAGGTAATAATATCATACACATGTAATAACAGGATTCCTCTGAATTTAATGTTGCGAACAAATTGTATGCAGGGTTGGGGCTGAAGCAGCTCAAGGGTATACCTGCATTAACATCTCATTCTGACATCCACATATTCATTATGTGTTGCGTTTAATTTGACGATCATTATAATTGAAGTCAAGTCCAAAACAAGTCCACAATACCAAGAAATGACAACATCTGAAGTATATGACCCTAGTTAGATGCAATATCACAAAATACACAAACAAACAAGTAAAAATCTCTGAAACACGGAAATAAAAACAGACCAAAAACATATTTAAATATGTATCCCTATATACATCTGCAAGAGCTTTCAAATGGAATGTTATGGGAAAGAGAAACGACATCGATCTTTGGAGTCTTCTGGAAGGTGGAAAGAATTTACTTAAACAAGCAAATTCTCTTTTGATTTATTAAACACAAAATAATCTTGAAGATTTATGTGTCTTTCTTTTGTAAGCTAACGTACAGATATAACAGCTAAGCATTTTCTTTAATAATGTATTCAGTAACCAAATTCAAAGTACTTCGAATAAAACCCAACATAAACAAATCCCAAAAACTGTATGAACCAAAGCATCGCCGCCGACAGTTTGGTGAAGGTGAATCGAAAGTCAGCTTAGTTGAAACTCTCTCGGCGACAGAGAGGTTTTGCTTCGGACGTACAAATTTTCATGTGTCTCACCTGATGACCCGTATATTTTATGTCACACTTGTGAGTCTCGTCAACTCTTGGTCTTGGTCGCCTAGCTTGAGATACCACAAGGCGACCCACACGCACGGTTGCTCAATCACCTATCTTATGTGAAGTCGAATCGGTGATATATAGACCAAAGTAGTACAAATTAGATCATTTCAGTCCTGATGCCAGAACTTACCATTCACCGACTTATGTCATCCGTCTGACTTTCGTCAACCCCTGGTCGCAGTTTTTTTTCGTACTATGTAATCTTTGTGTCATTGGTTTCATGGTTGAAACTATGTAATCTCGGCCAGTAATTAGGGCTTGCTACTGCCTGGATAAGAACTTTGTTACAAAAAAATAAATTGTTTCGACAAAACGGTATATATATCTTATATTAAACAAGAACACGTTAATGTAGGTTTCTAACACGTGGCTAGTCTGGATCTACTTTGGTGGAGGTTAGAATACCTCCGTATAATTGAAAAAAAATTACATTACCAAAGTGGCATACAAGCTTTAGCTTCATTAAGTAGTTAGATAAATAAAAGTTTTTTTATTCCAGTTAAATGGTATTTACGTACAAAACGATAATACCGAACATCAATCATCTCACTATATAATGCTCATCAGCCCATCATTTTAAAAGATCCCACCGTCTAAATAGGTAATATTATATTTAGCTATCAAGAATGCATTGCATGTGCAATGCATATATTTTTTTGAAAATAAGTGCAATGCATATATTGCCTTGAGACATACCAAGTTTTCAACCTTATTGATCAAGCTACTATCGTCTTTTTTTTTTTTGTGCGACAGCTACTATTGTCTTTATGGAAATACCTAGTTTATCTACTGATGTAGAAACTATATACGTCGTTCTTTTTCCTTTGTTTATTTTTTGTGTGGTTAAGTAAAATAGATAGAAAACAATAATCTATCTACTCGTTTAGTCGTATATGTACGATATAAATGATGCCAGTCTACCACTACCTTACGAAACTAACCCATCCATAAATTTGATATACACACTTATATTTTTCTTTAACATCTAAAAATGAATATATAAAATGAATTATTGTAGTATGAATGATTGCTGAAAGCAAACAAACAAAACCAAACGTTGGGGAAAGCAGTTTTTACATGTATACGTCATTGTCTTCTTATATTAAATATTAACATGTATGGCTGTGATATCCCTACACCATATTAATTAGAATGACAAGAAGTTATGTTCTTTCTACTTTTCAACAAACTATACACACTGATTTTATGTTGGAGTGTAGTGTTTATACGCGGCGACGTATTCATATGCTATATTTTCAAACTTAATATTTTTTTCTTTTTGGCAAATTGTTATATTTGCAAACTTATTATTTTCACAGATGTCGTTGGATTCTTCCTTTTTCGGTGGACTCTGATGTGTTTAATTGTGTGTTACTACAAACGAAATATAAAATATATTTCAATTGATAACTATAGGAAATGATGCAATTAAACTCGAAATTTTTATTAATAAATTTCAGTTGTTTATGTTATATATATACACGGTAACACGTATAAATTAACTAATGGCTTATCAGATGCCAATCAGCACTTTACTTTGACCATTTACGATATCTGTTACTTATTTATATATGATACATCTGGTAAATCGTAGTCACGACCTATGTAAAATAATTAATACTATTAAAAAGAAAGGAGTCCTAAAAAATTTACCTATAAAAGTTGTTTGGACTTTTTTTTTAAACCACTAATATTTTGGTCTTACTTTAAATTTAGATTAACAATATGTTACCATATATTTCTCTAACAATAATTCGTCACTATCTATATTATTTAATAACCATGTATTTTGACTGATTTACCAAATAAGTGGTTTTTGGTTTATATACTGATTGGCGTAATTATTAACTGGGTTTATGTATCGATAATACCAAACAAAATCCAATCCACGGTTAACCGTTAACCAGTGTAAAAGACATTATTATTAATTGATGTCCTAAGAAGGAATTTTTCGGTACACATTTTATACACAATAACTATATTATTAATCTTTACTGATGCATGTATAATACTTCATATTTTAAACCAATAAACGGTTTATATACGGTACAATACTTCATATTTTCTAGGTTATTTTGGGGTCAACGGTGTTGGTTCAAAGGTTAGACGAGTTTTTGGATTTTACGGATTTTGAATAAATAGGTTTTCACTAAATTCAAATTTACACAAACTTCGACTGAAAGCGTTCATCGGCTATGATAGAATACTATATGAAGAACATATATCAATCTTAATTATATATGGTCATTGGCTACCTTCACGACCACAGGTCGGTCGAATATTATATTTTAATTAGATACATAAATCACATATTTACCCACTAAAAAGTTAAATTAACTAGTAAAATTAGAGTGCTTTCTTAGCACCATTAAAATAAATTTATTTTAAATAACTTTTGGTTTCATATATATATATATATATATATGATCGGTAGAGATGGCAATTATGGATTTGGACCGTAGTGCTGCCCGTAGAGGGCTTGTGGGCGGTATTGGGACGAGGTTTTCTAGGTCGCAAATTCGGGCCTCGCGGGATGGGTCTTTCTTGGACTGAGCTATTTGCGGGATGGGCGAAATGGGTCATGCGGATTACATGGACCCACATTTTTCTTCATTTCTAATTTTACACGAAAACGAGAAGAAAGTGAAAAAGATTCTGTGACTTTTCCCACGTAAAACATAAGGAGTTAAGCGATGATGATTCGAGTTCGGTGATGATGATTCGATCTCCGTGATGGCGACTCCACTCGGTGATGACGATTCGAGTTCTTGTGGTATTTTGATTTGGTTTTCTCTTTTTATATACACAACTATGAATTGCTTTATTACAATGTGATATTTCTTGTTTAAGTTGATTGGTTTTGTTTTCGTAAATGTGAAGTGGTGTTTTTCTTAAATTAAAAAATTGGTTACAACGGTGTTGTTTAGGAGAAAAGTTAGTTGTATATCACGTCATTTGTATAATTTGGCAAAGTGATTCACAATTTTTTTTGCAATCCAAATAATTGAAAAGAGAGATGGTTTGATGAAGACATATAACACTTGAGCCAAATTATTACAAAACAACAACTCAATCAGTTCAAACTTAACAAAAGCATGTGATAACAATAGAAGGCTTTTAACTCCAAGCGGCACAAGAGCTTTGTGGCATTGATTTTGATAAGGCTTTAGTGAAACTTAATGAGCTCTCTTCAACTCTCTTACACAACTCTTACGAACATTCATGAAAGAAGATGTAGCGAGCGGTTTGATAAGGTCGCAAAGGCCTATGTGATTCAGTGCGGGTTTGGGCGGCATTTTGAAGAGCCGCCAGCCAGCGGGACAGGCCCTGTGACCTTCGGCGACTAACCCGCCCAGATGCAGGACAGCCAGTGTGACCGCTCGACGACTAACCAGCGTGATGCGGACGAAAGCGGGATGGGTAAACGTTTTGACATCTCTAATGATCGGTTGTTTATGAAAATCAGTTCAATTTTAGTTTCATTGGTAAAATTGATTAGCGGTTCGGATAAATGCTCTAAAGCTATACATTATATTATAAAATTATTTAAAATGAAAAGCGGATCAAAATCTTTTTAGCGATTTATTATGGCATTACAATTATGAGAAAGATTACATAGGCGATTTGACAACCGACAATACTACTTGCCTACGAGGATCTACGCTGCTGCATCACCGAGCCGTCTATGAAGATCCAGCGTGGTGGATTTACTGCACCATGTTGAAGATCCTTGTAAGTCTTTCTTCCGTGATGCGGTAATAAATCGCTCTTCGGAACACTTGGATTTCCGTATTCTGCAATAAATTCGAAAGTCGGGATTCGAACCTCGACGCGGTT
The DNA here is from genome assembly GCA_016771965.1 of Brassica carinata. Classification (NCBI taxonomy): domain Eukaryota; kingdom Viridiplantae; phylum Streptophyta; class Magnoliopsida; order Brassicales; family Brassicaceae; genus Brassica; species Brassica carinata. The sequence goes on from CM028688.1 coordinate 7,789,117, forward strand.
GTAGAAGATTTTAAACCTTGCCAATTTAAGTACAGTCTTACAAAATCTAATGCTTTTAAAATGCTCATGTACGTATTGGTTTCCTCTCTTTAAAACTCTAAACCTTTTAATTAATTTATATCCACGTATAGGATTGTATTCACTTGGAGAAACAAACTTTTGTTGGATGTTTTACCAAAAAACTTTTTACGGGATGATTTTTTAACGTTTTGTTTTATTGATGATGATTTGCACTATTACATCATCGAAGAAGAATACGAAATGAGAGACTAATGGTCTTACGCACCAGAAACGAACAAGAACAACATCAATAACGACACATTAGGAATAACAAACTAGTCTTGTTTCGAAATAAGATAATTTAGGTGTTCCCGTTCCAGCAGTAGCAGACGGACTTCTAATATCTTCAACAAAAAAAGAAAATAATTCTCATAGTGTAGATAAATCTTCTTCTTCAATTGCCTTTATCAATTTTGTTCCGAGTTAGCTTCACTTAAACTACCGTTGAACAAATTTGAACTGGGATGATTAATAGTAGAAATAGAAGTTTTCGTTTGTGGAGCAATGTCGCCTTCGGCGAATACTTTTACCTTTAAAGTAGTCAACAGGTTGGGCCCATGAAATGGAAATGTACAATATGGACTTGCCTCAAACTTTAATTAGTTTTTCATACCAAGTTGTTTCTTATAAACAATAAGTGGGCTATATAGTAAATTTCTTTCAAACTACTAAAAAATATGTTTAATTCCTTCATCGTGGTTTTTTTTAGTCTTGGGGTATCCCAGATTTATGGAGAAACCCAGACTAATCTTCAACGGGATGGTGCAGTCCACGGATGAACCCTCACTCCGGATATTAAAGTGGACTATAAAATAGTCCCATATCCGCGTGACCACAAGATGAAATATAGTGGGGTGCCTTAGCAATCCTAAAGCTCGCCTACTACTAAACCACCACATCGTGGTTTTCATCGTGGTTCTTTACATATACAATTTCTTTCAAAATGAATATATGAAAGTATAATTTAAATCTCAATATTTTTTAACCCAATTTTTTAAAAGATAATTTGAACTTAGATTTCTCCAAATGTTGTTCTTATTATGAGCATTCGTTTCATTGCTTTAGTTGATTCTCTTCACCACTTCATGTCATGGGCATGCTCTACTTTGTCAAGAGCAAATGAAACGGAACAAGCAAGCAATGCCAAACCTTTTTCCATCGTTTAGATTTTGACAGTATAGTCATTTCATATTCATGTTCTGTTGTTTCTCTTTGATCAGTGTCTTGACATTGCAAGTTTTGTCTTTCTTTACACGATTTTCTAATACTGTTTCTTGATAGACAAGTAAAGCTTGAATTTATAACCTAAAAAGAGTAACTTGAGTTTTATTTGACAATGTTAAGTTTCTTTACGGCATTAAACCGAACGGCCTCGTGATATCTTATGATGTAAATCAACTTCTTATAAGCATTCATCAAAGATCATCATGCATTATTTAATTTATATCGCAAGTCACATAAAGCAGAGTCAATTACGGTAGTTGAGAGAGCTTTTATAACTGAAAGGGAGAAAATTAAATGCAGCCAATAAATCATCTAATGACATAACTTAAGGAGTAACGAAAACAAATTAACAAAGAAAAAAAAAATAGAGAAAAATATTCAAATGAATACTAATAACAAATTAATGACGTGATTAACAGAGTTTGATTTAAACTAATACCGCTGATGCTTAGCTAACCCTCGGTCACGTGACCATCGCCGTTACGATTACGACTCCTCACCAAACTCGTTAAGTCCAAAAACCCCAAACGCAAACGCTAATCATTGCGGCTGAAACGGCAGAAGTTGGACGGCCGATTCAAGCTGTTCCTTCTGTCGCCTGAGCTCCATAACTTTCCGGTGAGAGTTCGAATGCTGAGTCGACACAAACGTCGGACTCGACGCAGGTCTGTACTCCGGCACAAGCCTCCCTGACTTGAAACGAACTCCACAGGCGTTGCAAAGCGTTTTAGGCCCGAGCGGTCCCGTCCTCCACTGAGGCGTTTTATCCGACGCGCAGTGCGTGCACCTTCTCGCTCCGCCTCCCTCCGCCGCTTCGAGTTTCTTGGTGGGCTTACGTTTTGCCACGGAGCAACAAAGCTCTGCTTCTGGCGTCGGTGCCCATGTTCCGGCAACGGAAGGTCCTGGGGCTCTTGATCGACGGCTTCTTGGTTTTCCCGTGAATGACATCTCAGGTCTGACGGTCATGGTTAATGGGTTCGCTGGGTAATCGGAGAAAGAGTCGTCCACGAATCGTGATAACCATTCGAGATGAGCTGCATCGTCACTCTGCATAAAACGAAAAAGAAAATCACGAAAATCAAATTCAAAACCCATAAGTTAACTATAGTCTATACATAAGGGCCGGTCATGTAGCTTGTTTGTAAAATTTTAGTGGTTAATATGTATAAATCATACCGCTTCTAAAATATATATATATATATATATTTATTGATCATTGAGTATTTTTTATTCCGTACTCATTTCAAATCCATAAATTTTAGGACCGGCAATGACGATAGAGACTGAGTTTTGAACTTACGGGAACGCATAGATCATGGGCGAAATCGGTGAGAGGAGGAGAAGTGTGGAAGGAAGTGGAGGCGGGTGAGGGGAAGTTAAAAGGGTTTTCCGAAGAAGACGCGGCGGAAGAAGTAACGGAGGAAACGATGGTGGAGGAAGAGGAGAAGATTTCGTCGTTGGAGAAGTCGAGAAGGTCGTCGATAGGAAGCAAGTCCGGTGAAGATAAGCCGTAGACGTCCATTAGTACGGGTCACACGCACGCTTGGACTAGGAGTTTTGACTCAGACTCAGACTCGCTCACTGGGTAAGTGGTCACTGGTTGATGTGCTTTAATAGAGAGATAGTGAAGTGGTAGAGAACGTGCATAGAGTTAACATGCACCGAGACTGACATGACCACATCCTTTTTTTATTTTATTTATAGACTTTAAATCTGTCTACGTTTTCTTTGGACATGCATGTGATATTTACAAAAGTATTCAGAACTTGTGGGGATTAATTATCGAAAGATATTGCATTTTATACGAAATACAACCTTAATAGAATTTTAAAAGTATGCCGAATCCCGCTTTGATCGATACAAATCAATCTATTTCGCAAACAGCGATTGATTTGTTTACACTTGGTTAGATAAACGAAACAACTATGGTTTACATTTATTTCTTGTGACTACTGACTATACTTATAGTCTAGAGTAAGAATTTAAGAAATAAGGAAGCGTAAACTATATAAACGAAATGATATATTGGTTTAGTTTTTACAGAACTGGAAATCAAAAGGATCCGCTGTGTGATATATTATGTCTTGCTCTATAAAAATTACCAAATCAAGAAAATTAAAACGAAGCTTTGTATGAATGTAGATTTTTGTTTAGAGTTTTTTTTATTAATAAAAATTGGTTTAGAGGTTTTGAGAAATACTATAAGTTATAGATTTTAGTTTTTGAATCGTATAAGAAAACACAGGACAAAACTAGTTTTTTGATTTTTTGAAAATTATTTATTTCTGTGATCAAATTAAATTAGAACGATGGGAGTGTGGTTTCGATTCTTGTCGAGTAGATCATACAGAAGTGTTTAACCTCATTCGCTTCATCGAACTATCATGTTCTCATAAGTTTACAATGAAACAGCTTTGGTAAAATATTTTTTGATCTACCAGCGATGATTTTTTTTTTTCTACTATTTCTAAAAGTATGGAATAATACTAGTTACGTAGTGGGGAAATGGAAAATAGGTGGAGACAATCAAGGAGATGAGTCGACCGACGATTCGAATTAGTGCATTGCACTTTGGTTCTATAAATTCCTATATGGCCCTCTTTTGTGCAGGATTTTTTTTCTATCATTTATCATTTTATGTCTCTTTCAAGCATTGCTCCTTGCTTCTATATTTATTCGTTCTTTTTGAATTATATAATTACTCGTATGTACATGACACATGCACAGTATAAAAAGAGGGAACAAATTGTTGTGGCTATTGTTATCATATTCGGCTATTGTATTTTGTGCTCAATTTCCATGTCGCACCACCAGTCGTAACACTTCCGGGTATATATATCGTTTTGGCTAGGTATTCTACTCGGAAAAAAATATTTGAATAAGATTTTAGGATGCACATAAGTACATTAATATGAGTATATACAGTCAAAACATATTGCAAAAAAACAAAATATATTCGAGTCCCACTGTAAAGAGGTAGTTCAAGGGCTTCGACTTTTTGCAACATGGTCTGGACTTCAGCCTTATCGACAAGAAAGTAAAGCTTTATCAGACGTTTTATAATAAGGAATCCAATCAGACTGGAATAGTCTATTATTAACCAATAGTAATATTTATCTATGCCCAAGGAGTTGTTCGGCCGATAAATTAGTGATTTGATACGAGCCGACAATCTCAATTATTGGCCTATCCATATAAAAGTTCTGAAGGTAAAAATATGTATCAGTACCAGTGAGAAAAAAGTAAAGGCCACGTGACCCCATGTGAAGAGTGTTCTCATCTTCACGTGCCCCGAAGATGAAATAAGTTTTTTTTTTTGTCCAAGTACATAAAAGAAAGACATGAATTAAGAACGTGAGAGGAAAATTGTTCTTCAAAAGATTTTAATTGCTATTAAGTATCAACAAATACTACTATGAAATCAACTTCATTTATCCAGAACATGTAATGTTATATTTCGGGGCTTATAGTTATGGCATAATATCTACCATCGACTTGTAATATATATGAGAGAGTATGGGAGCGTGATGATGCTAGGTTTCTTTAGGTTAATTACAACATGTGTCGTTACCAATATATTTTATCAATAGTAATATAGTAATGCGATGGCAATATTCTAGCACTTACATATAGTATTTGTTACTAAAGGGCTCGAGTTTACTGGACATTCACTTCTAAAACATGGCACGAAACGAGAGGAGAAGCCAACATGGCACTACTGACAGTTGGCAACTTCTGTCTCCTTCAGAAGGTCCCTTTCATAGACCCCTCTATATTTTTTCTTAGCTGTAACACTTAAAACGTTCCAAATTGCATGTAGGCGTGGAAGTCCATTCGTATAATTTGATTAAAGATTAATTAATTTTATATTATAAAGTTTTGGATAAACAAATATTTGCAATCAAAATAAAAGAGAATAAAAAAATTAAATTATGTGATTTTAGCGAGGAAAACGAGTGTAGTGAGAGACTGTGACGGTGATTACTGGACCAGCCTGTCATGGTTCAGTCTTGTAAGTCTCGTCTTTGAGAGAAATGCACACATAGTACATCGGCGTACTGTGCACTCATCTTCGCACAAAGCTCTCTTTTTTCAGTCAGAGGCTCTTCCGCAGTGGTTCCACTTTCTTTTATTCTCCTTCTGCGAAACAAGAATCTCTGATTATTCGTTCGATAGTACATAAGAATATTATCATCGTGCTTACTTCAACAATTCGTTGTTTTTTTTTTTTTTTTTTTTTAATTTCGCTCTCGTGAATCACGTGAGGCGGTGATCCCAAAGCAAACACGTGCGACCTCATGCGCCCATAATGACAAAACTATTGTTATTTTATTTATTGTTTAACTCTTTAGAGCAGCATCTCCATCCATTTAGAAACTAAATGGGATTCTAAAAAAATAAAAAAAATTAATATTTTAATTGAATAATTATTTTTTTTTCAAAATCCTGAAATTCTAACTATGTGACATGTGGAAAGAAAAAGCTAAGAACAAGCGCATCAGCGCATCATAGATGAGGATTACACGGTTACCGAGTAAAAAAAAAAATCAAATACCCATAAATCTGTCTCGCTTCGTCTCTTCTATGTGAACCGCATCGTTACTGTTTACGCGGCCCCACGCCACATGGTGGCCCGCGATAGAGTGGTTATATTTAATTTTTTTTAAAGAAAAAGTCAAACTAAATAAAAAATATATTAAAATAATAAAAAATGCACATTGGAACTCGAGAATACCGAATTTACTAATGCTGATGCCCTAAGAACTGGTCTTAAAAACACTTGTTTTGGTACCTCTCTTCACTCTCTCTCCTATTTTCTTTTTTTATTTCTTTATTTTTAATACTGAGTTACTGATTTAAGGACCTCCAATGGAGGTGGTCAGGGGGAATCTTTAAGAAAAAAATAATTAAATAATTAGTGGATCCACCAAAAGCTAAGAATTCAATCTTTAAAATTCTAAAATAAGAATTCCTTTTTAGTGAATCCTTAATACGTGGCGGGCCGTGATTGGTTGGTATTTTTTTTTTTAATTTGAAAAAAAAACAAAAAACACTTTTTCTAAGAATCTCAATGGGTTAACACCATTGCGGGTGCTTTTAGAGTACGTACTAATTCACCAGTAAAATCACCTCTTACTGTATATCAAGTTGATTGAGGTGATGTTTTAACCTTGTGCTCATCCTATGTCCTTCCTCCCCCCTCCCCGGCTCTCTTCTATAGCGCAATTAAATTGTTGAGTTGTGCATAGAGGATATTCATTAGGGCTGGGCATTTTATTCGTTAAATTTGATTCGATTCGTTATTCGTTTTGATTGGATCCGAAAATTCCGAATATCCATAAGCTTTCGAAGCAAAGAAAATACTAAAACTCAATATCCGTTAAAATCGAAGCAAATCACAAATACTAAAATTTTGGGAAGCGAATATCCGATCCGATCCGGCAATATATAAATACATGTATATCTTGATTATATTTAAAGTTTTAAATATATAAAATTTTATAATTATTATTCTAACATATGATTTGACAAATTCTTTCTCATTATTATTTATATAAAAGAATTACATAAAAGGAAGAGAAAAATTTTATAAGTTTTGTGTTATTATAATTGTTAACTAAGTTAAAAAAAACTATAAAATATATAGATTTCCTACTTCTTTTAATTTTTATCTTTTATATCATGTAAAAAAATATTTTACAAAACAAATTTGTAAGATTATTTGTACTAATCCAAACAGATAAGATATCCGTAAGTATTCGTAAATATTCGAAAATATCTATTTATTTTCCGGATATCTGTTTTTCCGAATATCCGTATTTTATCGAAGTAAAGCAAATCGAAAAATTAGATATCCGTGACATACGAAACAAATCACAAATACTTTCAAAAATCCGGATATCCGATTCGTGCCCAGGCCTAATATTCATGTATAATTTGCTATACAAATTTTTTGTCTTCAGAACTATTTTGTACGTCTAAATGTAGATATAAAAAAACGATAACAATAGCTAGTGGTTTTAAACACAAAAAGCATTAGCTAGAGGTACTAGCCGAACCCGACCAACGATCTAATAATGGAATTAGTTGTCCTAGTTGCATACGTTCTTCTTCTTCTTCTTTTATTTTTTTTTAAAAGGTTAAAATAGTTGCGTACTCTAATAATTGCAAAACCGTGCCAGTTCTGCTTAAAACATAAGCTGCATAAAAGTGTAAGTTGTGATAAAAAAACTGATGAACATTTACGTTAAGTTGTGGTATTGTGATATTAAACGAACCAGTCCACAATAATTGTTGTAGATATAAGTTGAATAATTTTACAAGTCTAGTTCGTTCTGATCTTAAATCCGTTGAATTCTTTGGAGTTTAAACATGAACATCGTGACCAGTCTTGCGGATCTATAGACTAAATTACAATAATCTTAGAGGTATATAGTATTAAACACAGACAAAAAAAAGTTTGATTACATGATTCTTAGTGACTTATAACCATAGTAATCCATAAGAACAAAATATTTCAACAAATTTCTGTCATCTTCAGCCATGTCCCAACGGATATATGTCCATGATTTAGCCACGCAAGCTTCTATTTCTCCATTTACGTTAATTCAACGTGTTTGAAAATTGAGTAGCGAGAAAGATGATGTAGAGTGGGCTTCCGTGTTTGTATTGTGAATACAATTATGGGCCGTGGGATCTAGTCTCCATAGAGCGACAGCGACCACTTGGGACAAATGTTTGGCATAAACAATGTGTCAGACATACGACGCAAAACATTTACGGGCGTTGTCTAGCTATTAGGAACGTTGCGGTGCGTCGGGAATCTGCGGTCTGGCTAGCCCTGTGACGGAGCGGAATTACGATTTAGTAACTGATAATGCAAAGGTAACGTTGAGATCAGAAAATGCACGTTATCTAAACCTTCTTAAGTCCGTTGAATTCTTATAGAATGCCCAGAAGTAAGGATTCAAGAGTTTGTTTAAAACCAAAGCTCTAGTTTATTAAAAATCAATAATCAAAGTTGTGTCTCTTACAATCCAATAGATCATCTTATATAGCAATAAGAAAGTCCTAAAATTTATAGAATAAGGAAATTGAAACTTAAAAAAAAAGGAAAACAAAAATAACTTAGAAAAGGAAATAAAAAAACCAAAGCTCAATGAGTTTAGGATATATGCTACATCACCCTGGCACCGTAACAATTTCAGAAAGCCACATTTCTAAGTTAAGGAGTTGAACTGGGCCGTAAAGTCTAGATCCAAAATTGATATCTTGTGTATTTGCATGATTTTAATCCTTGTTTTAGCTTCTTTTTAATCTTTAGAATCCATATAGAATGCATATAGGTTGCATTTGCATTGCATTTGTCCTTATCAGATATTGGAGATGCTAGTTGGTGACTTTGGAGACATTAGAGATGATTTTGGAGCAAAAGGATGATTCATGTTCGAGAAAGCTCCCCAGGACTAAGTGTCCCAGCGGCCTACTGCCCCAGCGGCCTTGCGTCCCCGTCACCTATACCGCTGCAAATCATGACACAAAGTTGGAAATGCCCAAGTGTTGGCGGCTTTGCTGGCTTGTGACTGCGCGCATGAGCATTTTACGGCAGCTCACTCGGCCTGATCCCGCTGGTTCACGGTCGCGCCACAACAAGAATCTCCACACGCTAAGTGTCCCAGTGACCTAAGTGCCCCAGCTGCCTTGTGGTGGCGTCATCCAGCCAGTGGCTACCTGTTTAATGACTATTTACCATTTTTCCCCTCTACGTTTTAGACTCTGAAAACCTAAGTTTAAGTGTTTTGTGTAAGCCATTGTTGGCAGATTATCTTTTACCTTTGAGAAAACCACCAAAAAATCATTTGGAGAGTTCATCTCTTGGATTTATTTGGTCATTGTTCTTGTTATCTTGTTGATTTCTAATCTATTTTCTGTATATCTCTACATGATTAATCTGAAATCTAATATGGGTTTAAGAGGAATCATGGAGATTAGTGAGTAATCCTCATTTGAATTCATGGGTTAGGGAGATTAAGGGTGATTAGGCTAGATCTAGGATGTTTAGGTGTAAATCATTCTTATTCCTTGCTAGTAGAGTATCCATAATGCATCTTCTGAGTTGGCCTCTCAAAAGTTGATCTTTAGGCATTTCCCACCCACAAGGTGTTTGATGAAATGCCGAGACAACTCTCTAGCTTTAGCATACTTTACCAAAGACATTTGTTGTTAAAGGTGTTAAGATAGCCAATAGACTTGTTAGTAATGATTGCTTTCATGTTATTCAACCAAAGACATTTGATGTTTGAAATGTGTTAGCAAATGAACATTCATCTAGACATAGAGTTTGTTTAGCATTGTGTCTAAGCTTAAGGTTGATAGTTTGATTGACCATTTGCCATCCTTAGTTCGAAACTTGATCACCCAAGGTCTAATTCCTATACCCATGAGTTCTCCTTTGTCTTAGTTAAAGAAAGTCATTTTATTTACTGTTTTATTGTTCAGTACTTGCATTCTATTAGTAGTAGAAACTTAAAACCATCTAAAATATCGGTTGCATTTAGATTAAGTAGATACTTGTATTCTTGGTGCTTTAATTCCCTCAGAACTGGTTCGACATTCACTCATACTACAACATTTGTTCTAGGAGCCTTGAAAACTCCTAGCATCAAAAATCCATTTTATAAAAGATGGACTCATTATGGATGAAGTAGCGTGACCCAATTTAGTTAATACTTCTCAGATTTGGTAGATATGATATATAACCAGGTTGATTGATCGGTTTTTGCTTTAAAATTATTCTTTTTCGTTTATGGCACATGAGCTTTGAGAGTTTTAGCATTATCCATAATCCGAGGAGCGAAAATGTTCGATTAGGGATGACAATTAGGTTCTCCCGTCCCGTCTCGAACCGCAGCGGGTTTGGCTTTTGGCGGTACACAGCAGGCCTGTCCCGCGCGGGATGCGATCCTAAAACTAGCTGCCTAATCTCGAACCGCGAAATATGCAGGCCTTCGTGGACTGTCCCGCGGGACATCGGATATTACATTGCCTGCTTCTACCTGCACAAACAAACATAGACAAGAATTGAGTTTCAGCTTGCACATGATCGACCATACTCATACAAGATCAATACATTGAGCTTATACAAAACAAATGTTTTTACTATCATTTATCATGGTTTAAACAAGCTCCACCGGTGTAGATCTGTTGAGGTCACGAAATCCATGGTTCGACCAGAGTCTCACCAAACCTTCCAAACCAGCCATCTAGGAGGTACCAGCGACCGAGGTTCAGTACAATGCAAATATCTCCACAACCAGAAAAACTTTCAACACAAAACCAATTTTATTGGATTCTACACTCAAGAAGGAGTCAAACCCATTTGGAAGTGCAAGAAAAGTTTCACGAAGGAAGAAGTTATGAATTTTACAAATCGGAGGTTTCCCAGTCCGTCCAGTTGCGAGTATCAGCCCTTAGAAGTGGATTTCAGTCCAAACATGAAGCGTCCTTCTCCAGAATCAATTATGGGCTGCAATAGGGGTTTAGTAGCTTTCCAGAGATCCCGAAATCAAGAGGATTGGCGCAGGAAATACCAAGATAGAATCAATTTCCTAAAACCGGCCAAACCGACAATAATTTGGGAAAGCTTCCAACCAATTCAATTTGGTCCGACCCAAACCTTTATATGGAGGCCAGGAGATCATCTCAACCATCCAGAAGACATCCAAGACGTCCTTAGCTGCACCAGCACCCAAGAAATCAGGCGGATCTTCATTTGCATCAACCTTCCATATTTGGCAGCATTTACATCTCATGCCTTAAAGAAGTTTCTTCATTAAATCTATCAAGACCAACAGCCATATTATTCATCAAGGCAACTCAGAGACATATCAGGAAGACTTCTTGACCGTGGCTACATCCAGAAGCTGTCCAGATACAAAGGCTCCACAAGTTCCTTTTGGCTCAAGAGCAAATCAAGCCCAAACGACTAGGAGCCATCAAAGCCTTTGCTTCCAAGTTTATTATTTCGAGTTTATTTCTTTCCTTTTATCATTTTATGACTGTTAGAGTCTGTCTTTGTCGAGCCTATAAAGCTCTAGTCTTTTCTTCATTGTAAACCACCCTTGAACTTTTAGGAATGAAAATCAGTTTTTTTCTAGTTTTATCTAAAACTATTGTTCTAAGTCTTTTGAGTGTGTGAGAAGCAGCTCTTGAGCATCCAGACTTATCAAAGATCCCTTCCATAGATCTTTGTGGCGTCTATCAATCTATTTCGTCCATTCCATCCACTAGCCAAGCTTGAGAGAGTTACACAACCAGCAAGCAAAGCTCCATTCATTCAATTCAACCATCATTTGATCTAGCTGAGAGTGTCACACGACCGGCAGCTTGATTTCATCCTATCCTATCTTTTTATTTCTCTTGTTTTATCATTCATAATAATCTCACCCCATTTGTTTCTGTTTTGCATCATAAAAACTCATAAAACTTATAAAAATCTATTCTCTTTGTTTTCAGGTTGAACCTCAGTTCCATCAATCTGAACAGCCAGAACTTTGCCCACAACAAGATTAGAGGCGTTTCAGAGACTGGAAGCATCATCGACAATAAAAACCACCATCAACAGAGCTCCATAATGTCGAATCACCCTCTCTCTCTCTCTCTCTCTCTCTCTCTCTCTCTCTCTCTCTCTCTCTCTCTCTCTCTCTCTCTCTCTCTCTCTCTCTCTCTCTCTCTCTCTCTCTCTCTCTCTCTCTCTCTCTCTCTCTCTCTCTCTCTCTCGTGAAAGCAAAAATGGAGACTTAGGATTGCAGGTCTTCAAAATCCCGCAGGTTAATCTGTGGCCCATCCCGCCTTATACCCGTTCCACGAGGCCTGCAATTTTACGGTTTACCAAATGGAAACCCAATCCCACCCTACAGCAAGTCTATATGGGCTAGGCCTGTGGTCCAGATCCTTGATTGACATCCCTATGTTCGATCTAATTTCCTTAAAAAGAAATTAGGAAATGATACGTCATTTTTCCATCTGAATCAAACCGGTTTAGATGAACGGATCTCGGAATGACAATTTTATCAGATAAAAGTTGATCAAACTATATCGGTAGTTGACAAAAAAGAATATGTCCTCTAATTTTTCGAATTCGATCTAATAATTCTATATCACAGAACTATGGATTCATTTATCCTAATTAACCTAAATTTGACTTTTTCTTTTTGCTAAAAACTTAGATCTGACTTATTCCAAACATAAATACAAAATTTTACATGTAACTGATTTTGTAGTTATAAAAAACCGGGATAATGTATTACACATTACATTATTTTAGGTTTTTAGCAAAAAAGAAGAAATCTATTACAGTACTAATTTAACTTTCCTTTTTGGCAAATACAAAGTAATTTAATTTCAAAACCATATAGCTTACAATTTATGAAATAAAACAACAACTTTTGTTTGTTTGTTAGTTTTTTTTTTCTTTTAATAAGTCAAACTTTTGCTGAATGAACTTAATTCAGTCGTGCCAACATATAAGTATACTTTTTCAAAAAAAAAAAAAACACCTAAGTATTCTGATGTTCTGCAGTATTTTTTTTTTGTCACAAATGTTCTGCAATTTACTACTCAAAATTACGCCGGTAAATAATCAATTGAATCATTTTTATTTAGGTCACAGTTAACTAACACTAGACTTTGACGGCAAAAAAATTATAGAATATCTAGACAGAAATGATGGTGTCAATGACTTATGGATTAAGGTGATGACAGATGGAAGGTGTCCCACGAAGAATCGGGTGAACGGTCGCTGGACGCCACTATTTCGCCGGACCCATTCATCACCGATTTGGTTTGGAGCCACGGAGGTTGGGACTTGGGAGAGTGGGGGGCACAACGCGCTATGACTTCTAGTGAACTTGCCTTTTAGACAACGCTATTAACTTTTAGATATTTCGATGCATGTGTGTTACGCAGAGATGTGAGAAACGTGTAAGGTTAAGATTAATGGACAAAATGTGTTCAGATAAATGGTCCCCTTAAAGGTAATAAGAGATATGCATGGAACAGAGCCTCCTCATGTCCATATCTAATTTTATCCATACGGCCTCTCACATGCATTATGCAATATTCCCTAATTCCTCAAATTAGTCAATGTATTTCTCTATCAATTTATCTATGAATCTGTATATATTGTTCATAGCCCAGAAATGAAAGTTTTACCAAAAATACAAAGGAGGGTTATGGTTCTCGAGTAGATTAGAATTACTGGTTCCAACAGCATTTTGAATTAACTATCCGTTTTTGTTTGGTACTTGATTCATACATGTTACCGCGTATGTTTCAGTAAACTATTGTAAAATACGTGATTATACCAACAATATTCATGTTTTTGAACAAACCGAACTCCTTGAGATGATATTTTAAAATATTTGTGAATATCTTTTGCTTACATACTTATCATCTCTCATTGATAAAAGTATGTTTAATTATATGGTACCAGAGCCAGCATTCCACTACAAGAAAACAATTATTTTACGGCTAATTTCCTCGCATTTCCTCGCGTTAAAGGACTTACGGCGAATTAACGGCGAACCCGCTTGGTCGTAATACGTTTGTCGTTAAATATATTTCCTCGCCATTTCCTCGTTAATTAGCTAGTCGGATATTTCCTCGTAAAGACGGTAAAGTATTCCTCGTAAATACCATTGATATTTCCACGTAAAGGCGTCGTGACTTTCCTCGTAAATACCACGTAAAATGTTTCATCGTAAATACCACGAAAATACCATGGAAAAGATCCTCGTAAAGTTCACGTAAATCTGAAGAAAAATATTCAATGTAAGATCCTCGTAAACTTCTCGAAGCTTTCCTCGTTAATTCCGTTGACATTTCCTCGTTAATTCCTCGTTAGTTTTCCACGTAAAGAACTTCGTAAATTAGCCAATTTCGTCGTTTCTTATTTTATAGATTTTAAAATATAATTAATTAATAAAAATCAAATTATTTATTAAAAATTATAAATTAAAAAAAATTCTAAAATAATATATTTTATAAATAAATATGTTATATTTAGCATTCATAAAAAAGAACAATTAAAAAACTAAGAAGACTCGTGCATCGCTGGTAGAATTCATCGCTCCTTCTCGACATCGCCGTTATGTGTCTTGGGATGGCTCGCTGGAATAGGGTTTTGTTGTCGCATGTTCCTCAACAATGCCTCCCATTCGGATTTGTGGCGCTATCACGTCCAAAAGCCCTCCACTCCACCCATACGAAGCCGTGAAGGAAGTTTTCGTCGAGGCCAACTTCGGTTTTGTCGAGCCGCTTTTGTCGAGTCCAACTTCGATGCGTAGCTGAGACCGTCCTCCGTCTCGACCATAAGGCGATGTCGCTCTCGGAACATCGTTAGCGGAACCAATCCCCATCGTGCGCCTTTTCTTCTGGGCAACCTTAAAAACAAAATATATATATATATATATATATATATATATATATATTAAAATTTTAAATTTAAAGTAATAATTTTAAAGTAATAATTTAAAATTTAATTTTAAAAGTTACCTCCTCGTAAATCTGATCCACTTCGTGTAACGGATAAAGCGATCGCAACCGCCGCGACTCTCGCTACCGGGTCTCACGAAGAATCGGGTGAACGGTCGCTGGACGCCACTATTTCGCCGGACCCATTCATCACCGATTTGGTTTGGAGCCACGGAGGTTGGGACTTGGGAGAGTGGGGGCACAACGCGCTATGACTTCTAGTGAACTTGCCTTTTAGACAACGCTATTAACTTTTAGATATTTCGATGCATGTGTGTTACGCAGAGATGTGAGAAACGTGTAAGGTTAAGATTAATGGACAAAATGTGTTCAGATAAATGGTCCCCTTAAAGGTAATAAGAGATATGCATGGAACAGAGCCTCCTCATGTCCATATCTAATTTTATCCATACGGCCTCTCACATGCATTATGCAATATTCCCTAATTCCTCAAATTAGTCAATGTATTTCTCTATCAATTTATCTATGAATCTGTATATATTGTTCATAGCCCAGAAATGAAAGTTTTACCAAAAATACAAAGGAGGGTTATGGTTCTCGAGTAGATTAGAATTACTGGTTCCAACAGCATTTTGAATTAACTATCCGTTTTGTTTGGTACTTGATTCATACATGTTACCGCGTATGTTTCAGTAAACTATTGTAAAATACGTGATTATACCAACAATATTCATGTTTTGAACAAACCGAACTCCTTGAGATGATATTTTAAAATATTTGTGAATATCTTTTGCTTACATACTTATCATCTCTCATTGATAAAAGTATGTTTAATTATATGGTACCAGAGCCAGCATTCCACTACAAGAAAACAATTATTTTCACGGTAATTTCCTCGTTAATTCCACGTTGACATTTCCTCGTTAATTCCACGTTGACATTTCCTCGTTAATTCCACGTTGACATTTCCTCGTTAATTCCACGTTGACATTTCCTCGTTAATTCCACGTTGACATTTCCTCGTTAATTCCACGTTGACATTTCCTCGTTAATTAGCTAGTCGGATATTTCCTCGTAAAGGCAGTAAAGTATTCCTCGTAAATACCACGTGATATTTCCACGTAAAGGCGTCGCTGACTTTCCTCGTAAATACCACGTAAAATGTTTCATCGTAAATACCACGAAAATACCATGGAAAAGATCCTCGTAAAGTTCACGTAAATCTGAAGAAAAATATTCAATGTAAGATCCTCGTAAACTTCTCGAGAAGCTTTCCTCGTTAATTCCACGTTGACATTTCCTCGTTAATTCCTCGTTAGTTTTCCACGTAAAGAACTTCGTAAATTAGCTTGAATTTACGTCGTTTCTTATTTTATAGATTTTAAAAATATAATTAATTAATAAAAATCAAATTATTTATTAAAAATTATAAATTAAAAAAATTCTAAAATAATATATTTTATAAATAAATATGTTATATTTAGCATTCATAAAAAAAGAACAATTAAAAAACTAAGAAGACTCGTGCATCGCTGGTAGAATTCATCGCTCCTTCTCGACATCGCCTCGTTATGTGTCTTGGGATGGCTCGCTGGAATAGGGTTTTGTTGTCGCATGTTCCTCAACAATGCCTCCCATTCGGATTTGTGGCGGTATCACGTCCAAAAGCCCTCCACTCCACCCATACGGTGAAGGAAGTTTTCGTCGAGGCCAACTTCGGTTTTGTCGAGGCCAGCTCGGTTTTGTCGAGTCCAACTTCGATGCGTAGCTGAGAGACTTCGTCCTCCGTCTCGACCATAAGACGATGTCGCTCTCGAACATCGTTGACGGAACCAATCCCCATCGTACGCCCCTTTTTCTTCGGGGCAACCTTAAAAAAACAAAAATATATATATATATATATATATATATATATATATATTAAAATTTTAAATTTAAAGTAATAATTTTAAAGTAATAATTTAAAATTTAATTTTAAAAGTTACCTCCTCGTAAATCTGATCCACCAGTGCGGATAAAGCGACGGGCAACCGTCGCGACTCTCCGTTGGTCTCACGCCCGAACCCGAAGTCACAATTGTAGATTTGCTCGGACTTTCCATCTAGAAACTGGCCGCCTTATTCTTGTGGGTCGGTCGTAAAGTTCGAGAAGAGTGGGGAAGCGTCCCAACTCTTTGGCCTACAAACATTGAAGAAAATTAGTTAAATTTTTTATTATATATATATATATATTAAAAATAATAAATTAAAATATTTAATTACGTTACCATTTCCAAACGGATAGCAGCGTGGGGTTTTGGCCCGTAGAGTGTAGCATTGCCTTATGGCGTTCTCATCAACCGAAGTTACGGAGTTAGAGCAAGCATGCGACTTTGATGGAGTTCGGATCCTTCCAATAGGCGATGAGGCCATCCCGGACTTCGTGGTGAGCTCAGCGGGTTTGCCTTTCACATAACCCTTCACGATCCAGTCACCCTTCCGGTTGGAGACCGTGTCAAGCAACCGTGCTTTCACCTTCTCGTGAAACCCTTCACGCACCTTCTCCGTGACCCCAAAGACCAATTATATTTTGCTGCCAAAAAATAAATTAGAAAATAATTTATGATAATTTTAAAATTTTAAAATTCAAAATTAAATTAGTAAATAATTTAATAACTTACGTAAATTTTGAACCGTCCTTCGGCGTGGATTGGAGTTAATTTCAGTTAGGATGTGGATACGCGAAGTAACCTTTCATCGTGTCGGTTACGTCCGTTGCAAGTCGTGCGTCAAGCCCAAACCTGAAAAAAACATTAAAAAATATAAATATTAATTTTAACCTAAAATTATTTTTAAAAGTCAAATAAAAATATAAAATATTTTAACTTACCACATAGTTCCGGCCTCTCTGGTCGTCTTGATGGTAGGCTTCTCCGCCTGCATAGAGAATGTCCTCGACCGTGTACTGAGAATAAGGGGCACTCGGCGGCACCTGCAAATCAGCATGAACTTCATGATTTGCGGGCATCGGCGGCGGAACATGAGGAGCAGCTGGCATCGGTGGAGGAGCCATCGGAGGCGACTCTATGTGAATACTGAGTCTCGGGGACAGTCTCCTGCTGACTCGAAGAAGAACGGGACCTGAAACAGATGGCGGGTCTAACCGAGTACCGGCCGGACCGAACATCTGTGCGTAATGAGGAGTCGTGATGCTTGCGAATACTCGAGAAAAATAAATTCAAAATTAAAATCAACACTTAAACTAAAATTTATAACTAATATATATAAATAAATATTCCATAAACCTATCTAAATTCTCTAAACTAACCACCTAATCTAACTTCTCTAAACTAACCACCTAATCTATCCTATACAAAAGAGAGGAAAGAGAGGCTTACCATTATGGAGAGGTAGAGGAGAGGAAATGGAGAGAAATGAGGTGAGGTCAGCATATATATAGGATTAGGGTTCCTCGCTATTTCCTCGTGGGTTAACGAGGAAAGCCCGAGGCCCGTCTTTGTTCCTCGTAAAGCCCACGCTAACTCACGAGGAAAGCCCGAGGCCCGTCTTTTTCTTGGCGAGAAAGCCGAGGCCCGTCTTTTTCTTGGCGAGGAAAGCCCGAGGCCAATGTCCTAAACCCTAAAATCTCAAACCCCAAACCCTATAATCCCATCTTTCATATCTTCTACCTCATATAATCTCAAACCATCATTCCTATAACTTCAATCTCCTCTATTTCTAATTTTTTTTCTTTTCAACATTTCATTTTCCAAATCGAAAATACTTTAGAGACTACTTTTAAATCTTTATTTAAAATTTGTAAATTAATTTTAATTATATTTTTATAAAAATATAAACATTATTTTCAAATCTAACTTAAGAGATTGTGGTTTAAGGAAGATGTATTTGGAATATATGGTTTAGGGTTAGGGTTTAGGGTTAGGGTTTCGGACTTTAGGGTTTAGGGTTAGGGTTAGAATTTGAGAAATTCCTCATTTCTCGCCATTTCCTCGCCAAGTGACGTGGCTTTAACGAGGAAAATTAAAAAAAATTAACGTTACAATTTAAAAAATTAATGTAAATATTAACATTTCGGAATTTGCACAATTCCTCATTTCCTCGCCATTTCCTCGCCAAGTGACGTGGCTTTAACGAGGAAAATTAAAAAAAGTAAAACTTTCCTCGTTAATTCCACGTCACTTGGCGAGGAAATGTGGTGACGTGGAAATAACGAGGATATGTTTTCCTATATATACATGGATGTTTCCCTTTCTCATATCCCACCCAAATCACCCAAATCAAACACTATATATTCTTAAATTTGTGTTTCAAATTACAAAGATTTGAGAAAAAAAAGAAGAAAAGAAGATACTGGAGTTACATATAGTATAGCCTTACGCGGGTTAGATTTGCGTAGGTCTTGCCATATGTGATTCCAGTATCTTTCTTCTCTTCTTTTTTTTAGTACACTTGAAATAGATAAAAATTAAGAGTTTAGGGGTTGATATTTAGGGATTTAGAATCAACGAGGAAATAAGGACGAATTTCCTCGTTAAAACCACGTAACAAGCTTTCATCGTAAGGGCCTCGTCCATCTACGTGGTTTTAAGGAGGAAATCTTAACTTTCCTCGTAAAATCCACGTAAATGAACTAGGATATTACGAGGAAATGTGGAAATCTCTAAAACCGGAATCTCCAAACCCCAAACACTTTCTTTCTTATCTTCTTCTTCATATCTCTTCTCTCCAATCCAAACCCTAAATTATAAAACCACAATTTCAATACTTATAATCTCAATCTTTTTTTTAATAAAAATTATCTAAATAGTTTTAGTGATTATATCGAAAAACAAATACATCAATCAGATACATCGTCATTCTCGTCATCACTAGAAACATCATCATTTTCATTAAACTCGTCATCAACAGCTTCGTTTGTGGCATCGTCCATAACATCTTCATATTCTTCATTATGCGGATCAATGAGAAGGATGTCATCAATTTGTTGTTGAGCACGCTTTCGGCGACATTTATCTGTTCTTCTTGCAATGGTGGTTCTTCCCCACCGATAATTAGATCCTCGAGGTGTAACTTTGATCACGGCTAACCAATTTATTCGATTCTCTCACTCGGGGTATGGAAGAAAGCTAACTTGGTCTGCTTGTGAAGCTAAGATGAAAGGCTCGAATTTGTTGTACCTTCGTCCACCGTTGACATCAACTACACCAAATTTGTTAAACCGGACACCTCTGTCCACGATAGGGTCAAACCATTCACATTTGAAAAGAACGCATTTCAGCTTCAAGATTCCCGGGAATTCCACTTCAATAATATCCGTCAAGATACCGTAGAAATCTGTTTCGCCTTTCACACATATTCCATAGTTACTGGTCGCCCGCTGCCTACCATACTCATATGTGTGAAAAGTATAGCCTCGTGTGAAATACATCTGTGATGTGGTAACCTTTACACGTGGAGCTTGAATTACTTCATGTAACCACTTAGGATAATCTGGATCGTCTTCATAATCAACCTGCAAAATTAAGAGTTTCATATTATACATTGTATGAAAAATTCTGCAAAATTAAAAGTTAGAGTAATACCTGAGTCCGCAACCACTTAATAAAGTGTTGATCTTTTCTTTTATCTACATGACTTGTAGATATACCTGGGAATGTTTCTTCGACTTGAGAAACAAACATGCTATAAAATCACAAACTTTATGAAAATTAATATACTTATATATATGTATTTAAAATTAAACTTATATATGTATTTAGAATTGTCAATATATGTTACCTTTCAAAATAACGCATCAAAGGATCATCGCAATTGAGTAGAATATAGATGTGTGCACTATGAGCGTCTTCTTCACTCGACCACCAAACCACTTTTAATTTTTCACCGAGTCGACCTATCTGGCTAAAGATGTCCGGAACACCAGCAACTGCATATGTTGGCGACACCACCATCATCGTATCTTCTTGGAGCTCTTTCGAAAGAATGCATTTTGACGCAAAGTAATACGCGATGTGAAGTGAGAAGTTTCTTCCGTCAAACTTCCGCAATTATAGAACCTTCAACTTTCGCAAGATTTTTTGCTTTTCCCTTCAAATATTTCATTGCTCGTTCATACTGATACATCCATCCGTAATGTACAGGTCCACGAAGTAATGCCTCATATGGGAGGTGGACAGCTAGGTGTTCCATGACGTCAAAAAATCCAGGTGGAAATATCTTCTCCAAATTGCACAATAAGATGGGAATGTTCTCCTGCGGTTGTTCGACGACTTCTTCTTTAAGAGTCGTGTGCTCGAGATCCCGAAAAATGCTCCAATGCCTTGTATATTCCAAATACAATGAAACACATTATTAGTCATATATAATAGCAAACTAAACCATTTTAAAATAACTGTGTTAATATATATATATATATATACCGCAAGTGCTTCATATGCGTTTGTTGGAAGTAGCTCCATAAATGCAAATGGAAGCGGTCGTTGCATAAAGACATGACAATCATGACTCTTCATCCCGAGAACTTTTGACCTTTTCAACACATCTTGAGAGATTTGAAACATACCCATCGGAAACTTCACTTCGATGCAACCCAAATAACAACACCGACTTTTTTCGAAGACAATCGAAATATGGGAACCGAACTTGTCCATTGCTTTTATATGTAACTCACTTCTTGCGCAAATGTCTGGCAAGTCCAACCTCGATTTTATGTTGTCTTTTGTCTTCCACGGACATTCAATATTGTATTCATGATGTTCTCAAAGAAATTCTTCTCTATATGCATCACATCGAGGTTGTGGCTGAAGAAGATCCTTCCAATCGACAACTCCCAAAATATACTCTTCTTGTGCCAGTTGTGATGAACACCATAAGAATCAGGCATATTATCGGGGACATGCCAATTACCACCACGGAGCTGTTTCCAATGCTCCATAGTAATCGAGTTGCTTCAATTTGTTCTCCGTTAGATATGGAGGAGGTGTGTCTCGACAACCCTTTTGTGCTTAAACAATTTCTTGTTTCTTCGGTATGGGTGGCCAGCGGAAGAAATCGACGGTGACAATCGAACCAACTTGTCTTCCTACCATTTTTAGTTGAAGCATCTGTCGTTCCATTACAATATGGACAGGCTAATCTACCATGTGTTGTCCATCCGACAACATCCCATAGGCAGGAAAGTCACTTATGGTCCACAAAAGCATCGCCGCGATCGTAAAATTCGTCTTCGTTGAGCAGTCATACGTCCTCACTCCGTAAACCACAAATCCTTCAACTCTTTTATAAGTGGTTGCGGGAAAACATCGAGACCTTTTGGATGGTTCGACCAGGTATTAATATGGTCAAGAATATCAACTCCGTAAATTGCACATCTCCGGTGGCGGGTTGTATGGCGTAGAAAGACTGGCCACAATGAATATTGTCTCCACGACATTCGAATGGACTAAATCCATCGTGCATAAACCGAGATACACATTCGGCTATTGCTAGCGAATTCGGATATACTTTGTTAAAATGTTTCCGGCTCTTGCATCGATGGATGAGTCATCTCACCATCCGTCCGAGTATGCTCGGCATGCCATCTCATCTTCCCCGATGCGCTCGATTGATACAATCTTTTCAATGCATGCGTAATTGGTAGGTACCACATCCTTTGATGCGGTACCTATTACGTCCCGTCCTTCGCGGCTTGAATCGTGGCTTCTTGCGAATCGACATTCTTCTAACTTCTCATCAACTCCCCGGTAGATCATGCGGTTGTCGATGCAAATGTCTATCATCTCCGAAGGCAACCCAA
Organism: Brassica carinata; assembly: GCA_016771965.1. NCBI lineage: Eukaryota > Viridiplantae > Streptophyta > Magnoliopsida > Brassicales > Brassicaceae > Brassica > Brassica carinata. The sequence goes on from CM028688.1 coordinate 7,811,689, forward strand.
GACTATAGACCACTTCGAATCTCATAGTAAGAATCAGCGGACTCATTGCCTTAGGCAAATACTCTTTAAACAAGTCGCCCATTCATTCATGCAACTTTCGGGTAGATTGTGATCAGTTTTATATTCATCATTCTAGCGACCAACGATAATTTAGAGACCTTCTCTACAACCACCGTAAAGTGGCTGATTTGCCGCATTCAACATTTCATAAAACTTTTGGCATCTATGTTAGGTTCTTCATCTTCGTCATGAGTTACGAATGCATCAGCTACCATATCATGAACCCTATCACAATCTACCACTACCATCCGCTTCTTCCCGATGGTTATGTTCATTAAGCAAATGATGATCAACCAGTTCTTCGAAGTTGCTATTACTACTACTAGCTTCATTCGATCATAATTATAACCTTCTCCATGATGAAACCAGATATAGTAATTTGGCGTGAAACCTCTATTTATTAAATGCTTCCAAACATTTTCACGATTTGCCAATTTAGAATTGTTGCATTTCCTACAAGGGCGTAACATCTTACCACTTTCTTGACGACGGTGTGGAATCGCTTGATGCATAAATGTCTCCAGCCCCGCAAGATATTCTTCGTCACTCTCCGTTAGCATCTCTATGCATATACATCCACCTTCGAACTCAAAAATATTCCCGGACGTGGACATAATTTTTTTTTTTATAACTTTTTTTTTATTTGTTGGTGTGTCTAAAATGAGATTCAAACGTCCATATTTATAGGAAATTTTCGAATCTGGTTGTTGAGATTAGCGAGGAATTAAGTACGAAAATATAATTAGGTGAAACAAAAAAAAAACGTGTTTCAATTATTTCGTGGTTAATTCCTCGTCCAACTTTAACCACGTAAATCTGAAGCTATATTTACGTCGACTTTACGAGGAAATGTTTTTCCTCGTAGCGTCGGCGTCATCCATAAAGCCGACGTCAATTTACGTGTTCCTTACGAGGAAAGATATCCACGTTATTTAACGAGGAAATAACGTGGGCTTTTTTCCTCGTGAGTTCATCGTAATATCCACGTTATTTAACGAGGAAATATTTTCCTCGTTAATCTTCCTCGTCAAAACCCAGCTTTCTTGTAGTGTTCAGACCTTAAATAAATTCTTAAAAATCGGACTCTCTTTTCTAAACATCCATGGGTTTTTGGAATAAGATGAAACTCAACTACATAGTTATATATTAAAAAATACTAAACGAAAGAAGGTAAAAAATAAGCAAATAGTCAATTACACACAGATTTCTTTTACCAGGTACGTACACTGAACATTATTGAAAAAATTAATTAAACGTTTCAGAAATATTATATGTTAAAAGGAGAAATTTACACAATGGAGAGTTATTGTTCAAATTAAAAATTAAAGCGATGTTCTAATTAAGATCGTATTAGTATATTATACTCCCTCTGTTTCTAAAAGATCTATGTTTTAGATTTTTCACAATTATTAAGAAAAAACATAAAATTTTAATTACCAATGCATTGTTTTTCTTAATTAACAATTCCCCATAACTTTGAACCAATAAGATTTTAGTAAATACAATTATATTTTTGGAAATGTACAATTTTTTATTAATTAATGTATTGAAAATGTAAAAAATGTATCTTTTTGAAACAACTTTTTTTTCTAAAATATAGATCTTTTAGAAACAGAGGGAGTAATAAATGAATCCATATAAATATACTTATATTTATATTTAACTCTTACATCTGAACTAAAGCCTAGGGTTATTTTCTTCTTGTACGAACACGTTAGACGTGTCGTGTTTTCTTGCGCAAATGGGCACATTGAAAAGAAATGTCAGAGTTGACTGGCATTATTACAGCATGATTCTCGAATTGGCTGTTTTTTCTATAAATATGTTCTACTATCACATTTCCATATATATATATATATATATATATATATATATATATATGTATACACACCAACGAACACTATAAATATGGGCTTCACTCATCAACTAATACTAAACAATCTTGTGTATATGCCAGTTTGATAATCTATAAAAGTCTCCAAAAACCAATCACATTTTTTATAACAGAAAGCAATCACATTTATAAACGTCTAACTAAGTATGTTTCAAACTTATATATAAAATATTTATGGCACGCGGATGTTTAGCAGTAAATATAACCTTGTTATATTTATATATATACAATACACGCGTTCGTCACAGAGTACAGAGAGTTCTGAACTTCTGATAATGGTGTGATGCAACTCAAACACGATTCTTGTATATTTGGTAGGAAGTTTCACAAGGCGCATTTATTTGATAGACCTATGATATAAAAAGTAAACGCTCTAGAGACTTATGATTCGATAAAGTTTATTTAAGATATTAATGTAATGCACGAGAAATTGGATCAGCCATTCGTCTATCTTCAAATTTATTACACTGTGAGTGCATATATGTTTATAACGTATAATACATGGATTCATATAAATATACTTATATTTATATTTAACTCTTACATCTGAACTAAAGCCTAGGGTTATTTTCTTCTTGTACGAACACGTTAGACGTGTCGTGTTTTCTTGCGCAAATGGGCACATTGAAAAGAAATGTCAGAGTTGACTGGCATTATTACAGCATGATTCTCGAATTGGCTGTTTTTCTATAAATATGTTCTACTATCACATTTCCATATATATATATATATATATATATATATATATATATGTATACACACCAACGAACACTATAAATATGGGCTTCACTCATCAACTAATACTAAACAATCTTGTGTATATGCCAGTTTGATAATCTATAAAAGTCTCCAAAAACCAATCACATTTTTTATAACAGAAAGCAATCACATTTATAAACGTCTAACTAAGTATGTTTCAAACTTATATATAAAATATTTATGGCACGCGGATGTTTAGCAGTAAATATAACCTTGTTATATTTATATATATACAATACACGCGTTCGTCACAGAGTACAGAGAGTTCTGAACTTCTGATAATGGTGTGATGCAACTCAAACACGATTCTTGTATATTTGGTAGGAAGTTTCACAAGGCGCATTTATTTGATAGACCTATGATATAAAAAGTAAACGCTCTAGAGACTTATGATTCGATAAAGTTTATTTAAGATATTAATGTAATGCACGAGAAATTGGATCAGCCATTCGTCTATCTTCAAATTTATTACACTGTGAGTGCATATATGTTTATAACGTATAATACATGGATTCATAAAAGTTGATCTCGTATTCTCGTTGCAGATGAAAGAAAAATATTTTCACCTTTCTTATTTTCTAAGAATCAAATTCCTGTCGAAGTTACACAACTATATTTGGTAATATATCTCTTTGAAGATAAATATTATTTTATTTTATATTCTTTCTAGCCTACCGTGTAAACTAAACGGTAATCACTGATCAGTTTAACAAACGTATTGATATTCGAGGTATTCTTGGGTTCACCCCCTAGGGTGAACCTCTAGGTTCACCAACCAATAGAATTGTATTATTTCAAATTTGATATTTTTTTAAAAAGGAAACAAAATCTTGTTAAATTATATTATGTTTTTAAAAATAAAAATACAAAATAAATAAATAATAATAATCATTAATAAGAACGAAAATAATTCTTTAAAAAATATATTTTAACACTAAACCCTAAACTCTAATTCTAAACCCTAAACCTTTGGGTAAATCATAAACACTAAACCTTAAAATCTAATCCTAAACCCTAAACCCTTGGATAATCATAAACACTAATTTTTAACACTAAAACACTAAACCCTAAACTCTAATCCTAAACCCTAAACCCTTGGGTAAATCATAAACAGTAAACCCTAAACTCTAATCCTAAACCCTAAACCCTTGGGTAAACCATAAAATAAAAATACAAACAAATAAATAAAAAATAGTAATATTTACAAAAACAAAAAAGATCTTTAAAAAAACACTAAACCCTAAACCCTTGGATAATCATAAACACTAAACCCTAAACCCTTGGGTAAATCATAAACACTAAACCTTAAAATCTAATCCTAAACCCTAAACCCTTGGGTAAACCATAAAATAAAAATACAAACAAATAAATAAAAATAGTAATATTTACAAAAACAAAAAAGATCTTTAAAAAAACACTAAACCCTAAACCTTTGGGTAAATCATAAACACTAATTTTTAACACTAAACCCTAAACCCTTGGGTAAATCATAAACCCTTTTGATAAATATTAAACATTAAATCAAAAATATTTTGCAATTATTACTTTATTTATTTATATTTATATTTTTATTTTACCATATTCATAAAATTTGAGATTTAGTTGTAAAATAAATAAATATGATAATTTTAATTGTAAATCATATGATTTTATTAATATTAGTTTACATAGTATTCACTATTCAGTTTTATTTTATTATATATACAGTTAGATTTATGTTTATTTTTATATTTAGTTAATTATAGAAAATAATAGAGAATATATTATATGTAGAAATAAAATTTTATATAATATAAATATATATTATATATATATATATATATATATATATATATATATATATATATATATATATATATATATATATATATATATATATATATATATATATATTAAAAATTCTATAAAGTTAATTAGATGTTTTCAATTTTAAGGTGTAATTATTACTCTTTTCTAAATTTACTCGTATACTAATTGTTAAATGTAAAAGTGAAATAGTATTTGATACTATAAGATTAAAAGAATTATTGGATTTTTTAAAAAATTTCGTTATTTATAAATATTATTATTTTTGTATTTTTATTTTAAAACATATATAATGTTACAATATTTTTTTAAAAAATTTCGTTATTTATAAATATTATTATTTTTGTATTTTTATTTTACCATATTCATAAAATTTGAGATTTAGTTGTAAAAATAAAAATACAAACAAATAAATAAAAATAGTAATATTTACAAAAAAACCAAAAAAGATCTTTAAAAAAAACACTAAACCCTAAACCCTAATCCTAAACCCTAAACCCTTGGGTAAATCATAAACCCTTTTGATAAATATTAAACATTAAATCAAAAATTAAATATTAAACATTAAATCAAAAATATTTTGCAATTATTACTTTATTTATTTATATTTATATTTTTATTTTAAAAACATATATAATGTTACAATATTTTTTTTTAAAAAAATTTCGTTATTTATAAATATTATTATTTTTTGTATTTTTATTTTAAAAACATAATATAACTTAACAAGATTTTGTTTCCCTTTTTAAAAGATATCAAATATGAAATAACACTATCCTATTGGTTGGTGAACCTCTAGGTTCACCCTAGGGGGTGAATCCAAGAATAAGTCTTGATATTCATATAACGAATTATCAATTTTAGGAAATCTGTAACCACTAGTTTTTAAATAGTGTTCTATGGTATTAATTTTCACGTTGAAATAAGATTTTCTTTCACCAATTAACTACGACATTTGGTTTATGATATATCTCTTGGTTTTTTAATTAATAGATATATTAAAAATTCTATAAAGTTAATTAGATGTTTTCAATTTTTAAGGTGTAATTATTACTCTTTTCTAAATTTACTCGTATACTAATTGTTAAATGTAAAAGTGAAATAGTATTTGATACTATAAGATTAAAAGAATTATTGGATTTTTTTAAAACAAAAAAAAAATATATAGTTAGAAAAGTTTGCAATTTGTGATTTGTGTCTTGTGACTTTGTGAGGCTTGTAACCAAATGGTAATCTCCGTCACCCTCTCTATTTTCAGCAGTGTTTTGAAAACCGGACCGGACCGGCCGGTCGAACCGGTTCGACCGTGACTCGGTGAAGAAGCCGAGCCCGGTTCAGTTTAAACCCCGGATTTGTAAAAAATCGGTAAAACCGGCTGAAAACCGGTAAAACCGGCTGAAAACCGGTAAAACCGGCTGAAAACCGGTAAAACCGGCTGAAAACCGGTAAAACCGGCTGAAAACCGGTAAAACCGGCTGAAAACCGGTAAAACCGGCTGAAAACCGGTAAAACCGGCTGAAAACCGGTAAAACCGGCTGAAAACCGGTAAAACCGGCTGAAAACCGGTAAAACCGGCTGAAAACCGGTAAAACCGGCTGAAAACCGGTAAAACCGGTGACCCGGGTCAATTTTAAAACCCGGTTCATAAAAATTAACATATAATTAAGTGCTTTCAATTATTATTAGCTAAAATTTTATATTTTATAATTAGTGTTCAACTATCATTATTTAATTGATTTTATTTTTCTTAAGAAACAATGTGAAAAATATATTTTAACACTAAACCCTAAACTCTAATCCTAAACCCTAAACTCTAATCCTAAACCCTAAACTCTAATCCTAAACCCTAAACTCTAATCCTAAACCCTAAACTCTAATCCTAAACCCTAAACTCTAATCCTAAACCCTAAACTCTAATCCTAAACCCTAAACTCTAATCCTAAACCCTAAACTCTAATCCTAAACCCTAAACTCTAATCCTAAACCCTAAACTCTAATCCTAAACCCTAAACTCTAATCCTAAACCCTAAACTCTAATCCTAAACCCTAAACTCTAATCCTAAACCCTAAACTCTAATCCTAAACCCTAAACTCTAATCCTAAACCCTAAACTCTAATCCTAAACCCTAAACTCTAATCCTAAACCCTAAACTCTAATCCTAAACCCTAAACTCTAATCCTAAACCCTAAACTCTAATCCTAAACCCTAAACTCTAATCCTAAACCCTAAACTCTAATCCTAAACCCTAAACTCTAATCCTAAACCCTAAACTCTAATCCTAAACCCTAAACTCTAATCCTAAACCCTAAACTCTAATCCTAAACCCTAAACTCTAATCCTAAACCCTAAACTCTAATCCTAAACCCTAAACTCTAATCCTAAACCCTAAACTCTAATCCTAAACCCTAAACTCTAATCCTAAACCCTAAACTCTAATCCTAAACCCTAAACTCTAATCCTAAACCCTAAACTCTAATCCTAAACCCTAAACTCTAATCCTAAACCCTAAACTCTAATCCTAAACCCTAAACTCTAATCCTAAACCCTAAACTCTAATCCTAAACCCTAAACTCTAATCCTAAACCCTAAACTCTAATCCTAAACCCTAAACTCTAATCCTAAACCCTAAACTCTAATCCTAAACCCTAAACTCTAATCCTAAACCCTAAACTCTAATCCTAAACCCTAAACTCTAATCCTAAACCCTAAACTCTAATCCTAAACCCTAAACTCTAATCCTAAACCCTAAACTCTAATCCTAAACCCTAAACTCTAATCCTAAACCCTAAACTCTAATCCTAAACCCTAAACTCTAATCCTAAACCCTAAACTCTAATCCTAAACCCTAAACTCTAATCCTAAACCCTAAACTCTAATCCTAAACCCTAAACTCTAATCCTAAACCCTAAACTCTAATCCTAAACCCTAAACTCTAATCCTAAACCCTAAACTCTAATCCTAAACCCTAAACTCTAATCCTAAACCCTAAACTCTAATCCTAAACCCTAAACTCTAATCCTAAACCCTAAACTCTAATCCTAAACCCTAAACTCTAATCCTAAACCCTAAACTCTAATCCTAAACCCTAAACTCTAATCCTAAACCCTAAACTCTAATCCTAAACCCTAAACTCTAATCCTAAACCCTAAACTCTAATCCTAAACCCTAAACTCTAATCCTAAACCCTAAACTCTAATCCTAAACCCTAAACTCTAATCCTAAACCCTAAACTCTAATCCTAAACCCTAAACTCTAATCCTAAACCCTAAACTCTAATCCTAAACCCTAAACTCTAATCCTAAACCCTAAACTCTAATCCTAAACCCTAAACTCTAATCCTAAACCCTAAACTCTAATCCTAAACCCTAAACTCTAATCCTAAACCCTAAACTCTAATCCTAAACCCTAAACTCTAATCCTAAACCCTAAACTCTAATCCTAAACCCTAAACTCTAATCCTAAACCCTAAACCCTTGGGTAAATCATAAACAGTAAACCCTAAACTCTAATCCTAAACCCTAAACTCTAATCCTAAACCCTAAACTCTAATCCTAAACCCTAAACTCTAATCCTAAACCCTAAACTCTAATCCTAAACCCTAAACTCTAATCCTAAACCCTAAACTCTAATCCTAAACCCTAAACTCTAATCCTAAACCCTAAACTCTAATCCTAAACCCTAAACTCTAATCCTAAACCCTAAACTCTAATCCTAAACCCTAAACTCTAATCCTAAACCCTAAACTCTAATCCTAAACCCTAAACTCTAATCCTAAACCCTAAACTCTAATCCTAAACCCTAAACTCTAATCCTAAACCCTAAACTCTAATCCTAAACCCTAAACTCTAATCCTAAACCCTAAACTCTAATCCTAAACCCTAAACTCTAATCCTAAACCCTAAACTCTAATCCTAAACCCTAAACTCTAATCCTAAACCCTAAACTCTAATCCTAAACCCTAAACTCTAATCCTAAACCCTAAACTCTAATCCTAAACCCTAAACTCTAATCCTAAACCCTAAACTCTAATCCTAAACCCTAAACTCTAATCCTAAACCCTAAACTCTAATCCTAAACCCTAAACTCTAATCCTAAACCCTAAACTCTAATCCTAAACCCTAAACTCTAATCCTAAACCCTAAACTCTAATCCTAAACCCTAAACTCTAATCCTAAACCCTAAACTCTAATCCTAAACCCTAAACTCTAATCCTAAACCCTAAACTCTAATCCTAAACCCTAAACTCTAATCCTAAACCCTAAACTCGTATGTATTTACATATTTGTATATATATACCATATGTGCATATTAACAACATATATGTGCAATATCATCACCATTATCATGCATAGTAGCAATAATAGATTTAACTGTCAAATCACTAGTATATATCAATTTAGGCAGATGGTCATCATACATCGAATCACAAGCATGGATATATGATATATATAGATGTATTATATAGGATTTGTATATTGTCAAACCAGAAAGAACTACTTCAACAAGACTACAACTACCATACATACATGGCACATAAATTTATCATCATAAACTCATAATCATGATACTCTTGATACAGGTACTGTAGTAGCTATTACAAAGAGCAAGCTGATCCAATTAAGATCTGCGATTGGTGTCAGTATGAAGCGAGGAGTCGAACCGGAGCAAAGAACAGTGTTAACGGTAGATCGTCTAAGAGATCGTACCGGTCGGAATATTCTTCAGCCAACCAGATCAAACAACAGGAGATTAACCAGATTTCTACAAGTAGTAGTATTTCTCCAGCAGCCGACAAGGGTAAAACCGGCGTACCTTCCCCTCGATCAGCAACTCGCAGGTACAAGCTTCTCAAGGATGTCATGTGTTAGTAATGTTTTCCAAGTAACCAAAAGTTGAGAGAGTTATATAGTAATTAGGATCTGAGATAATAAGACACACATATATGTAAGATATAAATAGGCATGTCTTTGATGTTGCTATGAGTGTGAGAATGTAACATACCTGCGGAGTTATGTATGGATGAATATGATGATTTTAATGAGTGTTCTAAATACATCTCAAGTATTTTTGGTTTGAATGGTTGGTTAATTAGCGATGAATGCCTGAGTGTTTTTTTTATTGTCTCTCTATTGGCATTTGATCACACCATTATGTCGCTATTTAAAAGCAGTCTACATAGTTAACAGTGATATTCACATTATTTTGTGATATTGATAACGATTCGTTGATTAGAAAAATGTTAATCAATAGTGTTATCTAAGACTATGGAGTATGTTAAACCTACGTTTAAACCAATATAGTCTATTTGTAGACGGTAGGCCTATTTATGGTTTTATAATATGGAAAACGTGTTCCGAAGATTGGTAGTTTTGGTTATTGTAAATAATCTGTCGACAACAAAACAAGATTAACATGAAAAAACAAATTCCCAAGATTGATTGTTTTTGTTATTGTAAATCATTTCATAAAATAAACAAAGCGAATGATTTGTAGATTGAGTTGTATAAAGACATGCAAGAATACTTCAAATTTATATGCTACATATTTTTTCCACGTGCCTCTAGTACACAAAATGTTTGTTTTGTTAGTTGCAAGTGTTACTAGCTAAATAAAATTTCACGTTATCAAATCCATGTATTCATCATCACGCTCACATAAAGAACACCAACATAAATAGTTGTATAAGATTATATTATAGTGGTGCAATGATTAATAGTTTTGTTGACAAGAAAGGAATCACTACAAATTTTATATAATAAATGTGAATATATATATATATATATATATATTTAAATTATGATCTCTGTTTAACGACATCATTTATATATTGGTAACGTAGATATAGACTGATCAGATCAGTCGATAAGGCATATAAAAACATATGGAATATCAAAACCTACATTACATTTGACCATTAAAAATTCGCATGTTGGATATTGCTTTGCATAACCTGGACTCGGATTTTAAGAAAAAACTAAACCTTGACCCGCGCGACCGCGCGGGTATTAATTTTTCCTTTTTAGTTTTTTATTTTACTTTTACTAAATAATGTATTTGTAATATTTGGTTTTATTAGATTGAGGGCATGACTGGTTTTTCCGCTACCATCTGCAAACGTAGCTTTTACTGTTGGTAGCGGTTGTTGGCGTTTTGTTATAATCAAAGAAAAGGCAATAAAACGCTTCAAATCGTTATAAATCTCTAAAATTTAAAAACTGGTTCTCATAGCTATGGCAGTGTGTGATTATGAAAAGTAAAAAATTTATTTTTCTTAAAAAAATATATAAATATATAAAAAAAATATTTAATTAAAGTTTTAAATTAAAATAATATAAATAATATATATATATATATATATAAATTAGTTTATATTATAAACTTCAAAATAATTTTTCTATTTTTTTTATAACTAATAGTAAAATATACAAATATAATTTTTATATTTATCATAATAATATAAATTTTATTATTTTATAATTATATAAATAGTAAATATTGTTAAATTATTATTTAACCACATTTGTATGTCATAGTAAACCAGTCATAAATATCCCGTGAACGCACTCATGACTTAGGGTTTGACTGGTGTAACGGAGAGGTTCTTGATTCTTGGGCGTTTGCGGATGTGAGTGCTTACCCATGGTTTCGGTTTCAAGCTGTATTTTAATATCCGCTCAGCAACCAATAACGACGTCACTAAGCACCGCAATAATGACATTCTTAGCTGAGTAGTAATGTTTTAATGGTGAGAAGCGAGTAAGTGCTCGATTAACAGAGAAAGACCAACCACCGAATAAATTTGTTAATCTTTTCAACAACCCATCCATGCATATAATAAGTACGTCACTATATACAAATAATAATAAATTGTATATAGAATTGTGAGAACATCACTTATTATGAAACAAAATAAAAATCCTTAAACACCATTTAAAGTGGGACAGAAGGAGTATATTATTAGAAAGTTCGTTTGACCAAAAAATACTGTTAGAAAATTACATGAGACAACATATTTATTATAAAACTGTTTTGAGTTATATATATATATAAATTAGTTTATATTATAAACTTCAAAATAATTTTTCTATTTTTTATAACTAATAGTAAAATATACAAATATAATTTTTATATTTATCATAATAATATAAATTTTATTATTTTATAATTATATAAATAGTAAATATTGTTAAATTATTATTTAACCACATTTGTATGTCATAGTAAACCAGTCATAAATATCCCGTGAACGCACTCATGACTTAGGGTTTGACTGGTGTAACGGAGAGGTTGGTCATGACGCTTATGGATGTGAGTGCTTACCCATGGTTTCGGTTTCAAGCTGTATTTTAATATCCGCTCAAGAAAATCATTTATATCCGCTCAAGAAAATCTCATCAGTTCTTGTTGAATACGTATGCAAGGTCAATTATATAATGTTAATGTAAAAATGTAATGTATATATAGAATGTGCTTAAACCAAGCATGGAAACTCCAAAAGCTACGATATTATTAAAATTATAAATTGTTTCCATAAAATCTTGTTGTTACGTCCATATAGGCAATTTTACCTGTTAATTTTTCTTAAAATATGTAATTTATTGTTAATTTTTCTTAAAATATGTAATTTATTGTTAATTTTTCTTAAAATATGTAATTTATTGTTAAGTATTTCAAAGCTACGATATTATTAAAATTATAAATTGTTTCCATAAAATCTTGTTGTTACGTCCATATAGGCAATTTTACCTGTTAATTTTTCTTAAAATATGTAATTTATTGTTAAGTATTTCAAAGCTACGATATTATTAAAATTATAAATTGTTTCCATAAAATCTTGTTGTTACGTCCATATAGGCAATTTTACCTGTTAATTTTTCTTAAAATATGTAATTTATTGTTAAGTATTTCAAAGCTACGATATTATTAAAATTATAAATTGTTTCCATAAAATCTTGTTGTCAGCGTCAATATAGGCAATTGTTGAGCATGCAATTTTTCTGAAAATATATAATTTAGTCACAAGCAAAGTAAGCAGTATATATCACGAACATCGATCCACATATGTTTTGAGATTCTTGAGGAGAACTTAATGCATTTTGTCATTTGTCTTGTTTCCTCTTTGGACCAGATTATAATAAAATATGATATGTTATATATAAACTAAAACTAAAAGCTGCCACCTTCTTTCTCTGCCACTCAAATTCGTTCACGTCCTTCCTCTTTAAGTTTCCTTTTTGCCAGAAGGCCCTTTCTCAAAAAAAAAAAAAGTTTCCTTTTTGCCACTAGAATGATACCGCTTGACAAGTGATAAACATGTGACTGTCGAATGGCATCAAAATTCTTTTTACTTTTTAATAAAGTGCATCACATTGAAAATTTTGGTTTTATCGGTTCATATGATGTATTTTTCCAACTTCATGATATTACTATGAGTGAAGAAAAAGGTCGTCATTGCTTTACCAAAAAGAAAGAGGAAGTCCTTACGTCAGCACACTAAAACGTTGAAATATCCTATTAGGTCAGACAAGTATGGCTGTATGGGAATTATAATTATATCAATCACATTGATTTATGGGAAGATAAATATGATAAAAATGCGAGTGTTTCCATTAAAGATTAGATGGCATGACGCATGAGAGTGTGCATCTTATTCTTATAGTTGCCAGTTTCGTGACTAATTAGTTTTTTTTTTTTTTTTTTTGAAAAAATCGTGATTAATTAGTTTATGTCAAGTACATATTTCTTTGGGGGTGGGGATATTATTTTGCTTGATTCAATCTTTTTGTTGGTTTAGACATATGTACTGACGAAGAAGGCCTTACAACTGAAAATCTTTACTTATATTTCCTCTAGCATCTGTAGGTACGTATAAGCCGGGATGCTGTTAGGGAGTTTTTTCTCCGGAGTTTGTAAAGTTTTATATACTTGATTATATGCATATGCATATATCCAACCTGGGGATGGGCGTTCGGATACCCGTTCGAGTTCGGGTCGAGTATTTCGGATTTTCGGATATTTCGGTATAGGAGTATAGAACCCATTCGTGTATTTCTGTACTTCAGGTCGGATTCGGATATTTTTAGTTCGGATTCAGTTATTTCAGGTTGGATTTTCGGATATTTTAGATTTTGGAAAAAAAGACAAAATTCTTCATTTCTCAAATTTTTTTGTATTTAAAAATATAACTTTCATTTGACTGATTTTTTATTTTTAGTATATTGAATGATTAATAGATTTGAAGATAACATTTTAAAAATAAATATACTTATTTGATTATTGTTTTAAATTTTGGATGTAATTTTTGTTAATGCATGAAACAAAAATTTTGACATGTATTTTAAGCATTTTTAAGTGAGTAAAAATTTATTTTTCTTGCAATTATATGTATATTATCTAATTTTGAAACATGTATATAATCAATATAAATATTTTGAATAAAATTTAGAGAAGTAAATTAGGAATATAGGGTTAAGGATACATATGTTTGGTTATCTTCAGATATCTATTCGGGTTCGGGTATTATCCGTTCGGGTTCGGATATCCAATCTCTCCTAACTCAATACCCGCTCGGATATTTAGCTACTCCGATTTCAGTTAGGGTTTTTCGGATTGGGTTCGGATACCAGATAAAATGCCCAAACCTTAACCATAAGTCCGTGGTCTTACATTTCCATAATATCAACTCAGCAACCAATAACGACGTCACTAAGCACCGCAATAATGACATTCTTAGCTGAGTAGTAATGTTTTAATGGTGAGAAGCGAGTAAGTGCTCGATTAACAGAGAAAGACCAACCACCGAATAAATTTGTTAATCTTTTCAACAACCCATCCATGCATATAATAAGTACGTCACTATATACAAATAATAATAATTAAGATCCTCTCCCGTGAGTCAAGGGCCTTGACTTCCTCTAAACCTGATATTGACCTTCCAATCAAAGTATTAAACTCAGAGAAAACATTTAGTTTTGTTGACAAAAGTAACTTCAAACTATAAATAGGCCAGGGCTATTATAGTAAAATAGGTGAGGCTCCGCGTATACACGCAGGTTTGTATTTTAAAACATGTGATGTAATGTCTAATTTCAAGTTTTTATTTTTTGGAACTTGGCTTTCCAGTTAGTTCTTGCATTTGAGGGTTGAATCGCACAAACGTGACGAACGTATTTATCTAAAAATTATTAGTAGCTATTCTCATTTTACTGTTTGTTTATATTTAATTTTTACACGTGCAAGCTAAAGATATTTATAAAAGATTGGATTGTTAAAGAGTTCCATGAGAACACTTCATCTTATTGAACAAACACAAAATTTATAACTACAGAGTATAAAAAACAAAAGTAAGAGAGCTTACCACAGTATGAGACAATTATCAGCATGATCGACAACCAGATCACCTTTTCGGTTGGCTTCTAGTTGCAACATATTAACGGTCTAATCGGTAATTTTCAGATGAATGCGATGCATTCGTGGCACTAACCATGAAATTTAGGTTTACATAGTAAAAATAAGAACATGGAGGAGGAGGACAGCCAATTCATTTATTTTCCGAGCATAGCTCTGAAATTTTTACCTTATTTGAATATTGCAAATAAATTGTTGAATAATTTTATAAAGATAAAGGAGGCACATTTTCAGTAGTACATTGGGATTTGGAAATATCAATATGTTGATGGTGTTCAAATTTAGAAGAAATTAATTTAGTAGTTTGATCGATTATGAGTGCAAAAACATTCGATGTGCATGTAAATAAAATGTAAGTTATTTTATATTTTTTATTGTATACACGCAGGTTTGTTCAATAAATATTTTCTAATATAATGTGTTATATATTTTGTTTTTTTGGAGATTTCTTTTAATATTCAGTTATAAGATTTAAAAAATTTAGGTGATAAACGTTTGTTTAATTTACACAATCTGCTTTTCCTCCCTACGATCATATATATTTGACACGTCTCGAAGAAAACCCAAAACACTACTAAGACTTTGGAACTAAAAATAAATAAAAGCAGTGATTACCAACGATTTATGGCTACACCAAGATTAAGATTTTAGCTAAAATCTATATTGCACGTCATTTGAACCTGCCAAGAAAAGCATCATGTATGGAAACGTACCTTATATATTAATTTGTGGAAACATAACGTAACATAATGTATGGAAACGACCTTATATATTAATTTGAACTATACAGCCCAAATAAAAATGGGCTTAAGGAGAACAGACTACTTACGGCCCATATAATAGACAACCCAACTGAAATTAGGGTTTGTCTGAAGCGGTGTTGCATCTCTTTTGGTATGCCTCAATCATCAGCGGAGAGCAGCAGGAGGAGCAATCAGTAGCTATGGCGGAACAGGTTCGATTTCTTCGTTCTCTTATGTCTTCCCTTATCTTCGTTTCCACACTCTAATACAATTTACGATATCTCACTGCCATCTTCTTCTTCCCTCTGTTGCAGACTGAGAAAGCTTTTCTAAAGCAACCAAAGGTTTTTCTAAGCTGGAAGAAATTAGTGAAAGGAAAGAGACCTGGTAAAAGTGGAAACCCTTTCTCGAAGAACATTAGTTTGTGTATCAAGACTCTCCGCGACGCCATTGAAGGTTCAATTTTTATTGACAAAAAGGTTGTTGTTGTGACTCAGGATATCCCCTACAAACCCGTGAAACGTTTTTACTCGCGTGACAACTCTGATGTGAAATATTGGAGGTTCAAACATTAACACGGAACATAGTGGTGACTGATGACTGAAGCTAGCACAAGAGGACAGAGTACTGATCGAAAGAGTGGGCGTAGACAAGGACGTAGGCGTGGACGTTCACTTAGACAACGTAGACCTGACCGTGCATGTGGCAATGATGACAGCTCCAAAAGAGGACCTGAACGTGGTGATAGTGACTGCTTCAAAATAGGACCTGGTAAAGGCAATGGTGAGACCGTAGAACACCCAGCAAAGCAAGTGTAATTGCCTCAGGCCAAGGTTTGTTAATCTTCACCTCTTTCCTTGAAGCTTTTTGTGCGTTGTAGAATCTCTTCTCATAAATTTTTGCTTTTTTATTTGTCGTTGCAGGGAATAAGATTGTCTTTGATGAGTAGTGAAAGAGCTTGTCTCTTCTTTTATTCTATCTTTCAGCTTTTAGTGGAGAAGTAAGATATAAAGATGAAGAGCGTTTGATGAGACACTAAGGATCAATATTGACTATGGATAAAGAAGAGTCAATTTCACTTTAACTTAATTTATTAGAGAAGAGACGAAGACGTTAAGACATGAATTTTATTGAAATTTTTATTGATTATTTATTTTATATTTTTTAAGGATGATGTGTCAGTTAGAGACGTGTCAGGCCCTGGTGAGTTATCACTGAACTATAGATAAATGAATTTTCAATTGTCCCAGTGATTTTTTCCGGCTAAATGACATTAGGTAGGTCTAAAAAGAAGATCACCACAGTATTTAGATGGGTTTAGGCAAATAGGCCCTATAAAAACTACAGCTTAGTTAAAAGTCGAAAAGGAGTAAACAAAAGTTGCGTCTTTTCTTCAGATATATAGAATCATACACGCGTCCTCTTTTGCACATATCTTCTAAGTGACGTGGCATTTATTTCTGCTTGAAGCAATGAGATTTGTTATTGTCTCCATATCTATTTATAGGATCCGAAAATCTGAATAACATAAGAAGTAAAGAATCTAAAATTAATTAGATTTAGTGGGGTTCAAGGAATAAATGCCATAATTGAGAAGAGTAGTTGCATAGTGGGAAGTTGAAAGAAAGTTTTTCAATGGGGTTTGCAGAGGAGGTGTGAAGACAACTATGTGAGAGATAGAGAGAAGATGTCTTTGGGTCTTGTAAAATAGATTGCTAGCACATATTTAACTCTCAAGGCCCGTTAGTCAAGAGTCCATTACGAAAACTAAATTTCAAATAGCCACGTGTCAAATTTTCCTCTCTAATTAATGACGTGGATGCCTATTTGTCATAGTTTAGGAGAGATCAAAGTCTATTTTATAATAATAGATTATAGATATCGGATAGGTTAGAGGATTTGGTCATCAGGAGGCCCGTATTAAAGGATCTGGTAAACTAAATTTAGCTTCGAATCGGCCCATTAGCCCTAAAAGACGGAACACTCATCAGAGACACAAGACCCAGACCCTCTGTTTGAGCTAGTGGTTTCCTCCCAGTGAAATCGGAGCCGATTAACAAGGCCACGACACACAAAACGATCCGCCATTTTTGATTTTTGCCAAATAAGAGCGTATAGAGTGTGTGTACGAGGAAGAAGACGAAGATCACGAAGAATCATGCATAACGCAAACGAATTGTTGGCGCGAATCGTTAGAGATAAGCAGCTACGGAGATTCGGTTACCGGAGGAGCTTCTGTTCGCTCAAGGTCACCTCGGATGATCTCGATAACCAGGTTCGAGCTCTGCCTCCGTTTCCTTTAATCTCTTTGCGTGAATCTGTGAATGATATAGTCTCGGTGTTCGATTAGGTTCTCGTTGAAGGAAGTGGTTGTTCCCGTACTGCGATTCTCAATCGACCACCTGCTCTTAACGCGCTCACCACTCACATGGTACATTGGTTGTGATAGATGTGAGGTTGTGGCCATTTTAATTCGTTTGAGATTGATTTTTTTTTTTGTGTGTGTTTCGTTCGATAGGGAGCTAGGTTGCATAAGCTTTATAAAAATTGGGAAGAGGATCCTAATATCGGGTTCGTGATGATGAAGGTGCGTTGTGAAAGACATTTTTGTTGTTGCTGAGATATGATAAAGCTGCTAATTCGTCTTCTTGAACTGTTGTTTGCTGAAGGGGAGTGGAAGGGCATTTTGTGCTGGTGGCGATATTGTGTCTATCTACCATTTAAGAAAGAGAGGTACATGAAGTTTCCAGTATACATCCTCATGTTTATGATTTACGGGAAGAAGCTAGATAGGATATAGACAAAACGAGTTTGTTTATTCATGGAGATTAGATGTTATGGGAAAGGTTTATCAGTAATTCTAATACTCGCCAGTTTTTTGTGGTGCTTTGAATCTTGGTATGTGCTAGCACAGCCGTTTTACTACTGATTAGTCTTACCTCTATGTGTATGTTATCTGATTTGCTCTGTATTTATTTCTATCTGCTTCACTTATTTCTGCTTGAATCAATGTAGGTAGCCCGGATGCTATTAGGGAGTTCTTCTGGACTCTGTATAATTTTATTTACTTTCTAGGGACATATCTAAAGCCACATGTAAGTGATCCCTACTTTCTCATCATTGGCTCTGCAACCAGTATGCAATAACGATGTCCCTGAGAACACCATGATTTTCTCTGCGTGCAGGTGGCAATTCTTAACGGTGTTACCATGGGAGGCGGAGCTGGAGTTTCGATCCCGGGAACATTTCGTGTAGCTACTGATAGAACTGTATGGAATTTTCCCTTCCTATTTCTCCATTTCTGACCATCTATTTTTCCATCTCCTTGCGATGATTCGTTCAGCTGGATTCTAGTTTTGTTCCCGTGTACAACTTCTTGGAGCATGCAGTAAACCAGCCGTTGGATATTGCAGATTTTTGCTACACCTGAAACAGTCATTGGTTTTCATCCTGATGCTGGCGCTTCTTTTAATCTCTCCCACTTACCTGGTCGCTTAGGTATGCTTGTGATTTGTTTGGAACTGCTTAAGTTCTCCCTAGTTGTCATTTCGCAGTCTTATCAATTCTTAGAGAGCAACTTACCAATTACTAATTCAGTAGGAAGTTAAAGAACAAATCTTGCTGATAATAATCAACCAAGTCTATTTTTCTTTATAATGTTCATGTTTCATAGTGTACGTTATAGCTCCATAGGATGGATAATTTAATAGAGTATATGCAGGGGAGTATCTGGGTCTTACTGGGTTAAAGATCAGTGGCGCAGAAATGCTGGCATGTGGTCTTGCGACACATTATATTAGTAGTGCGGTAATATCGATTACATTATTCAGCTTTTTCTATTTTTCCATTAAACTTATCTTACGTACTAGGTAGTAATAGTTTCTTCTCCAACAACAGGAGGTTCCTGTATTGGAACAACAGCTCAAGAAGCTCCTCACTGATGATCCTTCTGTTGTTGAAACAACCTTAGAAAAATGTGCAGAAACTGCCCATCCAGAAAAGACTGGTGTTATTCGCAGGTTTGTTTTCCTGAATTCTAGAGAACTGATGCCTTGTATTTAATTGAAAAACTGAGAAAATATCATAAAAAATTAGATAATTGACCCATGTAGTATATGTTTGTTATGAAATTGACCCTCCCAAAACTTTTGGCTGCCTCCGCCACTGCTCATATCAGCTTCTAAGTTTGCTTTGTTCCCTTAATTTTTGTAGGATCGAGTTACTTGAAAAATGCTTCTGTCATGACACAGTGGAAGAAATAATTGATTCTTTGGTAAGTCTCTTTACAAATGATTCTGCGAGTGCGACCATCTCGAGTCACTAGAAGTAAAGGTGTTTGGGGTCTGTCATTGACTGTTTTGCACAGGAAGTCGAGGCTGGTAGAACAAAAGACATATGGTGCGCAACGACTCTACGTAGGCTTAAAGAAACCTCGCCATTGTCCTTGAAGGTCGCATTGAGATCTGTAAGTTCACAATTAACTTTGCTTGTAAACATCTTCAAAGATCTCGTTTTCTTTTTTCTCGACTTATATAGCTTCTCTAAACGAATCCAATAGGTCAGAGAAGGAAGGTTTCAAACACTTGACCAATGCTTAATTCGAGAGTATAGAATGTCGTTACAAGGAACAGTCGGGAACTTTTCCGGCAATTTTTGTGAGGTATGGCATATAAAATTTAACATTGCGAACAGACTAACGATGACCTGATGAGTAATGTTTCAATGGTGAAAAGGGAGTTCGAGCTCGTTTGATAGACAAGGACGATGCACCAAAGGTACTTGTTAATCTTTTTAATAACACATTACTGTATAATAAGCACGTCACTATAAACTGGTGTTGTGCAGTGGGATCCACCAACCCTGGAGAAAGTTACAGAGGACATGGTTGATAATTATTTCTCTCCCTTGACTCCCTCTGAACCTGACCTTGACCTTCCCATCAAACAAAGAGAAAGCATTTAGATGTACTTCAGGTGTGGATCACCAAGCTTTATTACATTCTTCTAATATACAATTTGAATAGTTTAGTGTGTGACTAATATTTGTTACTAATAACAGTCTCTATGTTGTCTTCATTTGACAGATTGCTGCCAACTTCTTCTCATGTTTCAAGACAACGGAGAGGGGGGGGGCTCATCTACTTCGATATTTAAAAAATAAAACCAAGTGTTGTATTAAGATTTCATACGTTTTGGCTAATTGAGATACGATTATTAACACGATTAAGCATTCTTTCATTTTAAAACGAATAGAAAGTGATGTATATAATTCAAAAATAAGAAACAAATAACTATATAATGAAAGGGCTAAACAAATAGCCTTGTGCTCTTTCTTCTGTAGTTAAATGCTAACATCAAACTTCTTTCAAGTGCTTTTGTTTTTGCGCTTCTTCTTCTTAGGCTTGACAGCATCTTTGAGTGACTTCTCTCCATCCTTGTGTTTTGTAACCTCAGGTGTATCTTTCATCTCTACATCTCCGATTACTTCTTTCTGCGCATCTCCAGAGTCGTTTGTATTTCCCTTGATCGCTGGATTAGAAGAAACAGAACAAGTTTCATTTCCTTTGGAAGTGGCAGGAGCGGCAACAGCTTCTTGTTCCTTGCTGCTTTTTAGTTCGACATGTTCCTGAGACATCTCTGCAGATTTTTCCTCATCTGAAGACTTCTTATGCCCCTCCTTCACAACTACAATAGGTCCAGAAACTTCAGATTTAGCCAAAGTAGGATGTCGCTTCACCTTCTGTAAGTTCTTCTCACGGTTATATGCTTCAACCTGCACCAAGAAAACAAAGCACAACAAAATGTGAATGAACTGTTATATTTTTTGTATCCAAAAGGAAAGCGCTCTGCATCTTTCACCTCTTCTCTAATAATCTTTGTTGTTGCAGCAGCTCTTGAAGAAGCAAGACGCAGGCAATGAAGGATCACACTCTGGTTCACACCTTCTTCTCCCGGTTTTTGGATTGCACATATATCACCATTTGCGTTCACTGTCACAGTCATTCTCCCACACATAACCTCTTCTTCAACATAAGTTGGGTCCATCACCTGCATTAACAACACAATACCCGTTTCTTATCTCATTAAAAAGTTAACAAGACATCAATTTATATTACCACGATGTTGCCTTTGTTAAAGAATCCAAACGTAAAGGCTATGGGGAGATGATGTATTATCAGTGGGAGTGGCTCCCGTTCCTGCAAAAAGAAAGCGAACGATTGAAGTTGAGACCTTCCTTCTCTACTTTAACATACTCTTACAAGTTTCTCTTGATATGACTAACCTCTAGTGAATGTATGATAACTTCTTGACTGTTTTCCCCTCCTACAGTGCAGTCTGGTCTCCTAAACGTCATAAGCGCTGCTAACGCAGCAATATTTGCAGCATCAACCAAGTTCCTATATAACATCTTAAAAATCAGAACCGTCTATGAACATGAAGGAGAAGAGAAGTACTGTATCAAATAAAAAGCCTACCCTCCATTGTCCAAAATGTGAAGATCAATGCGAACAGACCAGACCTTCTTTCCAGCTAAAACACAGAGTGACTCTGTATCTACCGCACGGCTTTCTCTGCGACCAACACAGTGACCAATTTACCATTGACTTTGCTCTCTTTAATGCAGGTTATTCCAAATAGAGATTTACCTTAGACCACGGTCTATAATACGGCCAAGTTCCACAGCAGATTCACCAGGACGACCAGGCTCAAACGAAGGATCAGCCATAGGAGAAAACTCAGTGAAGATAGAGAGAGAACCTTCATTAGGTCTGTCTTTGTAAGGTTGTACCAACTGAGCAGTCACGAAACCCATCACATGAGTCTGACCAAGCTGAACTTCTGAGCTACCATATTCTCTGTTAATTCACACAAGATGAAAAAGCTCTCTAGTTACAACTAGTACAAAATCTCCATCAAAGATGCAAAGGAAGAAGCAGTAGGAGTCTAAAGAGACTGTTCTGTACATAAAGCAAAACGCATCAACTACTAGTGGTTACAGAGAGAGCAAACCACATACACTCAAATTTATCACAAAACCCAACAAAAAGATTGAAGCTTTTCTGAACTAAATACAGCAGAACCTCAGAGGCATCCAATATGCAGAGACGGTATTTATAAGCAGAAGGGTTGAGCACTTACTTTCCAAACTTAATAGTAAGCTTGCGGTAATCATAAAGACCACGACCATCGACCCTGAGCTCAGACTGCAACGCAGTTTCCACGAACTTACTTTCGTTAACTGTCAATCTCCACATATTAGCCAATCTCCCCTCCATTGTTTGCTATCAGTCTATGACAACTAACACGAATTCAGAAAGAAGAAGAAGTACAAAATCAAAACTTTGGGCAGCCCATTTGCATAAACACTATAGTGAGACAATTAGAAGAGTAAAGATAAGAAGGTCAATGAGGATTCATCTTTCAACTAATCGAATACATGTGATTGAAAAAAAAAAAAACAGAGAAGGGTTTTAGAGTTTATGCCTTTGAAAGCGAGAGAGACTCTTGTAATGCTCGACCCGTCCGAGGAAAGAGAGAAGACGCGAAGAAGAATGAGTTTTTTCCTCTTTATAGCTCTTCCACTCGGCTTCTACAATAAGACGGCGGTGCTCGGCGGCGACTGGGAAGAGGTTTTGTTAAGAAACGACGCCTGATAAAATGGACTCTTCAATATTAAGGCCCGGCCCAATATGGATCGACCCAATAGAAAAAATATATAGATCCTTTTGAGCTATTTTCAGAATATATGTTAGTCCATTTGTTCAATTTTCAACTAGCAGTTTTTTTTAATGGTAAAATTGCAACAAAAAAAATAGTTGCGAAATAATTCTTTATAAGGGATTAGCCAAGTAAAAAATTACTCATTCCATTTCATTTTAATTGTCATTATAAAAGAAAATATTTCGTTTCAAAATAAATATCGTTTTAGAATTTTAATGCAAAATTCAGTAATTTTATATATTATATGTTTTTTGTATTCTTTATTCTATTTTTATATTGATCGAAAATATGATTACTTATGTAAGTGATAATATTTTTATTTTATAAATATACAAAATTAAATATATTTTTAATTTGTATCTAATATTTTAAAATGACGATTAAAATGAAACAGGATGAATATTTCATTTTGTGGTGCTTTGTAAGTTGATGTGACTCGATTTTTTTTTTTTTTTAAATTCATTAACTTCTTTGGTCCAATTAACGGTTGCTAAAACCTTTCAATCATTAGAGAAAAAATTATATGAGAGACAAAGCTGAGAAAAAAGTGTCCTTTATTTCCAATTTTCTCAAATTATATTCTATAAGTAACTCAGACACGCCTGCAGAGAAATTCTAACACAAAACCGACAGGTTTTGTATCAAGTATTCAAGATATAGAAAGTGATGACTAGAACATTAAGGTGCTTATTCTAACTCGTCTTATTCCTCTTTCTTATAGTTTTCGGGTCTTACAAGTTACACACTAGTATGTTTCGTTTCTAAATTCAAATATAAAACTTAATGAGAGGTTTCTAATTCATGTACTTATATCAGGGAAAACTGCCAACTCCACCATAGATTTGATTTTTTCATTGTTTTCGTATACAAACGTTTGAATCAATAGTAGAATATCATGAACTAGTAAAATTTTAATTTATAAACTCTAAGTATTGAAATGTGGTCGATTCCATTAAAACCAAAATGTGGTCGATTCCATTAAAACCAAAACCATTAAAACTCTAATTTATAAACTCTAAGTATAGGGAAAACTGTCATGTGGTTTATTTAAAACCACATGACAGATTAAATTGGTTTAGTTTAAAATTGGACCAAATGATTAAAAAAAAAAAAATTGACTAAATAAAACAACTTTGTTTTGGTATATTTTCCTCTTATCTCTTTCTTATTAATACAGAAACATTCTAAGAGAGTAACCTTTATTTTGTATTTTAATTATAACACTGCCATTTTGCTGACATGTCAAGCTCACAATTCTTCTCAACCAACTTATTTGAATAA
Organism: Brassica carinata; assembly: GCA_016771965.1. Classification (NCBI taxonomy): domain Eukaryota; kingdom Viridiplantae; phylum Streptophyta; class Magnoliopsida; order Brassicales; family Brassicaceae; genus Brassica; species Brassica carinata. The sequence goes on from CM028688.1 coordinate 7,836,361, forward strand.
CCTTTCATTACTAGAAAAATTACAAGTTATGCCATTAGCCTAAATAATCTCGTCCGACTACATTACTCATACAAAACGACAAAACAATTTCGTCCGACTAATTATCCTTCCTATTTTGGTGATATTCGGATTTTTTTCATATGTTTGTTGTTCTATACTCTTGCAAAACGACAATTTATTAGAATATACCAATTCGGTTCACTTTTTTTTAACACACCAACACGATTGTATCAACTAATAGTTCTTCAGAGAATCCTATATACATTTGTACCTACAAAATGAATTAAGAGTTAGTTGTCCAGCTCATAAACATATACATGTCTATCAACGACTGTTTCAACAATTTAGATTAGTTGTTCAATCTTTTATTATGGATACATTACAATTTACAATGGTGAAACTCGGTTCAATGTAATATGGTTTAGTATGGTTGTTTGATTCGGTTTTCTATTTTTAAAAGTCATTTACTTTGTCTTTATCATGAACATAGATGATATAACGGGTTTAGAGATTCGTAAGTTTCATAGAAAGGAATGTTTGTATTACTGTTATGTGTGTAGTTTAATGTAAATATAAGAGTGGCAACTTGAATTAATCAATTATTCTCCTTTTTTTTTTGAATCATTCGAATAGCACCGAAAGGAAGGCTAATACTAATGACAAAACTTTGTTCCCAAACTAAATCGTTTTTTGATTGAATCTATTGGCCGAAATTTACTCCCTGACATAAATTGCCTATATTATGCTTGGACATAACGCAAACCTTTCTCATTAAGTCAGTGGGGTACTATATATACACAAATTATATCAGCCAAAAGGAATCCCAACTACCCGAACCAAAGAAACCTAGCAACCAAAAAACAAATCACCCAATATTCGATGGCTAATTTCTATTCAAACCTTTCATATCCATGTGAAGAGTTCATTGTGGAAACAATACTTTGCAGCTGGTAGAGAGACTGTTGAGATGGTCTTAGTCGATTCCTTTGTAAGTTTCTTTCATTTATTCCTAATAACCATACCTAACTGTTTCGTGAGATTGTAAGTACTGCTATCAAAGTAACTATTTTCTGTGTGTTTTTAAAAAGGGAATAAGATTTATCCATCTGCTAAGAAGGATTTGGTGGCCCAATATGTTCCATTCTTGAGAGAATTGGTTGCATGTTGATATTTATATGGTCCTAACTAATCTCTGCTTGAGCCTAAATACAGATATTCAGATTGTTTCTGGCCGTCACATCCCTTATATATTCCTACAAGGTATGACATTCGTGATTTAAATTTCACTGAGAACGGCGAATGTTCTATTTTAAAATCTAGTCGTAAGAATATCTTGATGTTGCTATAACTGTAATAGAAATAACACTCTATATTTGGCAGGAACACTGGCCACAGACTATCAGCGAGCAACACAACAAATATAATTTATATCAAGAAAAGCTATACAAGGCTACTTAGAACAAAGCTACCAAGTCAGTCAAATTACCATTTGAGACCATCTCTATCTTAATTGACAAGGGCTATGCAAAATTACTTTTCTTTTTGATTATATTTGAATTCTTGATTTATCAATGTACTCTACGTAATTTAAACTTAGGATTTACTAAATATTTATTATTAGTACGTTTCGTACCTTGGAGATAGGAGCCAATGAATTAGAGAATTCTCTTTTACGCAGCTGCATATTGTTTTTGATGGGTCGGTGGCAAGACAATTGCTAATTTGCTTGAAGTTGTTCGAGTCAATTATTTAATGGTCTCCTCCGTCAGTTTGAGTCACCTCCTTATACCTTTTTTCAAAAAATAGTTATGTTTCAAAATAGCTAAAGCCTGTTTCCTGCCATTTCACTTAACAAGTTAACATTCACTCCCATGCAACAACTGTTTTGTAACAAAACGATTAGAAACAGTATATATAGATCCCCTATCTTGCGAATACACTACACTCTAAAGATCTAAAATTAAGAAAGTATTAAGTTACAAGAGTAGAACGGAGTACGATATAGGATGATCAGAGTCACGGTCTGAAGGACCAGACTGATCAGATCTAATAACAAACACAGATAGAGGATCACAATTTCGTGATGGTTTTGTTTTTAAAGGACCGAAATCTTCCATCAAACTCAATTAAGTACTGAAGTTTATCAATACAAGACAGGGAAGAGATACTTTCAGTTGGAAGAGAAGAAGAATCGATCTAGCAAAGCATGAACCCTAAAATCCTCTTTACAATCGTTTTTTAATAAGATTAGGAAAGTTTATTGTTGCAACCTGCCGATATTTACAAAGCTTCAGTAAATAAAACAAAAAAAAAATCGTTCTCAATAATAATATTATATTTCAAATTGTGTGGACTTTTCGTAATTGTTTCAGCCCAATAATAATATTAAAACGTTACTGGCCCATAAAGTATAGTTGCTAATACCAAGTTAGTTCCAAACAAAGCACTCCATATTTTACATGTTTTCCACTTACAAATCATACACATTATAACATTTTTAACTAACAGTATTTATTCATAACTTATGTTATAACAGAGAACAAAATAAAAAAATATTTATCAATATATCTCACCTCTGCGCAAGGCGCAGGTCTCAACCTAGTGGTTCGATTAAAATTGTCCGCTTTCCCACTTATATCATGACCGTTTATGTTTCGGAGGAAAAATAGTACTAAAGATACCAGAAAAAAAGATAGAGGGTGAAAATTTTCACGTTTTCATGTGCTATTCAGAAACTTCCACAAGAACTGGGCAAATTCTAAGTGTGTGAAGTCTTCATTGAAGGGGCCATGAAGAGTGCGAGCTTTGGTTGTATCATTGTGTCATTTTAGTTTTTTTTTTGTCATCTGATATTTTAATTACTTTGCTCAACCGAACTTAAACGTTTTGGTTACAACCACACTTCCAAAGAAGCAGTTAATAGACATATGGTCACAACAGAATAAGACCAGTTATACCAAAAAATGAAGCCATTTCCACCAGTACTAGCAATGCAGTCCTGCTCCACACCAAAAAATCCTTATAAGCAGGTCACAAAGTCCCAACAGCAACAAAGGATCTTCTTTCTTCATCCTCAAAGACATCCTAAGCCAAAAAGGAGCACTGAAGGCAACATATGATTGCATATAGCCATCCTTAAGAACACTTTGAGCAATGATGAAAGCTCCTCTATTTGTTGACCTTTCTTCAATTAAGATCCTCCACCATTCTAATTTTTCCAATCTCTTCATTAACTTAGCATGTTGACATTTGAAATTCGGCCATGCTCTTGGTCTTAACATTACTTTGGACAACGTCGAGTCTTCCATAGCAATAATGATTCGATCAAGGTGGTGAGAATGAAAACTTTCCAATGACCAGATAAGAGTCTGATACCTGGCGTCTTCCAAGGATCGAACATTGAAAAATGCTCGTCGACTTTGCATAATCACCTTCCCCTTATCGTCCCTAATGACCCATGCTGCACCACATTTTGCTTGAGTTTTGTTCCAATCTACTCCAATGTTTCCTTTCATCCACCCTCTTGGAGGAACTGACCATGACTTCTTTACAACCGTCAATGCCTCAAGTTCTTCCTTTTCCAACCGCTGTTCATTTTTCCTCGCCAATAACCAAAACTCCGCTTCCTCCAAAGCTTTGACCACGACATCATGAGGATTCCTATTCCTAGCCTCAAATAGGATGCCATTTCTAAACTTCCATAAGTACCAGACTAACTAGGGGATCGCATTTCTCACTTCTTTAGGGATTCTAGTATTTTTCATCATCAACATGAGAGAGTGAAAGTTGGCAAAATGAGATACCTCATCAAATCCATGCTCTAGCTGCGGTACATTAGCCAGAGTCCATACCTGTCTTGCAACCGAGCATTGAAAAATAATGTGATTAATTGATTCACCCTGAAGCCACAAGCTTGACAGACCGGATCCAATTTGATTCCCCTCTTAACTAACAGCTCCCCCAACGCGATTGCATTGCCCACCGCTCTCCAAATGAAAGTTTTGATCTTCGGAGCTGGTTGAATTTTCCAGACCTCAGCTTTCAAATCGTTTAGAGAAGGACGTGCTTCAGCTTCTCTAATTTCCTCTCTTCGTCTAAAGCTGTTGATGAACCAGTAACCCGATTTCACAGAATAGGACCCATGCTTGTTATGAAGCCATACCCAATAATCCTCTTGATCAAAAACAGTTTTCATGGCCAAAATACTGCTGATATCTTCTACAAAGAAAAGGTCTTGTAGCTTATCCAAATACCAACTTAGGTTTTGAAAATCAATAAGGTCACTGACCTTAAGCTCAAGATCCACCAAGATGTTCTTCATCAGCGGCGCTCTTCTAACTTCTCCTTCTATCCAGAGCTCAGACCAAACCGAGACCGTCTTGCCATTACCAATGTGCTTCCTCAGGCCTTGTCTCAACAGTTCTTTTCCAAATTGAATACTTCTCCAGGCATAAGAGGGTCTTGGTCCATTCTTGGCAGTAAGGAAATTCCCATTCTCGAAATATCTGCTCTTAAAGAGTCTTGCAAACAGAGAATCAGGAAAGTTTAAAATTCTCCAAGCCTGCTTGGCCAACAAGGCTTGATTAAAGCTTTGAATGTCTTTAAACCCTAAACCTCCCTGCTGTTTTGCCAGGCATAGCGTTGTCCAACTAAGCTAGTGCATCTTTCTTTTATGCTCCAGAGAATTCCACCAAAAATCTGCCATTGCTTTAGTGAGATTCTCACATGATTTCTTTGTCAGTTTGAAACATGACATTGCATACACTGGCATCGCCATTGCCACTACTTTGATTAATACCTATTTCCCCCCCCCCCCATCGACAAAAGCTTAGTGAACCAACCTGATAATATTTCCTTGAGCCTGTCATAGATGTAAGCCAAGATCTCTGTTTTGGATCCACTGAAGCACTCTGGTAGACCCAAATAAGAGCCAGTTCCTCCTTCCTTGAAAATCCCAGCGATGCCTTTGATGAGCATTCTCAAGTTCTCCTTTACTTTAGCTCCAAAAGTGATGGCGGATTTTGCAACATTCACCAGTTGACCAGTTGCCCTCTCATAGATCTTCAGGATGTTCATCAGCTCTTGCGCTTGTTCCACCGTTACTTTACAAATTAGGAGACTGTCATCCACAAATAGCATATGGTGTATCATGGGACCCTCTCCCGAAAATTGTATCCTTTGGTGTCTCCCAGCATCCACAACCTTTTGGATCAAATGAATCAATCCTTCAGTACACAAAATGAATAGGAAGGGTGACAACGGGTCTCCCTATCGAATTCCTCTTTCTGATTGAATCCATTCATAAGGTTGATCATTGATGAGAGTTGCGTACTTCACTGTGGAGCACAGAACATTATCTTGTCGATCCATGGTTTCTCAAAGCCCATAGCCTCCAGAAGAGCACGTAGATATCCCCACTCCACACGATCATATGCCTTCGACATATCAGATTTTATTGCCATGAACTCCTTAGACATTTTCTCATTGGTTCAAAGAGCATGAATGATCTCATGTGCAATGAGAATATTATCTGTGATCAATCTCTCTTCTACGAAGGCTGATTGCGTAGGCGAGACGATATCTTGCATTAATGGCTTCAATCTGGAAACCAAAATCTTTGAGATGATCTTGTATAACACTGAGCAGAGGCTGATTGGTCTAAGATCAGACATGAGCACAGGATCATATACCTTTGGCAGCAAGCATAGATGAGTTAAGTTCCATTCAGCCGGGAAAATACCAGTAGAAAAGAAATCCCGCACTTCCTTCGTAACTTGGGGACCAATTATCTCCCAATATTTCATTCCATCTGGATCCGAAGCACTACCAGCCTTAATCGAGTACACTGCCTCCTTTACCTCTCCACTACTGACTTCTCTTGACAAGATTTCATTCATCCGGCTTGAAACCCTTTTGTTGAACCCTTCAAACAATTCAGAGAAATCTCCACTGTTTGTAGATTTGAAGAGGTTTGTGAAATAATCCTTCGCCACTTCTCCTTTTGCATCCTCTTCAAAATGCTCTTGACCCCTTTCATCCTTTAGCTTGATGAGTCTTTTTCTTGCTCTATTACTCTTCACTGAAGCATGGTAGAACTTTGTGTTCAGATCTCCCTTGGTAGACCATTTTTCTTTACATCTATGCTTCCAATACTGGTCTTCCTCTCTATAAGCTTTAACAAGTTCCGCCTTTAAGAAGTTGATTCGCACAGTTGTTGGCGCCAAAGCTGATTGTTCCAGTTCCAATGCACACTGTATCTGCTTGATCTTGTCTCGAGAGTTCAAATTTTCCTTCTTCTTCCAGTTACTTAAAGCCTTTCTGCAACTCTTCAATCTATTAGAAACTTTTATTTCAAAAAGCGGGTGGTTGGTTAACCAAGCTCTCTTGATTTACTCTCTCACCCCATTCTTAAGAACGTATCTCCCATCAAATCTGAAAGATCCTCTTGGAGTTTCTGAGACAGATAGAAGCTTTACCAAGACAGGTCTATGGTCTGAGTCTCGTTTGTCCAAGAAGATTTGGTTGGAAGAGGGAAAAAGCTGGAACCATTTCTTGTTGCCAAAACATCTGTCCATCTTAGATTGGATAGAGAGAGTTCCTCTGTTTCCCCCCCCCCCCCAAGTAAAGCCATTACCCGAACTCTGCAACTCCACCATTTCCCCAATTTCCAGCATATCGTTGAACGGTTGAAAAGACATTTCACTTCTTCTTGGACCTCAAATTTTTTTATCATTGTTTCTGATTTCATTAAAATCCCCCAACATACACCATGGCTCCTTTCTATAAGCACCGATACGATAAAGTCTTTTCCATAAACAATTTCTTAAAGGTTCGCCATAAATACAAGAAACAAAGAAACTGAACTTTCCAAGCGGTACATGAAAGTCCACCAGATGCTTATCTACAAACTTGAAGTCTATATACATCGAATTCTTCCACATCAAAGTTAGGTCTCCGCTGTACCCAATAGGATTCACTGTCAAGATCCTATCATAGCCTAACCATGTCGGGAGATCCACCAAAACGTCTCTTCTCTGCTTCGTTTCCATCAAAAACAAAATGGAATGCCCAGGTCCTGTGCACGGCCCAAGCCTTGGAAATTCCAGCTTAGCATAGTCATTTAAATATTGGACGGTCCCTCATTTGTGACCACCAATGGTTTCTTAAACCTTGCAGAGCTTTGAGATGGCTCGACATCTTCATTTGCCTTCCTCTTCCCATCAGTAACAACTCCTTCACCAAACTTCTTGCCTGTTTCTTGGTCAGCTTTCACCGCAGCTTTGCCATAGTTCCTTCTTTTGAATGTTCCAGGTCTTTTTCTAGCTCTGCCTCTCTTCAAGTTAGTCCCGGAAGCACTAGTTTCAAAGAAACCAGTACGGAAACCCGTAGAACTCTCCTGAAAAAAGGTTAGTTGAGTGGAGCTAGGAAGATCATCAGGAACATGGACTTCCGATACCCCTTTACCAGATTGTAGGACCCTTATACCCGCTGAGATCGCAGACGCCATCAACTTCTCTGACTGAGACAGGCCTTTGTTTTGTTTGCTGAAGTCGAAGAGAACTCCTTTCCCTTTGTCTAGATCTGTAGTAATCGATGGTTCCTGCTCAAGCATGAGCGTAGTCTTTCTACCAATCGGGTCGTTCTCCAGGTCCAATAAGGATTTCTTTACTCGCTCAATCCTAGCTGATTTTTCTGGACCATCCGCCCCCATCAAGTACGATCTCATACCTTCCATCACTTCCTTTGCAATCTTCGGCTTTCCTGAAACCAGGTCCAGCCCCATAAACTTCTCAGGAATAATCCCATACAAAGGATCATTGTCATCAAGGCATTCTGTAACGTCAGTACGTTTACTCTCCGCATATGATGCTCCAGCACTCACCATCCCTTCCTTTTTCCGAATGAAAAGAGGACATTGATCTTCCTCATGAGTAAGACGTTGACAAGTATAACACCTTTTCTGAATTCTTTCGTAGTCATAACGGATGTTGATTTCCTCACCCCCAGGTGTAGTTACCTTCTTAAACCTCTGAAGTGGATTGGCTACATTGAACTTCACCAACACTCTTATATAGTCCATGACTTGAGGTTTATCAGGGTCAAAAGCAACCTCAACCACCTTCCCAGCAAAGTCTCCCAAAGACCAAAGAGCCTTCTTTGTGTAGTGGTTGATTGGTATGTTTCTCATCTGCACCCATACCATAATGTATTGCAGATAATCCTCAGGGGGTTTTTCAACCCATCTTTCCATCACGAGAGGCCAAAGTTTGAAAGTATGAACACCCCTGTCCAGAATGTCCAATAGATCGTGTTCATGTTTGAAGAAAAACTGAAATCTTTCTCTTGAAAGAGCCACCCCTCTTACTCTATCATAGAGTTGTCATTTCCTAGGCATATCAAGAATCAGATCTGACATCTTCTAACAGGACGAATTCAGAAGCCGTCCCACCAAACTCAAGGAGTTCCTTCCAGCAGAGCAGTACTCGGTCGTATCAGGTAACACGAACGGTTCATCATCTTCTTCTTCCAGAGAAAGCTGAAATGACATCACCACTGCTTTGATTCTTCCTTCACTGTAATTTGACGGTAGTAAGCTTCGATTTTTAGAAAATCTTTAGATTTGGTAATTTTCACTCTCGAAACTCAAGAACAAACCCTAAAACCTTATCTCGATTTTCTTTGAAAACAGGAAAAATATCTTCAAAGTGGTTACTTTACTTTTGAGAAAACGTGTTTGAATCTGCCAAAAAACCCCACTTTACTACAAGGTGCACGTTAGTAAACGAGGAAAAAAAACCAAAAGAGGGAGCCAGCTATATTACGCCGAGAAAATACTTTTAACAAAGAATAATGTTAATCAAATTAGAACTGTGTCATTTTAGTTTAGAAACCCTTTTTATAAGCATTTTTTGTAGAAATCCTTTTTATAAGCATTTTTTTGTAGAACCCTTTTTATAAGCTTCAACCACTAAAACTAGTCATTGCTTACTATAAAAAGAAAAAGGTAACTGTCGTCTTAATTTGTTTACTTTTACTTCTCATTACAAAAGAGACTGATTTTGGCATAGATCTAGCAGTCGTCAGAACTCGGAACCAAAGTTAAATTCAAAATCTGATATGTCAAGTTTCCTGAAATTTCAATTTAACACTAATTGGAAAAAAGTGGAGTGGTTCAAGTTCCTAATATATTACTTAAGTCATTTTTATATTTCTAATTTCTAGAATTTTATATAAAAATAAATTGGCGGTAAATTAATGGTCTAAGTCTTGTATATATTCTTTAAATTACTTTTATATTTCTAATATGGGATTTTATCTTCAACACCCTTTCTCGGAATAATAATACGTATATCCATTAATTTCGAAAGAATTCATCATATTTCCTCCGCAATAATACTCTTTTTCTAGCAATCTCAGCCAAAATAAATCTTCTTTAAATCGTCAATAAGTGAGATGATCGGACCACTTTTTAGAATGGATTAATGGATCAGGGTACTGATCACTCTGATTCCATGCCAAGTTTCATGAGTTTCTAAACTAAAACTAACCGACGTTAAGTGAAATAACCCAAATGTTTTATATATTACTTAAGTCATTTTCGTATTTCCAATATGGAATATTATCTCTAACATAATATTAGTTATGTCTAAGTTTGCTTCAGCCTTCACGCACACACAAACCACATGGACTATAGCAGCTAGGAGACAACTTATAATATCAAAAATGTTTGGAACTATATTCTATTATATAATCGAACTAATTTTTAAAGTTCCACTATTAGAAAATGGAATTAATTTTAAAAAGTCCATTATTTTTAATTGGTTTTTATATATGGATTTTAGTACTTTCGTAGCAACTTCATTTTTCCCTACATGCACTCGTTTTTTCTTTTTCATTTATTTTGATTGATATATAAGGGAAAAAGTTTAATAAGTGAACAATATGCATCTTTCATCATTTTCTTCGTCTGTTGTTGCTTTCAGTTTTTCTTCTTTCCGCTTGCTTGTTTTTTTCTTTCTTTCAGCACACTTTACTCCAAAGATAGAGGCATAGCGCATATGTTTTAATATAAAATATGCTTTATTTAATGTGTCTTTTTAATAGGGGTAGGCATGGAGCGGATATCCAGAATTTTAAGGATATCCGTGATCCGATCCGTCCCGTACGAATATTCGATTTTGATTCGATCCGATCTGTGATCTTCCGGATATTCGGTGCTACGGATATCCGGAAAAATCAGTATATTTTATCGGATATTCGATCCGATCCGTCGATCCGGTAAAAAATAATAAAAATCATTTTTTGAATATATTTTTTTGAAAAAGAAATTTTTAGTATAAAAGAATAATATTTTCATTACAAAATATTTAAAACTACATACTTTTAAAAATCTAATGACCAAATTATTAATTTAGTGGATAATATAACTAAAAATATATATAGAGATATAAAATTATATATAATTATATATATATATATATGTATATGCATATGTATATTACAGATCGGATCGGATATCCGTTTTCTAAAAAATGAATATTTGTAATTTGCTCCTTATTTGATGGATATTAAATTTTAGTATTTATTTCGATTTGTAAAGTTACAAATATTCAGATTTTTCGGATTGAATCGAAACGAATAACGGGTCGAATCAAATTTTACGGATATTTTGCCTACCCCTACTTTTTAATAATACCTGGACTAGTATCTGTGGGTAACGCCAGATGCCAAAAGGGCTTCCGCTCCTTGTAGTTTGTAAAATTTCATTTTTAAACGAGTTTTAGTGTAGTACTAGTGATATTCCGGCGCTACGCGCCGGATTCATATGTTGTATTAAATTTATAATTTATTATATGTTCTTAGTAAAGAAAATATGTTAAATAAAAATATGTAAAAAATAATATTTTCGATCTTTTATAGTGGTTTTGCGATCGTAGTATATTATTTTGTTTGAAGTTGTTTAGTTCAAAGTAGAATAGTATAAGTAGTTGTTACTAATCGATTAATAAAAATAGAATAAAAATTGATAGTCGTAGAAAAGTTAATTTAGTTGGAATCTTAAATACTCATGTCATAGGTGAGCTTTCTTTCAAGAAATGTTTGAAGGTGTTAAACACGAGAAAGTTGATTAACGCATGTAAAAGCACCACAGAAAAGAAATGATGCATAAAAACTACTACTTGTAAAAGTAAGCAATCATTAAGCGGTGGCCGAAATAAGAAATCGGTGTACCTTCTCATTAATCAACAACATATCAACCCCATATCTCACCCTTTCTTAATATTTGGACTTGCCAAAATTGTTGTAGCTAGTCTTAATATCTCTACACTGATTTGTTTTCAACTCCGAGCAATGGCCGAGAATTCGACAATGATTGAATTGGAAAAAGTAAATGGATTATCGTCAGAACTCTCACACCGTCTATACATATACAATGGCGAAAGCGAGGAACTAAAGAAGCATTCAATAAGAGATAGTGGGATGAGTGAGATTTACGGATTGATTATATGAACAATTACGTCGATTGCGTTAAAGAAGAAGAATTGTAGAGGCTATATTCTCCATCGTCAACATCAAATACAAAGAATTCCTATAAACCAGTGTTTTGAAACCTAATCCGGACATTGAATCGGATGATTTACGGATCATGGATCATTGGATCAACAGCGGATGAATCGCGGATTAATAAATGAATTAGTTTTATTATATAGTAATATATTAATTAGCTATGAAAACAAATATATATATAAAAACTAAAGTTAAATATTTTAAGTGTACATACAAAATATTAAGAAATAGTTTAGACTATTTAAAAAAATTGTAACATAAGAGTTATGACATCTAAAAAAATCAAGACATAAAATTAAACTTCCAATCCAAAATAAACCAAGATTAAAACATCATTGTAATAAATTATCAATAACAAAAATAAACTAACACCAGATCACATCAACTAATTTTGGTTTTCTCTAAATTTTAAAACTTACCAACAAAATTTTTAAATTTGTCACTTCATCATCTTTGGGCTATTCTTCAGCAAGAGCATTCTCAATTTATTATAATCAAGCTCGTCGGTTTTTCTTCTTCAACAATCTAAAACTCTGTTTTGTAATTCACATGATCATATGATTTTATTCTTTTGATCTGTAAATTAAAAATGTAATGATTTGTTATAAACTAAGTTAAATAAAAATAATTTATTCACCTTTCTTGCAAGCGTAAATTGTAGTGTAGAGGAATAATAAGCCTCATCGTGCTTTAGTGCGTTTTCTGGACGTGCGGCTCAAGCACAATCATGACTCACCTTTCTTGCAAGCGTAAATTATAGTGTAGAAGAAAAGCGGCGATAAAACTGAAAATTTTAAATTTTTAATTAGAAATTTAGAATATAAAAATAATTTTAAAACATAACTTGAACTAAAAATAGTAAAAAAAATATCTATTGGTTCAACCAGTCTTTAACATGTATCGGTTTTAGTGAGTTTTTGTGTGTTTTATGGGTTTTCACAAAATCAAATTCGATTTATATTGGGTCACGGATTTATCGGTTCAACTACGGATCCGGTCAGATTCAAAACACTCTTATAAGCGTTTGGACTTGTATGAAGAAAAATTTAAAACCCCAATTTATTTCACAATTAATATCAAAATTCATTAAATTTAAATTGAGAAAATATTTTAATTATTAAAAGAAAATCTGCGTGGCGTTTTTTAGAAAAGGAGATAAAAAAGCCTACTTTATTAGTATAGATTATGTATAGTATCGTCCAAAGTCGAGTGATTCGTGCGGAAGCAGATATAGCTCTTGTAGTTTATCCAGCGTAACCAGAATCTTTCACCAAAAAATGATAAAACTACAAAAAGGTTAGGTTAGTGTGCTTAAGTATATTACTCACGACTGAGGAACCCATTACCCAAGAAAATCCTCATGGTTGGAGACGGATGTATATTAAGCTATTAACTACTTTAATAGCAACGTACAATTTAAAGATTGATTGCTTTCTTTTCAGTTTTAATGGAGTATGTCGCGCATACATTCAATATTCAATCCTCAACATCATGAGATAATGGAATAATGATACATCAGTTACACGACAAATTTAGTATGCATGTAGAAATAATGTGATAGTGAGCTCACTACCACATCCACTATCTTTGTATGTTTTTTAATCAGAGTGGCCTCAACAACGCATCAAGCCTACCAAAATAATATGTGCCTATAAAATTTATTATATTATTTAAGAATCACATGTTGTTTTAGAGCTCCCTTGTTTTCAACAACAAAAATAAATTCTTGTTCCGGAGACAAATTCGGTTCCGCAACGAATTAATATATATCTACGAAATTTTCAAATCAAATTTGATTCATATTTTTTTGGTAATCAATTAGATTCGTATTTGTTTGAATACATTATAATAATTAATAATCCTTTGATTTCTAAATGTTTTCTTGGTCTTGTTTTCTTGAATTTTATATATATATATATATATATATATATATCGTGTTAAGCCTAAAGGCTTTGTTAAATATTTGAAATGAGATATAAAGTTTGGTTTATAGATAATGATTTGATAATTAATGCAAATTGTTAGAGGGTTAACGATTTTCCACAAATAAAAATGGTCATCATTATTACTATTCTTACTGGATCCAATGAATGTGTTTGGGAATCCATAACAGTAAAGAAAGTAAGATGTTGGGCAAAAGCATTCCCATTGATGTAGCTTATATCCTTTCACCTTTACGAAATTTTAAGAAAATGGACAAATAAAAAAGTGAACAACTTAGTTAAATATTATAGCTTGAAAAGGAAACGAATGCAATGATGAACATGTGATATTCTCAAATCCCACTCTAAATGTAATAAAGAGATAATTTTATTTAAAAGCTTGTCTCCTGCACTTTCAATTTCACAATCATCGTCTCATCAACGACGCACACAAAGATGGCATATATGGTACCTGCGTTAAGCTCGCTGTCATTACTTGAAATATGGTGTATAAACGTTTGAAAAAGAATAATGTTGGGTTTTTAGGATAACCGGACCGATCGAATGCAATTACATCTTACCAATTAATTTTAAATCTGAAAATGTTAATAATCTTAACATAGATATGTTTAATTTATCTGTTGACAAAAGAATGACTATCTTGTCTGGAGTCTTGTGGTCGATGATAAGAAGACGGGTTTGGGATACGAACACATTTCAGGTTTGATATACATGTTAGAATTTAAGTCACGTTATTCATTAACACCGATATAGTTATGAACTTCTATTTCCAACCCATTTTGAATATCCAGAAAAAAATCTATCCATACACTACAGTTTTTTTTTAGAAACTAGTGTGGACCATTTTATAAGTCTGGCATATCTCAAATTAATAAAGAAAAACAATATATTTTATCAAAGAAAAAGTTATACCCATAACATAACTAAGTACGACCAAATTTTCACTAGATTACCATTAACTTAAATAATCAAATTTTGTTTACAGACAACTATGATTATAATCACCGCTTCTATATACAAACTAATAAAATAAAAATTTTGGTTTTGAAATTTAAAAGTCTGTTTTAAAGATAATTTCATTCAAAAACTATTGAAGTATTTTAAATATATATATATAATCTTTATGTGGATAATCAATAGCATATCTATTTTTTTTTCAAACAACTACTTGCAATAAAATAACGAGAAGAGTTTAGTCTACAGCAACAATACGATCAAAGCCTGATCTTGTCAAAGAATCAGCCTCAGAGTTTTCTAAACGAAGAATATAAAAGTAAGACAATGGACAGAAGAGAGTGGCAAAGTTCCTAATATCCTGGAGGATACCAGCAATGTCGTTCACATCCTGGTCTTAACGCAGAGCTGAGATAAGGACTTGACTGTCCGAAAAGATTTGTACTCTGGAGATTAAAATCAACAGCCTTCCTGAGCGCTTCTCAGCTTCTTGCACTGCGAGAGCTTCTGCCATGAGGGCCGAGCAAACATGAGATCGATTAGAGGAGCCATGACAGAGCACTTCCCCTTCTTCATTTTTGATTATCCAGCCCATTCCACCTGCCAATGAACTTTCCTGCCATGCTCCATCACACCAACAAGAGGGAGCTCTTAGAGGTCTTATCCGTACCGAAGCTTTCTGATACTGCGCTTGTTTCTTAATGTTGTTTGCGTCCTCCCATGCTTTGGCATCCTACTGATTTAGAGATGATTTCTTCTATCTTGTACAGATCAATAGCATATCTATAAATTAAATTAAAAGTTCTATTATGTTTCCCTTTAATCTTCACTTGCCATCATGTATTATTCTGTTTTGTTTTTTATTCTTAATTTTTGTGTTGTCTTTATAATCCTATCTCATGGGCAGCCCTATTGCCAGAGACCGAATATACTCGTTTTTCAATAGATTAGAACTAGACTAATATAAAAGTCGCTAAGAGCACAGTCATCAGTTAAAATACCCATTTAGGTTTCTTAATTGCTAGAGATTAGTTACATCCTTTGACATGGTTTATTAAAAAAAATTGAATTCGGCTTACTTGAATCCAAAAGTCAGTTTAAGTTAAGTCGATTGAAGAAAAGGAGAGAAGACCGATTATATAAAAAGAGACCGAGGACCAAGAAAAGGTATTCGTAAATATACACATTTTTGGGCACAAAAATTAGGATTTACTTTGAAGACCTAGTTTTCATAAAGCATCATAGTCTCGTGCAATCGTCTATTTGATTATCAATAAGCGTATTTTAATAATACATTATCGAATTCGTACATATTATCAATATGTGCTGAACTCCGATTAAAAACTAATGATAAATATTTATTTCTTATACAGATTAATTATTTATTTGAAGGTGCCTTAACATATGTTAAATCAATTACGTTGTCGACAGCAAAATAGAGATTAATACATGTGTCGTAAGGGGATGATTTGGCTCTTGAAGTCAAAGTTCGTCTCCATTCCTTAAGATTCTCTAAATCTAGGGTGAAAGAGAATAGTAGAAACGACTTTATAAAGTTGCCTCGAGTGAGTGTCACTATCAACAAACGTTGTCTTCTTATTTTCATTCTGTGTATTTTACTCGTTTTTTTTTTTGGCACAAAAGTGTATTTTACTCTAAAAATACGTTTTTGCCAATTGCCATAGCCACTGCCACTTATTAGATTAACTTACACTACTTCATTTTTGAAACACATACAATTATTCAAAAGGAGCTCATATTTCACACAAAATTAATTAAAAGCATACTCAAACGCAGAAAATAAAAAAAGGATAGTAAAAATCATTTTAAACCATAATGCATGCATGGAAGTATACGTACGTAAACAAACGGCAGGGTACTTTAGTCATCTAGCCAAGCGAACCCTACATCCTCTCCGTAAAGCTGCCAAGTAGTCATGCTCTCGTAGTAGCGAAACGAGTCGTTGTGGTTCATAAACCCTTCCGTGAAAAGATCCGGCAAATCGAACACCGTCTCTTCGTTGCTTTCCTTGTCCTTACTCAAAGTATCTAACGTGTCTGAAGAAAACACGAAACTGGTGGAAGTCGAAGACTGAGCTGTAGACAACTCGGAATGACTTAGCTCATTGGCTAATTTCTCATCTATAACCTGTTCTTGCCACATGGCTTCTGCGGCTTTGGCAGCTGCGGCTTGTATATCCTTGGGAGAGCAGCTAACCGGACGAGGAAGCAAACCAGACAGTTCCGGGAAGTTGAGATAACCGGAGTTGCCTTTAATGGCTAAAGCCGCAACGTCATGAGCTCGAGCTGCCATCTCAGCCGTTGGATAAGTCCCAAGCCAGATTCTCGATTTCTTCTTTGGTTCTCTAATCTCCGACACCCATTTTCCCCAGCTCCTCTTCCTTACTCCTCTATATGAAGTCGGATTCTTATTACCATTACCACCGTTGGTCCTCCGCCGTTTACCACCAGCTTCAGTGTCTTGCACAAAATAACTTTTAGAAGACCAAGATTCCGACGAAGTGACGGCGGCGACTGTGGAGATTGTCATTACGGAAGCATTGTTGTCTTCCTGATAGTGAGTAGCACTACACTCTATGTTGATTTGTTTTTCCATTTGAGAGAGAGAGAGAGAGAATTAAAGGTATAAAATTACAAGTTGAAGTAGGCTGCTATTAAATATTCTTCCAAGTTGTTTTACTTTTCTATTTTGTCCTTTTCATATTATAAAGAAAAACATGACATTATTATATAAAATAACAAAATCTGTGTTATTATGTTGTTGTATAGTAGGTCCGGATTGTCAATCAACTGTCCTCCATTTTCAGCGAATAACTTACCCCCATGTGAAAGTTACATAGAAATTATAATGTATATTTATTTTATTACAATGAGTATAAAATCGAATAACTATTAGATGGCATTGGTTTAAATGTCTCTCGTCTTATAAATGGACCGACCACCCTGCATGCGCGTCACCTTCATAACCCATGAACGTTGGCTTGGAGTTGCGTAACGTCGTAATTATCACAATAAGTAGCACAATGTGTGGAGAGTGTCTACTTGTATTTTTTGCATTATAGACTTATATAGTACATAAAGGTTTTATGTTGACCCACTTTGCTTTACAATAAAACGACATATGTCATAACTAACTTGGACTTGGAACACACAATAGTTTTGAGACAAAAAAGAATGCACGATAGTTAATTAGTTACCAAAATAAAAATTCGACCACGAGAATCATGTTATTACCCTTCCAGTCTTTCACCCATGCTAAATTTATTTATATGATTACTATAGTAAATATTGCGGAATCTTTTGGATTTATCTCTGTATGATGTAATTTTGGACTGACTGAGAATTCTATATACTACATTGAAATACGGTGACTACGTAATAATTTATGTACTGAATATCTGATGTGGTTCTATATTTATGTTTTTATTAATGCGTTTGGGTCCGGAAATTAAATATAGAGGTTGCATGTATGCATATATATATATATATAGCATATATGTTTATTTACATTTATTGTTTTATTCGATTGGACGCCACTGTAACTAGCAAACACTTCAATTTGCCAATGATAAAACAAATTACTAACATTAACATAAATGAGTGTCAATTTTTAAATTAATACTGCATAGTTGAAAAGTTATTTCATTAGTTTTCATTGATAAATTAAAAATAGATTCGTCGGTATCCGAAGGATTATGTTAAACCCCATTTTTGTAGGTTGCAAGATTATATATGTCACACATTTATATTGTCTTTTTGTTGTTTTTGAAGAATGAACAATGAAGAACCTTGAGTTCTGTGGAGTGTCAACTATTTATTGATATACAATATTCATATAGTTTTACGATGAAGAGTATTTGTAACGTAGAGTATTAGTTATTCCAAAGCAAAGTAAGATTCTGACAACAAAACGATTGTAAATCTGATTTAAAACATGTGCTTTATTTACATTTCAGCTGTCCAGTCAAGAGAGCCAGCCAAAAAGCTGTTATCTGCTCCTTCCTTTTAAGTTTCTTTGTCGCAGTTTTATTTCTTTTTTTTTTTTTTTTGACGAAACAGTTTTATTTCTTCATCGTTTGATCATGAGCTTTATTAAAACAAATTAATAACGAAACTGCCCTGACTACTTGCTATACTAGATTAAGATGCTCTATTATTTCTCTGAGCGATTAATCGCATTCATTTTTTATATCATCCTTCTAAGCAGAACTGGTAAATATATGTTTTAAATGCAAATCTCAGTTGCAATGTTATACAAATTGATACAAATCTCTATTGTGCAGAGAATGCTGCATTTTCATCTACACTTGCCAAAAAGCTTTTAATTTCCCTATTTGAAAAGTGCATAACTACTAATCAACAATTATAACCGTGAAGAACAAGACCAATAGGTAGATATAAAACATCATTTTAATACGACAGGGAATAAAAGAAATGTACTTATATATAGTGTGCTGGATATATCCTCCACAATAAATATGTATGCCGATTTGAATAATTTGGGAAAATATTATACATAGAAACAAAACCCTATGTGAATGTGAGAACGAAAAATGGGTTACATCGTGACGATGCATTTGTAACTAGGCCTTGTCGGTGAAAACAGAAATACCCAAAAATATTCCAACAAGTCTAGGAGATTGCCCATTTCACCAACTACAAGAAATAACGACGAAAATGGAGGAGCTAAAGCCAGAGGCGGAGGGTACCAAATCGCTCTTGAGATATAACAAAACTCTGGTGAGAGTATTTTTCTCCTGCGAAATGTTTTCATAAGCTGAGTTTGTTCTTGAGTTTGAAGTGTAAAGATTGATTTTCAAATTACCATTTTTCAGATTGCATAAGATGTGTATATGTATTATGTAGCCAATACCACAGAAAAGATCTCACTCTTAACTGCAGACAACACAATATTTATTTCAGTGAAATGCATTTCAAGGATGATAATACTATGTGAGACCATTTCTTCCTTTATTATTGCGGAGAAGAAAAGAAATATGAGTTAGCAATGAATATGCAAGCATGCCGTTATGTTCAAATGTCATTTCAAATCCAATTTCAGTTCGCTGTTCTATCTTTACTTTCTTTCTGAAGATCATAATGATATGCACACAACCTTAACTCGTACGCAGTTACAAACAAACCCTTAACTCGTACGTGTTGTTCAATATCATTTTGAAGAATTCACGAAAATTTTATATAGGGATACCATATATTAACGAATTTATGCAAAAAGAGCTTCCTGAAACAATCAGCTCTAGGAAAAAAAAAACTACAAAGTCACAAAAAAACTACAACGTCTGCAGGTGATCTTTAACTTCCTATTGAAATGACAAACCTAGAGAGAAGAGAACCTAAGCAGTTGAAAACAAATCACAAGCATACCTAAGCGACCAGGTAAGTGGAAGAGGTTAAAAGAAGCGCCAGCATCCGGATGACTGTTTCAGGTGTAGCAAAAATCTGTAATATCAAAGTGCTGGTTAATTGCATGCTCCAAGAAGTTGTACAAGGGAACAAAACTCGAATCCAGCTGAACGAATCATCGCAAGGAGATGGAAAATAGATGGTCAGAATTGGCGTTTGAGCAATCATATTAACCAACACACTGATTATTGGTTCGTAGTAGACAGGGATACTTCTTCACTGTCTATACCAAGCTCCAGCCAACCAAAGATCACAACAAGCTCATGCGTTCAGCTGGAAAAAAAATACAAATTTGAAACAGCAAAACTGAAACAGGGGAAGAAGGTAAGAGCTTACTTCTATCTTCTTCCTCCACTTTCTTCTGTTTACCTCCAATGTCTCTTCTCTGCAAACGAAGAATCAACAATTTGTCACTTCATCTCCACTGTAAGAGAATTTTTCTGACATATCTGCTAAAAAGTTATCATCTTGGACAGAAATCAAACGAGATAAGAAGTGGAATCTGAAGAAAAAGTATTGGGAACAATAATCCGTGCTCTGTTCCACGAACTTGAATGGCCGAGAATATGAAAAGATTTATATATCAAAGAAAACCCTACTCTACAAAATTACACTACTTTTTTCTAATCCTCACTTGTCTCCCTCCGATCATGTCTTCCGCTGTCTTGGTGGTTCAGTCACGTTTTGCCGGAGACACGAGATCTAACTGACCTTGCCGGAGATAATAAGCCAACCTCATCATCACAACTTTTTTCAATTTCAACGACATTCACGAGCTTCAAATCAACAGAAAAAAAAAAACGCAAGAATTTGGAGAAGGAGAGGAACGACGAAGAGAGAGAGAGACGACCAATTTTGAAAAAAAAAAAAAAAAAAAGAAAGAAAGAGGAGACCAATACAAAGAGGACACGTATGGAGTGCTTAGCAGTTTCAAAACCCCCATAATTTGGCATCGGTTCTCTTGCTTTTTCTCTCTCGACGTTTGCAGGGTTCACCAAATCGTCGTCGCTGCTACGCTCATCTTTGTCGATAACCCAGGAAGAATTGCCCCATAGGATCTGATGCTTCGATCCAGCTTCTTCCCACCCGTAACCCTTAAAAACAAACTCCTCGAATCCTCCGAACTCTTCACAGGTTCTGAAAGCCCTTTTTCTTTTATAAACAAAAGGTAAACCAATTTCAAACATTTCCTCTGTTTTGTCTCTCACTCTCTTCATATGAAAAAAAAAACTTTGTGCTGTTAGCAAATCTCAAAAGGGTTTCTTGCTCCAGTGTAAAAGGATCCGAATTTATAGCTCTAATTGTCTCATTATGGCACAATTTTATCTCTTTTTGCAGTAACTTTTAGTTATGATGATCATGTGTTAGGATTTGATATAATTGTATAATGCTGCTGATGATGATGATGATGATGATGATGATGGGGTCTAGTTTCTTTATGATCATGATCTTTGCAGCTCTCATCATGCCATTGTAATTGTGAAGAAACGATTAAGTGTTCGTTTTCCAGTTTAAAGTTTGTTGCTTTTATCCATGACTGGTGATTTTTGGTTCATCAGTGAGATTTGTGTATGATGGTATTTTTGGTTTTGATATGATTGTATAATGCTGATGATGATGATGATTGGGTTTATTTTCTTTAGGATGATCTTTGTATCTCTCATCATGCCATTGTCATCGTGTAAACGATATAAAGTGTTTTGTTTTTAAGTCTAAAGTTTGTTGTTTTAATTAATGGGTAGTGATTTTTTTTTTTTGGTGCAGGAGAGAGTTTTGTTGGTGTGATGGATGAATCAAATGAGATCATCCTGCAGAAATCAAAGAGATTGACATCTGTTGTGTGGAACTACGTTGAACGGGTGAGAAAGGCTGATGTCTGCTACGCTGTTTGCATTCAGTGCAACAAGAAACTCAGCGGTTCCAGCAACGGCGGGACGACTCATCTCCGGAACCATCTCATGCGTTGTCTCAAAAGAACCAACCAAGACATTTCTTGTCAACATCTCTAAGGGTATTTCTGGTGAATCTTTGGAGATCGTGTGTTCTGCTTGGACAGATAACATTGAGATCGTGTGATCATGCTCCCAATAATAAATTCAGTTGCAAGTTTTTTTTCGTTGGCTGGGTTCTTAGCTTACAGGTTTTGTAAAAACTACTTATTGATGCATAATTACGAGCATGGACAGTCACATATACAAAACATTTCAGAAATGCATGTTAGTTGAATCGTGGTGTTTCTTTTTTTGTAATAAAAGTGTATTCACAAACTTGTATAAATAAAAGTGGGGAAGACGATCTATTTCCACATCATAACTATCATATAGTAACAAATGTACACAATCTTTCAACCACTTCCTAATTGCACACAATTTAAGTATGACAACCTATTTCCACACACGATAAAAGTTCGAAACCCGTTCCACACAGACCAAAATTTGGCTTGGTTTTAGTGGTTTATGACATGAACCGATAGTAAACCAGTTCATATCGGTTGACATTGGTACAACCCGATCCAAACAAAGATCCGATTAGGGAACGATTTAAACCCGACCCAAAACCATTTTAAAAGCCCCAAAATCGATTTCAATCCTTTGAAACCCTAAAATCTCAGAAAGTTTAGTTTGTTTGTATTGATGTGTTAGTTTATTGGTTCAAAATCATAAATTGACTTAATATGATTGAGTAAATACATAAGAAAAGAAGTAGATTTGGGTGAGAATTGTGAAAAGAAAAATTTGAAGCTGTGGTTATGGATTCCTGGTAATACTGCTGATGAAGAAGATGAGGACGTTTACGTCATTTTACATTAATTAAATATAGAAGAGAAAATAAAATAAAAAATGCTCCTACCTGGATTCGAACTCGCAATGTTAAACAGAGACATGAGCACGTAAACCAATAGGCTATGCTTGATTCTTGTATTTATCCTTCAAATAATAATATATATATACTAAAATACACAAAACTAATGAGAAAAACAGCCATGGATCTAGCTCGATCTAGAGGCGAAGAGAAACGGAGGTGAACTGAAGATGTTGTAAGGGTCCCAAACGTTGATTAAAGGTCCGATCGTAATGGTCCCAGATTCTTCTTCTATTCAGTCCGCATAAACACCTTCATCTTCTTCCTCTTCAATTTCTGTTTCACTTAACATTCACATCAGTACATGACTCCATTGTTGATTTCTTCAAAACAGAGAGATTTACGTTTTTAGGGTTTCAAATTTGCTTAACTCGGATCTTGGGTTGGTTGATTAGATCCAATTGTATTGGGTTGATGTAATCTGGTTTTTATTCTCTAATTGGGTCGTTTTTGGTTTATTTAAGTTAGTCATTGGTTAAGTTTAGGGTTTAGGGAATACTAACCAACTTTAAACCGCTATTTGTCAGTATAAGTTCGTCCTTCAAAGTTTAAGGAGAAACGGGTTTTGAACTTTTATCGTGTGTGGAAATATGTTATCATACTTAAACGGTGTGCAAATAGGACGAGGTTGAAAGATTGTGTACATTTATTACTATATGATAGTTCTGATGTGGAAATAGGTCGTCTTCCCATAAAAGTGTATTCACAATAACCTTTTGTTCTCCCTTCTCTTTCTCATGTTTAAAATATTCATCTAAATCTAAAACAATTTCTATCTTGTAAGCAATTTTTCTAAACAATTTTGATCTTATGGCGTCTTCTTCTCAAAACAATTTTGAAAGATCATTGATGATAATTTTGATCAATTTCAAAACAACTTTTCTAAACAATTTTCATCTTATGGCATCTTTATTTTTATGTTTTTATTTAAAAATCTATGTTTAAAATGTTGTCTTTTGATATGTTTTATTTAATAAATAAATTTAATCTTTAATAAAACATTGTTTAATATTTTTTAAGAATACCTAAATAAGAGATTCTCATTGGAGCACGAAAATATTTGGATTTCTTAGTGTTATCTCTTAATTCACTTTTACAACTTCAAAGTATTAAAAAAAATAAGAAACCCCTAAATGAGTCTTTGGGTTAATGGTGAATTTATTAACAATGCTACCTTAAGCAATTATGGGTTGCCTATTATACATTTTCTAAATTAATGTATTTTTGTAAATTTATTAACAATGCAAATTTATAAATTAATGTATTTAATCGTGTTTTGTAACTCTGCCCCGGATAAAAAATTATTTCTAAATCCGGCACCGGATGCTCTTAAACCGTTACGGTGTATTTGTAAATGTAACTAGGCCTAGTCGGCAAAAGCAAAAATAAAATAAAAAAAAATCCAACATATTCCAATAGATCTAGGAGATAAAATGCTCACAGCTAATATACAAATCAAGTTGAGACTTGAGAGAAACATTGTCGTCAATGCGACGCCAGAAGATGAGGGACAATTAGGATATGATCCATTTCTTAATTAACGCGTACATGAATCCATTTCTGAATTGTAAACACTCACCAGAATTGGCTGAATCTAGCATATGATGTAGTGAGTAGCCAACACCCACTACACAACTGGGATGCCTCTGTTCTTCTGGTTAAAAAATATTTCAAATCAAATCCTAACAGTGCTTCTTGCATTGAAGTGTTGTAAGGATGAGGTCAGTTTAGAAATTAAACAAGATATACAAGCTTCGGCTAAATATAGCCTCTTAAAATTCATCAAAATTCTTGTTACTAAGTCGACCGTTAAACCTAAAGAGCACATAAACGTAAATTTTGGAAAAAAAAGTGGCAGAAGTTTTGAGCAAAGCTCATCGTGACCATAATCGAAACGTCTCATTCACTAAGAAGCAGCTTGGAAGGTACAGTCGCGAGGCCACTTACAATTTGGGTCGGGCAACTGGGCAGTTGCCCCCTATGATATTTGTAAATTTTGGTCTAACTTTTTACCAATTTTTAATATTTCCCCTGTTGATTTATTAAATTATACTATTTTAATATGTAATTTTTACCCTGATTCAGAACAGTTTCTAGATCCGCCACTGGGTACAGTCGTGACGTTTATTCATGTGCATCAACTGAATTTATTGTACATAAAAATTTAATGACTTGAATGATATATTTTTTTTTTCTGAAAAAGGTTGACTTGGATGATATTGCAAAGAATAATAGCAGAGAAGACATCGATCTCACACGAAAAAGGCCAGAAAGAAAGATAAATATGGGCGTAAGACCACAATCAAACCCATGAAATTAACCTGCAACAGGGGTGAAGGTACAACAGATAGCTAGTTGATTACTAGCTAAATCTTATGAACAACGGTGGCAAAGATTTGGAGGTAAACTCGACGTACTGCATTAACGTTTAGTGATAGGTTCACTTCTTAATGACATCAATGATGGAAGTCACGGTTTGGATAATTGTCAATATCAATATACACGCAGCAGCTATGGTGGCTGTCCCTCTCCACATATTGTTGAAATACACGCGCCTGAGGATGGAGCGTGCCTTATTGCATTTGTTATCGTAGTGAGCGAGGACTTTTGATGCGATATTAGCATAAGAAGAACCATCGTCCACGACTCCCAAACAGAGCTTGTTCACCAACTCAGAGACTGCACCATGGTGCCCAAGCCAATTCTTTATGATCCCTATTAGGAAAAAAACAACAACTAAAACCATTACAAATATATACACAAATATAACCGGCCAAGAGCATTGTCATTTGTCATTGTTGCAGATAACCAAAAAAGTTTTTCAGCTTATTTATCTAATTATTTAAACGATAAAACAAAACTAAATCTATAAAAATTACAACTAACAAATGAGTCTCTTTATTTTTTGAAAATCTCTACATTTCACTTTTTCTCTATTTATTTATTTTACTTTTCGATAGTTAAAAGATCATACAAGTACTAATGCAGATGCATTAAATGATGGGCTAGTGGCGAGCGCCCATATGTCATGCCCCATATAGTTAGACGCATATAGCATGTAACTTTGTTTTTGTCCCTAAAAGCTTTGTATAAATTTTGGGAGAAAATTACTATAATAGCATACATTAGTTGAGATATGGTAGAATAGCATATATTTTTAAAATTGCTAGAATATTTTCGGGTTCCTAGTAAATTACAATAAAAACCCTTATTTAATTTTGTTAGTGTTGATATAAATTTTAATTATTAAATCCACGTCACTAATAAGACAATCCACGTCATTAATTTGTGTCATCAATATTGACACTGGAATATCAACCGTCTCATATCTCAGATGAATAGGAAAAAGTGTTTGCGATTTCGTTAAACCCTAACCGATTTGAAATAAACTCGTTTTGAACTCGTTTCAAATTGTTTGCGATATCGTCTTCTCGTTATCATCTTCGCCGACCTCGTTAAACCCTAACCGTCTCCGATATCATCTTTGTCGGACCAAATCGTCTCGTATCGGTGTCTCGGACATTCTCTTCTCTGCAAAGTTTCTACGCAACCGTATCTACGACATCTTCTCGGTATGTTGTGGCTTAGTTTGACTTATCTTGTGACCGAGTTTAATTTACAATGAGGTGAGTTATAGATTATGTTGCAAGCGAGTTATTGGATAGTGTGGTGAGTTGAGTTTGATTCACGTTGTGAAAATATAGATTTCCATTTCGGTGAGTTATAGATTATGTTGTGGCTGAGTTATTATTATGATATGGCTGAGTTATTGATTATATTGTGGTGAGTTATTGATTATAATCGGTGAGTTATTGATTATGATTTGGTGAGTTAATTATTTTGTTGTGGCTGATTTTTGTTTCTATTAAGGCTGCGTTATATTGTGGTGGGTTATATATTTTGTTTGGTGAGTTTTGTTTCTATTGCGGTGATTTATATATATGTGTGTTTAGGATCGGATGGCTAT
The DNA here is from genome assembly GCA_016771965.1 of Brassica carinata. Taxonomy (NCBI): domain Eukaryota; kingdom Viridiplantae; phylum Streptophyta; class Magnoliopsida; order Brassicales; family Brassicaceae; genus Brassica; species Brassica carinata. Next base: position 7,863,099 of record CM028688.1, read on the forward strand.
TTAGAAGATCAAACGGGACTATCCTCCACGACTTTCTGTTGAAGGGCTTAAACTAGAAAATAAAGAGATTAATCACAATATGCATATGGGAGAATTCCCTAACGTCGAGAAGCATTAGAATTTGGATGTGTGGGATCACGGTGAGAGTCCTCTTGGAATTATTGTTAAGCTAGCGGGCGCAAATGATGCAGTGGTATGCACTATCTACTATGTCGGCGGCTTGAGTAGACAAGAAGGAGATTTGGAGTCTAGTTGGTAATGAACCTATCGATTTAGTTTAAGCGAATTTGGTGAGATAACTGGGTTAAACAGATCCGATGCCAACGAAAGTTTTGAACGACCAATACAAAGCGTTTTGGAAGGTGTTGAATGTGCCGCAGGCGAGGACCAAAGTTAGATGAACTGAGGGTAGCGTTAGAGTCTGTCCGGCACGGAGTTTTGATCAGCGTAAATGGCTAGGGTTGTTACTTCTTGAAGCCATGGGACTTTATGCTTTGCATCATAATTCTAGGATACCGTTTGAAAGTGCAAAAGAGTATTCGACGATGAAGCCATGATGACGTATCCATGGGGTCGGACAGCATATGAAGTTCTTGTTGACTCTATTAAGAGGTTGGATCCACAAGGAAGGTCATACACCATAAGCGGTCGAAGGGCGTGTTGTTGGTTTGGTATGAGTGCGTCACTTGTTTTGGAGGCGTTTTGGGAGAGTGGTCAATGAGCAAGAAGTTCCTCTTTTCGATGGGGTGGAAGCGTACGCATACAAGTTTTGATCTTGTCATAGCGAGGAGATTAGAGAACATGGCGAGGTAAGGTGTCGGCTGATTTATTATTTATTCGTTGGCTGAGTGATAAGTACTTATCTATTAAGTGGGTGGGGTTTTGGTATTAGTTATTTGATGGCTAAGATAGTGTTTATATGGTGGCTGGGTTTTGGTACTTGTTGGTGAGTTATTAAATTTTACGGCTGAGTTATTTGTTCTTCTGGTGAATTATTTGTTCTTTATGGCTGAGTTATTTGTTCCATCTGGTGAGTTTTAGTACTTTGATGGCTGAGTTATTAAATTTTACTGGTGAGTTATTTGTTCTTTATGGCTGAGTTATTTGTTCTTTATGGCTGAGTTATTTGTTCCATCTGGTGAGTTTTAGTACTTTGATGACTGAGTTATTTTGTATTTGGTGGCTGGTTTTGTAGGTGCGGCGTGAGAAAAATGGTTATGAAGGACTCCATAGAAGAGATGTTTCCTCACCGGCGGATGAATCGGGCGACACCGCGACTTCGTGAACTTGATAACGGACATATATACAGTCGGTTTGTTAGAGGTTTTGGGTAACACCGTAAAACGCAAACAAACAAAGGCTGGTGGTTCGTCAAAGGCTGAACCACCCATTAAGCGAAGAAAGTGAGCGGCATTGTTGAGGATGAAGGCTGCGTGGAGGAAAGGGTGCTAGCGAAGGAAGGTACGGAAGATATTGAGAACAAGAAGGTATTGTTGAGCATAATGCATTCTTTGGAGAAAATTTCTTCAAAATAGACAGCTACGATAATAGATTCGACAACTACGATGAGAGATTCGACAGATTTGAAGAGCGGTTAACGGATCTGAGTCTAGAGATTCCGACATTCTGATTTAGTCGAATTTCAGTGGAGGAGTACTTATCTAAAGTTCGAACAACAATCTTTATCGTTGCCACCGCCGCCGCCACCACCGCGGCAATCGTCACTAGTCCACTGCTAAGGCCTCTATCTCTAGTTCACTGCTAAGGCCATCACAATAGTTGCTCGAGCAAGTGATGTTGATTTTGTTACTGTTTCTCCTTCTAAAGACCCAGCCGTAGGGCGCGGTGAGGTTAAAGTTTAAGGTAAAAGAAATGAGGTTAAAGAAGGGCGATAAGGAGGCTGAGTTAGGAAAGGAGGCTGGGTTAGCTAAGGAGTCGGCTGAGTTAAAGTTTAAGGTAAAAGGAAATGAGGTTAAAGAAGGGCGATAAGGAGGCTGAGTTAGCTAAGGAGTCGGCTGAGTTAAAGAAAAGCGAAGGGCGATAAGGAGGCTGAGTTAGCTAAGGAGTCGGCTGAGTTAAAGTTTAAGGTAAAAGGAAATGAGGTTAAAGAGAAGGACGATAAGGAGGCTGAGTTAGCTAAGGAGTCGGCTGAGTTAAAGAGAAGGACGATAAGGAGGCTGAGTTAGGAAAGGAGGCTGGGTTAGCTAAGAGTCGGCTGAGTTAAAGAAGAAAGCGAAGGGCGATAAGGAGGCTGAGTTAGCTAAGGAGTCGGCTGAGTTAAAGAAGAAGCGGCGTGGCGGTGTAATAACGATAGCGTACCTCAGCCAAAACCAATTCAATCCGGCAGTGATTTGGCGGATATTATCGACGGTTATCGCAACACAAAGGCGAAGTGCTTCGAGTCGATGTGGAGGAAGAGGATAGGATCGATCTGCAAGAATTAAGGAATATCGGAGAAAAATGTTCAGTTATCTCCAAGCGGCGTGGCCGTGCATTGTTCGCTGATAATGCTCCTCCACCGTTTTCCTCAGATTGGAGACAATGGAGCGGCGTGCATGAGGAAGAATTTTGAACCTTCAACAGCAATATATGATCCTTTAGCACGGTTGATCCAACAAAATTGGATAAGCAAGGAACACCTAGAAACATAAGGGCGTTCCCACTTCAAAACAGCATCACATGAGGCTGAGTTCTCTGAGGATCATCATCAGCGAAAGACCGTGGCCATCCGGTGAATATGGATGGCTGTTTGATGATGTAAGTATTCTTTACGGTGAGTTTAGTATTCTATGAGGCTGAGTTAGTATTCTTTGTGGCTGAGTTATGTGTTCTCTGGTGGGTTTAGTATTCCTTGAGGCTGAGTTAGTATTCTTTGTGGCTGAGTTATGTGTTCTCTGGTGGGTTTAGTATTCCTTGAGGCTGAGTTAGTATTCTTTGTGGCTGAGTTATGTGTTCTTCTGGTGAGTTTAGTATTCATGAGGCTGAGTTAGTATTCATTGTGGCTGAGTTATGTGTTCTTCTGGTGAGTTTAGTATTCTATGAGGCTGAGTTATGTATTCTATATGGCTGAGTTAATTATTCGTTTATATTGACTTGATTTTTGTTTTGCATAGCATGTTAGCGCGTTCTGCGAGTCCTCATCGAAGGTCCATGCGAGATCCCAGCCCATATTGGTCCAAGCGCATTGCATTTGTTGACATCTGGTTTCTCGGTACATGGGTTCCGATTACAAGCGATTCAAGCTAAATCCATCGCGGATGAAATTCAAAGATAATGGCTATGAAGAGTTAACAAATGGTAGGATGCCCCAAGACGTCCTACAAACTTGAAGTGGTATGAAGATGTGGATCATCGTATGGAGTGCTTCAAACTGGCGGCGATCATTGGGTGGCGTTTCACATAGATCTGCTTAAGGAGAAGATTGATTGCTATGATCCAATCATTGGAGAGGTAACACCGAAAGTGAAAAGAAAATTGTAGATGCATTTAAGCCTCTTACGAAATGCTACCTATGATCTTGAGCGAGAATATTCTGCCAAATTCGAAACCGGAAAAGCGCAGTTTTCGTTCGAAGGAGGAAAGGCAAATACATTCCACAAAACAATCAGATTGGCAATTGTGGAGTGTATTCATTGAAGTTTGTGGAATGCTTAGCTTGGCGTGACTTTGATGGGATAAATGATAGTAATATTCAAGGTATCACGGGTGAAGATGGCAGAGATCCTCGATGAAGGAGGAAATAAGATGTATGAACAATTTACGTAGCCTTTTGAGCGATTTGTATTTGACTTTAGCTAATGGTATGTTTAATATAACCCAGCTGCATCGTTTCTATAAACCAGCCGTTTCGCTTAGATAACCCAGTCAAACCACAAACATACCCTAAAATCGAAGGGTTTAATATAACCGAGCGGATCGTTTCTATAAACCAGCCGTTTAGCTTAGATAACCCAGCCAAACCACAAACATACCATAAAATTAGGAAATGTACTTTAAAAGTTATTATAAATTAATATTATGAGTTTTAGATGAATATATAACCAACGAGAATGTGTATAGTTCATTGAATTTACAAGTTTGAATTGATAATGGTCTTGAGGTATAGGTTGTCTTACAAACACTTAAAACCTTATGTAACTATATAGGTGTTGAGCGCACCAAATACAAAGTATACCATATAATTTTTTCAACTGAATTTGTGTAATTTCTTATATTTTATAGTGGTACCTAAACCATAAACACTATATCCTAAACACTAACCCCAAATACTTAACTCTAAACCCTAAAACATAAAATTTTCCTAAACATAAACTCAGCCGTAATATGACATTAACTCAGCCGTTGGCGGAAACTTGAAAATATGTTTGTCGCGGGAACTTGAAAATATTTTAGCCCATAGCTGGCCCACTCATATATAGATGTAATAAAGTAACTTTTGAGAAGAAAAAGTTGGGATAAGGGTTCTTAAAGAAAAGTGTACTTTCGCTCATAGTATCGTGGCTCTTAAATAGTCATTACAATGTAACTGAAACACTAACTCACCTTCTACATTTTCGAGGATTTTCTACAACTGAAGAGATTCAACAACTCTGAAGTTTGGGAATTTTTAATCGCGTTGCCGGATCGATGTTTAGATCATCAAATGTGGTTCTTTGAAGAGGATGCTAACTAGAGTCGGCTTGCTCTCGTAGATATGTTCAATAACTCAGCTTGTACCGTCAATAACTCAGCTTGTACCGTCAATAACTCAGCTTGTACATGTAAATAACCCACCACATTATTTAGTTAACTCAGCCTTTCATATAACTTCGGTCTTTAAATGTCAATTACTCACCGTAAATAAAAACATTAAAACCAATAACTCAGCTGTAATACAACCAATAGTCTACATAATTCAAATCAATACATCAACTGTTAAATCGGACAAGTTTTCACATTATGACCACTCTCACAACGAGAACATGTGTGTTCTTTTCTAGGGCGTTTGTTTTCAAGTGCAACCTCTAAAGCGATTTCATCTTATTTTTCTTAGGCCTTCTGGCTGACGGCGAATAGGCGGAAAGCATGGTAGGTTAACCACGTTATCTGGAACTGGTTGCTGAATCAACCGGCATGATGAATGAGCATATCGCTCACCAAATAAGCTGGTATAATAAGGACTGCACGGGGATATACGAGAAACATTCACGGACTCCGCGGTACAATTGCATCGCGAACATGGAATTCTCTCCGTTCAAACGCCTGCATGTGCACTTTCTCCTTCGAGTTAACAACATGCAAAGACTCACCGAAGATCCATATGTAACTTCAGTGTGATGAGCATCGATCCTTTGTACCGTCAACAGTCTCGCGGTAGTAACACGACCCTATTATAGATAAATAAACAATGAAAAGCATTACAGGTGACTTATTAAAGTTACGGCTAACTTATACAATATAATGGCTGACTTATGCAATCTATGTGGGCTGACTTAGGCAATCTTTTGGGCTGACTTATGCAATCTATTTGGTGACTTATGTAACTAACTATAATGTGGGCTGACTTATGCAATCTATTTGATCCGACTTATTCAACGTTACGGTGACTTACCTGTAGTAGTTTCTCTACGGCGATGTAAGCGTGGTTGGCTGCGATGCAGCATCATCTCTCGTTTAGCAAACCATCGGTCATCATAACCCGTATCGATTCTAATAGTCGAACAATGTTAAGACCTCAGCATTTGACAATGCTCGTTCATTGATTCCGCAATGTTTGTAGTCATCAAATTATACCTTTAGCCGAAAAATGAACAGCGCCACAATCGGGGATCTGCTCTTCGAGGTAGCCGTGAAGTTCGGATTAATCGCTTCAATCTCCTCGTAAATTGCAGTAAAGTCGGCATCCTAAAACATCTTGCCGCTTTCTTCACCGGGCGAAATACATCTTTTCCTTTGTACCGTCCCAAAATGTTCTTATATAAATGGTGCGTGCAAATTCCCGAAGCTAACGGATACACATTTTGAATAGCCTTCCCAATCGACTTATGCCTATCCGAGATTATCGCCAAGACCCTTATCGTCGGTATCAAATGTTTTAGTTAGCGTAAAAACCAGTGCCACGAATCATCATTTTACGTGTCAACCACACCGAATGCTATTGGAAAAATCTGAAAATTACCATCCCGAGCTAGTCTGTTAGAAGCTTCCTTTGTATTTGCCATTCAGAAATGTACCGTCGACAACCACAACTTTGCATGAAAGGAAGCCCATTAATGCTCGCGCAAACGCAAGGAACACATACATGAATCTTCCAAACTCATCGATTTGAAGGCGTTCTTGTATCGGTTGCACTTCTTATCATGTATAAGTAAGAAGGCAAGTTTTCAAACCCACTCTCGGTGTTCCCTCATTGATTTCCCTTGCAAATTTCAGTGTCTTATATGATTTCCAATAAGACATCTGCACAAATGAAGACAAATAAGATAAGTCATAGCGTATAAATAACTCAGCCCAACCAAAATGTTACTCAGCCCAATAACTCATCTAACTCATCCGAAGCGTATAAATATCTCAGCCCAACCTAATAACTTAAATAACTCAGCCGAAGCGTATAAATAACTCATCCGTAAATCATATAGTTTAACTAAATCAATGGGACATGTGATAAGTCAGCCAAGTTAAGATATAACTCAGCCTTATCGTAGATGTAAGTCAGCCAAGTTAAGATATAACTCAGCCTTATCGTAGATGTAAGTCAGCCAAGTTAAGATATAACTCAGCCTTATCGTAGATGTAAGTCAGCCAAGTTAAGATATAACTCAGCCTTATCGTAGATGTAAGTCAGCCTTTAGAAATTAATTACCTTGAGACCAAACGCTTATTGAGAGCTATTCGACACTCGTAGGTCGAGCGGCTGGACCAATGTCACCGAGATAGTCCTGTACAATTGCCCTAAAATATCTGGTGTTGCTTGTCGACTTGATTAGAGCCGATTCTGAGAACATGTATGTAACGACTCGTAAATACGAACATAGAATGCCGGAGAATACCCTTGTGTTGAAGCACGAACTCTCCAGATACATCCACCAACCCAACATTTAACAATGAGTAAATCTGGATTGGATACTTCCACATCAAAATCAAATCCATCTTTCGAAAGAAGTTTCAGTTGTCTTTCTAACTTCGGCTTTACTCTTGTATCGTTGCCTACAGCAAGGTTTAGCGAAGACATCTCTAGCCTTAGAACCTCCGGATCTCCTTTACATCCGCCATCCACAAGTTCTTAGATCTCTTTTTGGCGGTAGTGTCGGTGAATCTTAGTCTTGTCTGGAGACTCACCGTATGAGCTGAAGTTATCATCTTCGGATGACGCACCATCTGAGTCATCGAACATATCAAATCGGCTATCAAATTCATCGTCTTCTTCGATTTCTTCATCTTCTCCAACATCTTTCTGTTTTGATCCGTCCAAGATACTAGAGAAATTATTCTCATTGTCGTCGTGTTCCTCCTCCAAACTTAAACCATCGTAAACCTCTTCGTAATGTTAGGTATCTAGATTCAACTTTTGAAACTTCTCCTTCGAACTGTATAATCTTTTACTCTTCTCTCCTCCGTCTTCCGACTGAATTCACCATCATCCTTCTCCCTAATCTCGACACGAGACGTAATTTTCGATCTTCCTTAGGCTTAAAAATTTTGCAATTGTCGAGTATTGGAAATGTAAACTGGTGGTGTGTCGTATGCCATTGTTTTCAAAGCTTTATTCGAGAATATGTAGCTAAGCTGAATCGATGACTCCACTCATTCAAACCGTAATCATCGAGTACTGACTTGGCGAGTTCGGTCGAGTGTTGTTTTCTCATCTACTTGCGAACTATACATCCTCGCTATCGGGTTGGAATACATATCTATTTTTCTTAATCCAGTTACGAGACAATAATTACGGATCCATAAGATTTTAGAGAAAGAGAATAGATGAAGATGAATATGAAGAACGAGAGCGGCGTTTGTAACATAAACCCTAATTTCACGGTTGTAATGACATGGCAAATACGAGTTGACATGGATGATGACATGGAAATTTGGTAAGTCGACCACTTAACGAACACTTAACTCAGCCAAAGTAAACCAGCCATTAAGTTCATAATAAGTCAGTTGATACGTTAATACTATTTTAGTAATTAATCTTTTGCTAATAAATCAGTCGTAATAAATATTCGTTAATAAGTAAGCCGTCTCGTCATATAAATCAGCCGGCAAATGAATGCTAGTCTAGTAATTAATCTTTCGCTAAAAGGTCAGCCGTAACAAAGCTGAGTTTACTTAATCCAGTTATTACGGCTGATTAAACAAAGCGCAGCAGCAACCTCTCATAAGTCAGCTGCCGACGATCATTTTATCAGCGCGATAGTTAACTCAGCCGTATCGTAACTAGAACTCAGCCTTACTTTTCATAAATCAGCCCACCGATATATAAGCCAGTCATAACAAGTGAACATAACTCAGCCTTTATCACATAAATCAGCCTGAGTTCTTTAAGTCGGCCGTAGCGTTTGGTGAGTTATGGACATAACTCAACGCGTGTCTCATAAGTCGGTCCTAGTTCTTTAAGTCAGCCGCGATCGTAACTATAATTCTGCCGTAACGAAGTTCGCTTCGCGATACGACCGAGTTTTGAGGCGATTCGGCGATGGTGCGAGTTTTTGTTTACGTGGCACTAAAAAAGTAATGGCATTCTTGTAATTATAAATTTTTTACAACGTAACAAAAGGACACGCTAGGTATTAAAAAAAAAGGTAGTAATAAAAAAAAGTTTTGTATGGTTTTCACTATAAATCCTAAAATTCATGATTTATGAGCTAACTTCCCTAAATTTTGGTGTCTATTGTTTTATGAGCTTTATAAAGCTCAGGAACGCTGGTCATCCCATTTAAAAATAGAGCCAGTAGTATGGCCCCTCTATTTTGATTATCGGTTAGTTGATAGTGATCTTTACGTTACGTCCCAATGGGAGGCATACGGCTAATCAATCATGGCTAAATACACACGTATACATATGGATATGTTTAAATCATATATATAGGATAAAAGGGTTACCTTTCTCGACAAGCAAGTCTACATCTTTCTCGGTGTCGATCAGGAAATCCAAGAACGTGACATAGTCACAAACGTAGGCATTGTAAGGATAATACGACTGCTCAAACGCCATATGTTTCTAAGCTCTATTTCCATGTCGTCATTTGCCGCGAAACAAGGTATCTTCAAACAACCAGTTTCAACGTCGAATTTCACCCAGACCGAAAACTCTTCTTCTACAGCCTCGAACTTCACTCCCCTGCTGTATAGCTTATCTGCATTATGCATCTTATCTATGTGGTGGTAACTTACATCATCATCAGGAAGTGTTTCCACGCGAATACACCTAAACAAATCAGTGATGTCTGAACTTAGAGTTCTTTTTGAGATTCTTGTTATCCAGTTGAAAGTATTTGATAACAAGTGTACGGAGTGTCTCCTCATGGTAGAGTATTTTGATGATTGGATCAAAGAGTTTTTCGAGGATGAAGTAAGGAAGTTGGTTCTCGAGCAAGATGAGATCTCTCTTGATTGTGTTTTCAAGACAAAGCTCGTCCATCAGAGGATCCCCTATTCTCTCTGAGCCTCTAACCAAAAACCTTAACATGAGCTCTATTATGAAAATAGAGTCATGCAGGATCATCTCCACGAAGTCTGAAGAGCCAATCCATGCTGTTGATTCTGAGTAGCTTGCCCTTATCAGATCTTCATCTTCCTTGATTTTTCTTCTGAGTTCTTCAACAACCTTGTTCCCTTCGACCCTTTTTGTGAACTCCACTAGATAAATCTTCTTATGCGCCTCCGTGTTTAAGTATCCCAGTGACTTTGCCTTGGTGATATCTCCTCGAGACTTAAGAGCTTGGAATTTTAAAGAACGGTGAAGTGGTCCAATAAGGACCAGCTGAGGAGTGTATGCTTTTGGGTTTACTTCACGTAGACAGTCTGGTACTCTGTAGATGCAACAAAGATTTGGATTTGTAGGAAACCGCCACATCCCAGGAACCGGTGTGCTCAACTCTATGATTGAGCCTGATTCAAGATCCGACGTTCGGTCCATTTTGTTATGAATGGATGATTCAACCTTGCCTGGAGATTCTGAAACGTGCCTCGGGACTGGAGATGTTGATGAATCCATGGGAGTACAAACGAAGGAGTAGTAAGAAGAAGAAAGACTAGTTACTTTCGAAATATCAATTTTATAAAGAAAGATGTAGAAGAAGGAAATGATGCGTAATTATCCTATATAAGCCATATACAGGCCATGAATCACATCACATGTGATTCATCCGGATAAAGTAATTAGAAGGAATCGATTCCAAAACCGTAATGATTTCCAAATTGGTTAAACTATACATTGCTTTATTTGATTACGTGGTGTCCAGTGGGTTCGACATCAATTAATTATGATATTCAATATGAAATGTAATTAAGTACCTTAACGAGCAAGGTATTAGATGCAGCTTTCAAAAACCACTGGCATCATTTGCAAGAAAAAATTAGGTGATAGCATTTTATTTGTTTTCTGATCTATTATTAAATACGACACATATAACTTTGTACTTATAATTTCATGACAGCTTACTTTCTCTGGCTCGGTGCTTTTCATTTCTTGTGTATATAAAAATTCTATTTGACACGTTTTGAGTAATCCCAGCGGATGCCAAAAGCGAAAGGCAGAACTCCATTATTGTCTATTGCAGATTCAAACCATTAATCATATTAAATGCACTATATTTATTTATTTTAAATTGTAGCTATAATTTTATTTGTCGATTTAAAAAAAAAACTTTTAAATGTAGTTTCGTTACATCTTGTAACGTTTGTTGCGCGAACTGCGTGATTTTTCATTTTAATAATTCAGTAATTGCAAAACACGAAAAACAGTTTGTTTTATGGGAGATAAAAATCATGTAAAGGTTGCATAATCAGATGTGCATGCAAATAATTACCTCCATGCAAATAAACAGACTAGGAACACATGCAACTGGGAATCCTTCCCTCTGATCCATAAAAAATAAATGTTAAAATATTGATGTGGGGTCCAATTATTATAAAGATCAATCTGAAAAATCCTAACATAAGGATTGATTCTAGTTGATTTTTCGTCACGGTGTCGTGGTCCACAATTGATCCGTTTTTATTTTTTATTTTTTAATTAAACAAAAAAGAAAAAAAACACTAATAAAATAATGAAAATTTAACATTGGAGATCGAGCCCCATGTCCACCGTTGCGGTTGGTCTAAAGACCGAATATAGTGATGGGCTCACCAAGAGTGGGCTTACTTCTTGGACGAGCAACAATATTGGGTTATTTTCATAAACTTACAAAATTCAAAAGAAATGGAGAGAAACTTGGAGAGTGGGTGATAACCGCCTCCAACCGTCACTACAAGAAACTTCCGGAGACACAACACAACACGATTTACCAAACAAAAACATGGAAGCATTGAAGAAGGAAGAGATCAAGAAAGGGCCATGGAAAGCGGAGGAAGACCAAGTGCTTATCAACCATGTCAATAGATACGGTCCGCGTGACTGGAGCTCCATTCGATCCAAAGGTCTCCTTCAACGCACCGGCAAGTCATGCCGTCTCCGTTGGGTCAACAAACTCCGTCCTAATCTCAAAATGTATATAACTTTCTTCCTGAAAGATTTTTAACTTTTTTAAAAATGTTAAAAATATATAAATTATTTTACCAAAAAAAAAGCAAGTATATCTGTATATAACTTTCTTCCCTCCCTCCCTTGTCTTCTTCTTCCTCGATTTTGGTTTTGTTTGCTTAAAGTTTTTGGGGTTTTTTAGTGGGTGCAAGTTCTCGGCGGAGGAAGAGAGGACTGTGATTGAGTTGCAGGCTGAGTTTGGGAACAAATGGGCGAGAATCGCTACGTATTTACCGGGAAGAACTGATAACGATGTGAAGAATTTTTGGAGTAGCAGAATAAAGAGACTCGCTAGGATTCTTCATAACTCTTCTGATGCATCGAGTTCTTCTAGCAATCCAAAACCTTCTTCTCATCGGAACGAAGGAAAAAACGTTAAACCTATCCAATCCTTATATGCCTCTCAGGTATATTTTAAGTTTTTTTGAAAAATAAAAAATATATATGTTTTTGTTGTTACAGTTTTCAGCGTGTGTGTGTGTTTAGTTTCAGAGATTTGGTTTGGTTGAGGAAGAGGTGATTACAGCTTCTTCTTCTTCATCTTCCAAGATTCTTCCTTACTCATCATCAGACCAAGATGATCATGAAGCCTTGAGGGTGCCTCAATTTGGTATTAAGTTAGAACATCCACCATTGGCTTTTGGGACTGATCTTATTCTTGCAGAGACGACTACTCCACTCATGTCTGAGTATCATATTGCTAATCAGCAAGCGGTTAACTCTAACTCTTTCTCTTCAAGCATAGAGCTTTTGGCTAGACTCGACAACCCTTACTACTACGATATCCTCGGACCGGGGGCTGATTCCTCCGAGCCGTTGTTCGTTCTTCCCCCGCCGTTTTTTGAGCCGTCTCCCATGCCAAGAAGACGCAGCAGACATGTTTCAAAGGATGAAGAAGCCGATGTTTTCTTATATGATTTCCCTGCTGACATGTTTGATCAAGTTGACGATCCAAATCAGAGTCCTTAGATTGTTGTTGTTGTTTGTTTCTATTAATTTGCTTCCCCCCTGCATGTGTGTTTAAGTCTAACTAGCTTTGTTTTTAGATGTGCTTCACAAGCAACACTCTTCACTACTTTGTTATGTAATTACAATCCTTGTTTCTCTGTTAATGTTCTTTTTTCGGCAGAAATGTAAATATTTTATTTGACTGAATCAAACTTAAAAAATATTTCATACTTCATACAAGAGCAATTCAAATACAACCAAATAGTACATAAACAGAGGAACTAAAGGCAGTTGACTAAACCGGTGTTCGGCTTTTGACAGAATCATGACTAAACCCTGATTCCAGCTTGACCATGACTCAATACCACTTCACAGATGTCACTCCTGTGGTGGTCGAGGAATGGTACTTAATTCCAGCTTGACCAAGACTTGTAATCACTTCAAAGTCTCCGGCTTTAGCAGACCCTTCTTGGCTCAAGATCTGTCTTCTAAGTTCAGCACAAGCACAATACTCTACCTCGTAAACATCTACGTCTTTGTAGGTTGCAAATGTAGTCCTTACTCCTTCCCCTGCACATACAAGTTCTTACAAGTCAAAACACATTTGAACATATGATTAACGATAGGGATTATCATATATAGACTCTTTGCAACTGGATACTGAAACCTTAAGAGAAGAAAGAACGAAAAATATGTTCTTTCTAGAGGAGCAAAGCTAAATCAAAGCAGAGGTTTTTACTGATCAAGTCAATAGTGTGTGTACAAGATCCACATAACCAAGAATGTTTTGCTTACCGTGAGTAACTAAGAGCAAATTCTCTGAAGGGTACTTATCAGCAAGAGTCTTCACCAAACCAAGAAATCGATCTGTGCATCCTTCCACAGTCTCTTCCCACTGTGGCATCTGAACACAGCCAGCATGACACACTCAGAAGAAGATCATCATCGAGTTTCTATGCTCAAATTGCTTCCAAGAAAACAGAACAAAGACAAGTCTAGAGAGATCACCTCTTTGTAAACAGGATCAACATTACGATCCACCATTCCCTCAGGAAACATAGCTTCAAGATCTGAAATATTGAAATCGAATTTTCCATCTTTTGGAGCAACCTTAGGCTTAATAGCCATACTGTTCAGCATCTCACTCAAACCAAACTCGATAGACACCTGAAGCAGACAAGAACCAAACCACTTGAACTAGTTTATACCATTACAAGACAAGAAGCACCAAAGATGATCAGAACCTGACCTTGAGCTTAGATCTGTCGATGGAAACAACGTCTTTAGACGACGTAGCGTTAGGGTTTAAGTCAACGGCGGAGAGAGCGGCGACAACTTCTGAAGCGGTCTGAACGCAACGGATGAAGGGAGAGACGAACACCCTGTGGATAGGAAACTGGATCTGAGATCGGATCCGTTGACCAGTTTGAAACGCACGAACCAAACCGTCCTGAACGAGTGGAGGGTCCCAGGGTCTTGAAGCTGTATCGAGCCAGAGTGGGTTGATCCTGTCCATGCGATCACCATGACGCATCATCAAGATGTTTTGGTAGCCATCGTTGGTATTCGAGTTAGCAGACGACTCCATTGTTGCTCTGATGGTAATGGTAGCTGGCGGCGTGCCCTTTGGGAGTAAGTACGTTGAAGGTAACAGTATACATTGACGTAAAGAACTAAAACATGTGTTTCATCAAATATATTATTCATTATTAATATTTTAATATACTGATAAGCAATTATTCAAATAGAACAGAACATTTGTTTTTATTCACAAACAGAATTCACAAAAATAAAAAAGGATAATTCTCTCAAATAAACTTTTTAGTTTTTGTCACAAAAAAAACTCTTAAAGAAGAAAATGACGAAAATATTTCATTTAAGAGTCAAAAAATCAAAATATTTCTCTATATAACCTTTTTTAATTTATTTTCGCAAAATAACCCCTTAAAAAGAATGTAATAAAAATAGATTTTATTGAAAAGTAAATATACTCAAAGAGTCGGGTTTTGGGGTGAGGTTTAAAATTTTAAAAAATAGAAAATAAATATTAAAATTTAAATATAATTTTCTTAAAATAGTTTCAAAAAGCATTTTCGAAATTCAACATGCCAAAAATCTCCTAGATTCTGCATTCAGTTCTTCCCTCTATAATGATCATTTACTATCTTTCGATTATCATCATAATCTACATATGTACTTGGTTCTTCTAACCTATTAACATGTCGAGGCAATACTACCATATTCATAACCGTTTTCCTGTGAAGATACCAAATCTTCTAATTTCGTATAAACACTTTCATATATAAATGAATCCAAACATCTCATTCTTTTAAAACTCTACTATTATTGCAGAAAGAGGAGAGACATCTTATTATACCGAGATTTGCTTCCGTTGTTGTTGAAAACGCCTCATGAATTGCCAAAACCTTCTAATGATTTTTCTCGTAAGCAAATTGGTGTTTGGATCCAAATGAAGTTAATCCATCCACGAACGAAAATAATTTCGAAAGACATGATTTTTATGGATTTGTAGTGAGTGAAGAGAGTGAGGAGAGAATGAAGAGTGAATGAAGTGAATGAGGGAGCTCGATTTATAAAAGAAAGTTGCCCACAGTTCCGACAGATTCTCGATGATATTTTGACGGAATAAATTAATTTTCGTCGGAATTCCATCAGACGTATCAAAGCATAAAACAGCTGTAAAACTGTCATATATTTCGTTGGAATTTCGTCGAAAATTTAAGGAACGGTCGCCAAAATTTTTGTTTTTCTTTAATATTAGCAACGGTCAAAGTTTAAAATGAGTCGAACTTCCGACGATTTTCCCATGATGGTTAACAATTCAAACCATTTAAAATGGTCGCATAACGGTTGTATATTTCCTCGCTATTTCGTCGGACTGCATCGCAAATTTCCGATGACCGCTGCTTTGTCGGAAAGTGGTCTGAATATTCCTCTGAAATACCGGCGAATGGTTATATAGGGCAATTGTCGGTATTCATCGAACTTAGATGCAGACATGTTTCAAAGGATGAAGATTTCCCGGCTGACATGTTTGATCAAGTTGATGATTCAGTTCGAAGTTCTTAAGACTGTTGTCGTTTCTATTATTTCCCACTGCATGTGTGTGTTTAGGTCTAATTGACGCAGACTCTAACTAGCTTTGTTTTTAGATGTGCTTCACAAGCAACACTCTTAATTACATACATTGTTATGTAATGATAATCCTTGTTCTCTACTAATGTTCTTTTGTTGGCAGAAATATATAATCTTATTTGATTGAATCAAACTTTGAAAACATATTTCATATATAATTCATACAAAAGCAACTCAAATACAAACCAAATAGTACAGAAACATATGAACTGAAGACAGCTGACCAAACCGGTGTTCGGCTTATGACATGATCATGACTAAATCTGATTCCAGCTTGACCATAACTCAATTGCTTTTGTACTTGAGACCTCTCTTCTCAGTTCAACATAAGTACAGTAGTCTACTTCGTACACAGTTGTATCTTCATAGAACGTGGATAATGTTGTTCCCACTCCTTCCCCTGAAAATTCCATCAAAGAGTGTTAGAGTGTAACAATATATCGAAACAGCCATACAAGATCAAGAAGTAACGTAGGAGTTTATACAAGATCATTTTTGATGTTTCAGTCTTTGTTTAATCTCACGTAACATAAATTTCTGAGCAGATTATTTTGCAAAAGGATCACGAGCACGAAATTACTTATTTTTCTTTATAAATCATGACTACCTTGTAGTTATGGTCCTTCCTTCATGACAATCATATTACTGATCAGGTTTAATATATGGAGATAGATGACAAAAAACGTCATTATTCTTCGAGAGATAAATTAAAAACAAAGTCTTGGCTAGCGCAAAGCAATTTGTAAATGACAGACGATAAATCTTTTTATTTGAGTTTAGAATCACTCGTTCTTAATATCCAGTCTCTAGTTTAATTTCGGTTTTCCAATGTCGTGATGATCTTCTGGAGACACTGACACAACTCGAGAGTTGGGAACATGATCATTTGTCTGCTGTGGTGGTCAAGGAATGGTACTTGATTCCAACTTCACCAAGACTTGTCATCACCTCAAAGCCTCCAGCTTTAGTAGACCCGTCTTGACTCGAGACCTTTCTTCTCAGTTCAGCACACGCACAGTACTCTACGTCGTACGTATCTACTTTTTTATAGGTTGCAAATGTAGTCCTTACTCCTTCCCCTGCACAGAGAGATTGAACATAAACCGATTAATTATCATAGACTTTTTGCTCTAGTGCAACCACAGAACAGCTTTGCTACATGGACACTGAAATCTTAGTAACAAAAAGAGAAGCAAAGCAGAGATTTAAAACTAATAAAGTCAAAAGGTGTGTGTGTACAGTACAATAACAGAACCAAGAATGCCTTGCTTACCGTGAGTGACTAAGAGCAAGTTCTCTGAAGGGTACTTATCAGCCAGAGTCTTCACCAAACCAAGAAACCGTTCTGTACATTCTTCCACAGTTTCTCCCCATTCTGGCATCTGAACACAACCAACATTGACACACTCAGAAGAAGAAGATCATCAAGCTTATATACTCAAAATACTTTCAAAGAAAATAACATACAGAAACAGAACAAGACAAGGTCTAGAGATTGATTACCTCTTTATAAACAGGATCAACGTCATGATCCACCATTCCCTCAGGAAACATAGCTTCAAGATCTGAAATCTTGAAATCAAACTTCCCATCTTTTGGAGCAACCTCAGGCATAATAGCCATACTGTTCAGCATCTCACTCAAACCAAACTCAATAGACACCTGAAGCAGACAAGAACCAACCACCTTAACTAGTTTATACCATACAGACAAGACAACTACCCTTATTAGGACAAGAAGCACCAACGATGATCAGAATCTGACCTTGAGCTTAGATTTATCCATGGAAATAACGTCTTTAGACGACGTAGCGTGAGGGTTTAAGTCAACGGCGGAGAGCGGCGATAACTTCTGAAGCGGTCTGAACACAGCGGATGAAGGGAGAGACGAAGACCCTGTGGATAGGAAATTTTTATTTGAAATCATATTGTGTATAATATATATTTTTGTTTATAAAATTTATCATTGTTCATTCAATTAATATTTTATTTTCTTCATATATGTTATTTAGAAATAATAAAGAAAGGAAATAAAAATTAAAAACAAATAAAATTTTTTGATAGTAACAGTTAAATATAATATTTTAATTTATTAAGTTTACCTATGTAATTAACAATCAAAAAAATTAAAATGAGTGATACACGTGAAAAGTGACTTCTCTAATTATATAGGGAAATTTTATTTTTACACTTTTTTGTACCATTTTTTTGGATACACTTTAAATTGATAAAGAAAATAATTCTAAAAATTAATAATATTAATTTCGTTTTTTAAATAATAATTGTTTCTTTGATAACTATTTTCTTTTATTATATATGGTATTTGGAAATAATATGGAAAGGAAAAAATAGAAAAGTTGATAATGGCAATTAGATCTTATAGTTTTTAATTAATTAATGGTAACTATGTAATTAATCATCATGAGAGTTAACGTGAACGCGACACATAAGAAACTTACTTCTCAAATAATATTATAGAGATTTGCAAGTCACTTGGTAATTATTTGTGAGTTACATCAAAGATGAGTCGACATATTTCTCGTCGGATGTTGCTGAATTCTTTGACGCACTATTTTGATTGTGAGATATATGTTGATGCCTTATGGTATTAGTAACATAACACTTAATAGTAATAAATGTAATCATGTATTATATATAAGAAAAACGAGTAGCAAGTAAAGTAACCTGAATCTTGGATTTTTTTAATACTGGTTACTTAACTTGTATTTGCAAGTTTTCAAATTATTGTGCTTGCTACTCGTTTCGACAACACTTAGTACTTGTGTTTACAAGCCGAGGCAAGTAACGAGTAAGAGGTGAGTATCAAGCATTTATGTTCACCCCTTGACTCATTGGTCTTTTTTTATAAATAAACAGTACTAACTTGTCCGAATTAAACCAGCTAAATCGGAGATTGGCTTAGTACAAGGTCCTGTATTGGGACATGCATTCTTGTTCTTCAAAGACACTCCATGACTATTAACCACCTTGAAGTCCACAGGTTCACCAAACCCATCTTTACTCAAAACTGGTCTTCTCAAGTCAACACAACCACAATAATCTACAAAGCGCTTAGTTGGGTCTTTTAAGTACTTGTAAAGTATAGTACTTACTCCTCCACCTAAAAGAAACGTTCTCAAGGTTAATTAGAGAGATGTTGGTTTTGATTTTAAACTAAAAAGGCCATAATCATTTTTCCTTACGATGAGTGATTAAGAGCAAGTTCTCAGAAGGATACTTCTCTGCAAGAGCTTTCAATGTATTAACATATCGTCCCCTGAAGCCTTCCTCAGATTCTCCCCATTGTGGCAACTACACCGAACCAACATGGAATCATGATTCAAATATATCTATATCCATGTTATACTCAGACTAAAATGAAGAACGTGAAGAGTCACATATAGAGTACCTCTTCATAAACCATATCGACATTATGGTCCACTGTTCCCTCAGGAAACATAGCTTCAAGATCTGAAATGTTGAAATCAAACTTCCCATCTTTGGGAGCAACCTCAGGCATAATAGCCATACTGTTCAGCATCTCACTCAAACCAAACTCAATAGACACCTGAAGCAGACAAGAACCAACCACCTTAACTAGTTTATACCATACAGACAAGACAACTACCCTTATTAGGACAAGAAGCACCAACGATGATCAGAATCTGACCTTGAGCTTAGATTTATCCATGGAAATAACGTCTTTAGACGACGTAGCGTGAGGGTTTAAGTCAACGGCGGAGAGCGGCGATAACTTCTGAAGCGGTCTGAACACAGCGGATGAAGGAGAGACGAAGACCCTGTGGATAGGAAACTGGATCTGAGATCGGATCCGTTGACCAGTTTGAAACGCACGAACCAAACCGTCCTGAACGAGCGGAGGGTCCCAAGGTCTCGAAGCTGTATCGAGCCAGAGCGGGTTGATCTTGTCAATGCGATCACCGTGACGCATCATCAAGATGTTTTGGTATTCATCGGTGGTATTGGAATTAGCAGATGACGCCATTGCTGCTCTGATGGTGGTTGGTGGCGTTCCCTACGTTTGATGTACTAGTTATACATGACGTAAAGAACTAAAACATGTGTTTCATTAATAATATTATTTATATTTTCATATATTTAAATTATAAAACTACAAAAAATGAACCCCTCATATAAAAACAGTATATTTTTAAATTATAAAAGTCACGGGTCTTTTGATAAAAAATGTAAAAGTCACCGGTCTTTTTTAAAGACCGTCTTTAATTAATCCTACATGAACACTTGAACAGTACCATCTCGTTGTCTTGTTTCCTCCGGTGCATTAACTTTTTGCCGTGTAATCAAGCATAGATGTCATACAATTTGTTTTTATAAATCTTGTAAACTTCAACGTACATTTTCGTATAATATTTATAATTTAGCAAAAAAACAGTAAACCAAGTGTTTGGCTAGTAGCAGAGGAGTTTCAGCTGGAGTTTCTGCCCGAATTAAACCGGCTAAACCGAGATTGGCTTATTACCGGGTCATGTATTGGAACATTGTGTTCCCTGAAAGACACTCCATGACTAGTAACCACCTCGAAATCCACAGACTCACCAAACCCATCTTTACTCAAAACTGGTCTTCTCAAGTCAACACAACCACAATAATTTACCAAGCGCTTGGTTGCGTCTTTTAAGTACTTGTAAAGTATAGTACTTACTCCTCCCCTAAAAGAAACGTTCTCAAGATTAGAGAGATGTTGGTTTTGATTTTAAACTAAAAATGCCATAATCATTTTTGCTTACGATGAGTGATTAAGAGCAAGTTCTCAGAAGGATACTTCTGTGCAAGAACTTTCAATGTATTAACATATCGTTCCCTGAAGCCTTCCGCAGATTCTCCCCATTGTGGCAACTACACCGACCCAACATGGAATCATGATTCAAATATATCTATATCAAGTTATACTCAGAAATGAAGAATTTAAAAGTCAGATCTAGAGTTACCTCTTTATAAACCATATCGACATTATGGTCCATTGTTCCTTCAGGAAACATAGCTTCAAGATCTGAAATGCTGAAATCAAACTTCCCATCTTTGGGAGCAACGTTACTCTTAATAGCCAATGAGTTCAGTATCTCGCACAATCCAAACTCTATAGCTACCTGGAGCAGACGAGACAAGGCATTAGCATCTAGATTCCTTGAATCAAAAGTACACGTAATATGTGAGTGTATATATCTTAACTTACATTCACGTATACTACGTAGATAGATATACTTCATATTTATATATGTCTAGCTAGGGCTATATGGTGCCTAACCTTGAGCTTAGAGTTATCAGTGGAAGGGACGGTGGAGAGAGCGGCGACAACTTGAACAGCTGTCTGAATGCAACGTAGGAAAGGAGAGACAAAGACACGGTGAATCGGAAACGAAACCTGAGAACTGATTCTTTGACCGGTTTGAAAGGCACGAACCTTACCGTCGTGAATGAGCGGTGGATCCCACGGTCTTTCAGCGGTCGAAGCCCATAGTGGCTCGAAACGGTCCACTCGATCGCCGTGACGCATCACGATGACATTTTGGTGGCCACTGATGTTTGATTTAGCAAACTCCATCTCTTTTCTATGTGTGGTCTTTGCCCGTCCATATGTGAGGGATATTTATACATGCAGTATATTTTGGGAACGTACAAGAGAGTTTTTCTTTTGTTAAGAACGTGTAAGAAAGTTTTGAAGGAATTAGACTCTTTTTTTTTGGTCGAATCTATATTCCACAATAGGAAATTGCTAGGAAGGTACACAAAGATGTTATTAATTTTTTTTGTTTTACAAAATTCATTGAAATTACTACGAATTTCTTTTCTTTTCTTTTCTTTTGTTTATCGATGGCTATTACTATAAAATTTACATTTTACAGTATATAAATCGAACATTATTAGTAGAAAGCATAGAGCATGAACTGATTATATTAAAACAATTAGTTGAAATGCATTACAGCCTTTATAGAATTAACCTGGAAATGGTCATAAATTGATTGTACCTGGTCCTGGAAAGAGTACATCAATCTAATGCCATTGTTTAACATGATTTGGAATCAGTCGTGCAGTTCCACGGCGGTACCATGGACGTGTCGATTTTGTAAGGTAAGTAATATAATCCTATCGTGAAGTTAGATCATCTTGTTTGCACCGCACGTTTAATCCATCTGTTTTACTCATTCCAACTTCCATATGCTTTAGGTGAATAGCGGTATATGTGAACAGAAACACATAACTTGGAGGCAATTTCTAACCGGTATTCACATCTATTATCTCAATTTATCTAACATCCCCATTGCTCGCTAATAAAATGTAACTCCGTTGTTTCTTTTCTGTTCATCCATCACGTAGATGAAACTTAACTCCAGTAAAACTATTTCCAATGGTGCATCATTTCGAGAGAAAACATCAGAAAATGAAAAAATCTTCTCCAATGGTGTTTCACTTTAAGGAATTAAGTGGACAGTTAAAACCAAGCAGATTGGTTCTATGAATTATATACCTACCAACGTCATCAAACTGAATCAAAAGTACACCACAACCGAATCAATTTCAATCACGTCAAACCTGAAACCATTTTAAAGTTATTATTTTAATCTGTTTACTACTTTTATAATTATTTTAGTTTAACCGCAGTTTGATTTTTTTTTTTAATTTGTTTTTACAAGCCGAGGCAAGTAACGAGTAAGAGGTGAGTATCAAGCATTTATGTTCACCCCTTGACTCATTGGTCTTTTTTTATAAATAAACAGTACTAACTTGTCCGAATTAAACCAGCTAAATCGGAGATTGGCTTAGTACAAGGTCCTGTATTGGGACATGCATTCTTGTTCTTCAAAGACACTCCATGACTATTAACCACCTTGAAGTCCACAGGTTCACCAAACCCATCTTTACTCAAAACTGGTCTTCTCAAGTCAACACAACCACAATAATCTACAAAGCGCTTAGTTGGGTCTTTTAAGTACTTGTAAAGTATAGTACTTACTCCTCCACCTAAAAGAAACGTTCTCAAGGTTAATTAGAGAGATGTTGGTTTTGATTTTAAACTAAAAAGGCCATAATCATTTTTCCTTACGATGAGTGATTAAGAGCAAGTTCTCAGAAGGATACTTCTCTGCAAGAGCTTTCAATGTATTAACATATCGTCCCCTGAAGCCTTCCTCAGATTCTCCCCATTGTGGCAACTACACCGAACCAACATGGAATCATGATTCAAATATATCTATATCCATGTTATACTCAGACTAAAATGAAGAACGTGAAGAGTCACATATAGAGTACCTCTTCATAAACCATATCGACATTATGGTCCACTGTTCCCTCAGGAAACATAGCTTCAAGATCTGAAATGTTGAAATCAAACTTCCCATCTTTGGGAGCAACGTTACTCTTAATAGCGATTGAGTTCAGTATCTCGCACAATCCAAACTCTATAGCTACCTGAAGCAGACGAGACAAGGCAAGCATCTAGATTCCTCGAATCAAAAGGTACACGTAAGATGTGAGTGTATATATCTTAACTTACATTCACGTATACTACGTAGATAGATATACTTCATATTTATATATGTCTAGCTAGGGCTATATGGTGCCTAACCTTGAGCTTAGAGTTATCAGTGGAAGGGACGGTGGAGAGAGCGGCGACAACTTGAACAGCTGTCTGAATGCAACGTAGGAAAGGAGAGACAAAGACACGGTGAATCGGAAACGAAACCTGAGAACTGATTCTTTGACCGGTTTGAAAGGCACGAACCTTACCGTCGTGAATGAGCGGTGGATCCCACGGTCTTTCAGCGGTCGAAGCCCATAGTGGCTCGAAACGGTCCACTCGATCGCCGTGACGCATCACGATGACATTTTGGTGGCCACTGATGTTTGATTTAGCAAACTCCATCTCTTTTCTATGTGTGGTCTTTGCCCGTCCATATGTGAGGGATATTTATACATGCAGTATATTTTGGGAACGTACAAGAGAGTTTTTTCTTTTGTTAAGAACGTGTAAGAAAGTTTTGAAGGAATTAGACTCTTTTTTTTTGGTCGAATCTATATTCCACAATAGGAAATTGCTAGGAAGGTACACAAAGATGTTATTAATTTTTTTTGTTTTACAAAATTCATTGAAATTACTACGAATTTCTTTTCTTTTCTTTTTGTTTATCGATGGCTATTACTATAAAATTTACATTTTACAGTATATAAATCGAACATTATTAGTAGAAAGCATAGAGCATGAACTGATTATATTAAAAACAATTAGTTGAAATGCATTACAGCCTTTATAGAATTAACCTGGAAATGGTCATAAATTGATTGTACCTGGTCCTGGAAAGAGTACATCAATCTAATGCCATTGTTTAACATGATTTGGAATCAGTCGTGCAGTTCCACGGCGGTACCATGGACGTGTCGATTTTGTAAGGTAAGTAATATAATCCTATCGTGAAGTTAGATCATCTTGTTTGCACCGCACGTTTAATCCATCTGTTTTACTCATTCCAACTTCCATATGCTTTACTTAAGAGAAGATGTATGTACATTCAATTTGGAGGCAATATTCCAAACAGGTATTCCAGTCTTTTTTGCAGCACTTCGTTTCAAGTGTTTTACTTAAGAGACACATTGCGTACCCGGTTAGCAATTTTTCTACACGAGTAGCTAGCTGTCTTGTTCTCTCTTTTTTTTTTTGTGCCTTCTCAAACATGTAACACTTTCAAAGCAAAAAAGCTGGATGAGTGTCGTCTATATATACTCTCAATTAATCTAACATCCCAATGCTCACCAATAAAAATGTAAATCAAAACTCCCATATTTGGGAGCAACATTACTCTTATAAAGTAACACAGTTTTTTTTTTGCTTGAATTTAATTTATGATTGTTTTAGTTTAGCCGTAGTTTGATTTTGTATTTTTTTTTTTTAAAAAAATATAACTAAATAGCGTGGCCCAAGGTCCATATAGCTTCTCAATACCCACGAACCATGAAAACGAAGGTTTTTTAGCAAATCCCGGTACGACGTCGTACAAACGTGTATCAGTATTGCCAAGGGCAATGGTCGTTCAGACAAGGATCTTCGAAGCTGATGCAGATAGAGTTCACTTTCACACTCTTTTCGTCTTAACAGCTTTAATGTTAGATCTGTCTCTTACCTCGCTCCGAAGTCTCCTCTCCTTCACATATCCTTTGAATCCCTTAACAAATCCAATCTCACACTCTTTCTTCCACACTCGAGATCTCAATGCCGTCTCGGAGTCCGTACACCAGGAGTCGCTCCGTCGCAGCCGCGCCTCCGTCTGTCTCCCCTCGATCGAAAGGAGGATTCTTTTATAAGTCTATCCTATTCGCTCTGTTTCTCTTCGCCTTGCCGTTGTTCCCTTCTCAGGCTCCGGAGTTCGTCGGCAGCGAGACAGTGCTCACAAAGTTCTGGGAACTGATTCACCTTCTTGTCGTCGGCATTGCCGTCGCTTATGGTTTGTTTAGCCGTAGGAGTGTTGAATCATCAGTTGATTCGAGGATGAGGAGCCGTGTAGTAGATGAGTCTTCCTTGTCTTATGTATCTAGTTTCTTCCCGGTTTCCTCTGTTTTCAACGAGGATTCTTGCGATTTTAGGAGTGATGAGAGTCGTATGGTTCATGTCAGTGCTCGAGGGTCTGTAGCTGTGGTGAATGAGTTGGAACAATCTTTGTCTGAATATGGTAAAGTCAATCAAGTGCAAGCTTGGAACTCGCAGTATTACCAAGGGAGATCTAAGGTTGTGGTTGCTCGACCAGCTTATGGTCTTGATGGCCATGTTGTGCATCAGCCATTAGGCTTGCCGGTTAGGAGTTTAAGGTCTGGTTTGAGAGATAACGCAGCTCCTGAGGACAGCTCTTGTGATGAAGCTGTAAACGAGGAAGCTGAGGAGTCATTGGCTGATCAGTATATTGATGAGGTCATGGCGGCTCCGTCTTCTCCACCTATTGTTCCATGGCATTCTAGACCTGAGATGATGGCAATGGGAGACAACTATCTTTCAAACTTTCAGCCTCTATCAGTGGATGAAACTCACTATGGGACCCTTGAATCGAGATCTTCTCAGTCTACTGTTTCTTCTTCTTCTTCTTCTTCTTCTTCTTCGTCACGGACTAGCTTTGAGTCTCATACTCAGAACAGACTCTCACCTTCTCGTTCTGTTTCTGAAGAGTCGTTAAACTCGAATGTGGATGAACCGGTAAAGGAGAAGAGTCTTGAAGGTTCATCACGGTCTAGTTCCCCTTCTCTGCCTCCATCACCACCACTGTCGCCTCCTCCACCAGTAGTGACTGATGATACACACAAGCTTGTCTTACATTCTCGCCATTATAGTGATGGTTCTTTGTTAGAGGAAGATGTAAGGAAAGAATTGGAAGATGAATTAGAGGGGAGTGACGTTAGAGGCAGAAGAACAGAGAAGATCTTCAGCAAGAAGGAACTGGGATCTAAATCACTGAAACTGACTGCTGAACTTTCCAGAAAAGGGAAGAGCAAATCTCGCAGATCATATCCTCCTGATCCCATCTCATCTCCCGCTAGTGTTGCTGATGATTCCACAACTAGGAGGCGTGATCGTGATGACCATTTGCTTGAAGACACTACCAGGAAAGGATTGGAGTCTGACCATAACAAGCTGAGGGTCAAGAAGGGACGGAGTCAAGACTCTTTGCCCCCATCTCCACCATTAGTGATTGATGATACACACAAGCGTGTCTTACATTCTCGGCATTATAGTGATGGTTCTTTGTTAGAGGAAGATGAATTGGAGGTGAGTGGAGTCAGAGGCAGAAGAACAGAGATCTTCAGCAAGAAGGAGTTGGGATCTATATCACTAAAAGTGACTGCTGAGAGTTCTTGGAAAGGGAAGATCAAATCATCAAGATCATATCCTCCTGATTCTGATGATTCCACAACTAGAATGCGTGATCTTCAGCACAAGAGTGATGACAATTTGCTTGAAGACAGTATCAGGAAAGGATTGGAGGCTGACCATAACAATCTGAGAGTCGAGAAGGGACGGAATCACCAGTCTTTGGAGCTAACAGCAGAAGCTTCAAGCCTGACCATTCCTGCTGTGGATGTACAGTTGCAACCAAAGAACGCCAAAGCTTCAAGGCGTTCTTCAAGAGGGGGCCGTGACACTTTGCCGGTGAAGGACATCAAAAGAAATTCAGAGGATGAGTTTGTGGAGTTGGATAAGTCTAGAAAGAAAGATATTCCCGGTGATAACAAGGAAGTGAAATCAAACCCACAATCTTGGAGAGGTTCTAGGAAAGTTGCATCGAGAGGGAAGTCTGTGAGGACCATAAGATCTGATCGACATGGAAAACATCTAAAGACAGATGGTGTATCATCTCATGACCGGACAGAACCTAAAGCAGAAAGCCACGGAAGAACAAAACCAAGAAGACAATGGAAAGACGAACTAGCAATTGTACTACATCAGGAGAAGCTTCCAGAAACTCGCGCTAAATCAGAGCCAGAAGATGATGATGATGTTACTGAAGAGACCAAGGTAGAACAACTTCAACTAACCTTAGAGGAAGAAGAAGAAGCTGCTGCTGCTTGGGAAAGCCAGAGCAATGCAAGCCATGACCATTACGAAGTTGATAGAAAAGCTGATGAGTTCATAGCCAAGTTCCGTGAACAGATTAGGTTGCAGAAACTTCATTCCGGTGAACAACCTAGAGGAGGTGGTGGTGGCATTGGTATCATCAGAAACAGCCATTTCAGATGACACACTCACCCATTGCTTCATTACTTGATATTATTCATGTATGATTTGATCCAGATGTGGTGATATAATATATATCTGTGGACTTATTATGTTTATTTTATCTCCTGAGATTTTCTGTAATAATAACAACACAATCAGATTCATGCAACATGACGAGTATGTTTAGTAAGAATTCAAACAACAACACAGTCAGGTTGAGACATGACGCAGCACAAGCTGAAGCTGATCCACCTCCGGACCAATCAGGTTCATAACGGAGTTCCCTACACTAGGAAGCTCAGAAACTGCCATTGATATTATAGATGATGATTTGTCAGAGAGGTATGGCACTATATGCTTCTTCATGTCCTCATGAGATATCTGAAGATGGTTTCCAGAGACGTTAACGAATTTGACCTTTCCAGCTTCGTTTAAAGCTTTCAAACCGATCCAGTCCTCAGTATAGAGCTTGGTCTACACAATGTCCAAACAAACACTTGGTCATAGCTTGGAAATGGAGCCATATGGAGCCATTTGAATCAGTGATTGAAGGATTAATTTAGTACCTCTTGTGGTGGAAGAATGGTCTTAAAAGACCCATCAGGATAATATCCAAACCATGAGGTCTCTTTAGGTATCAGTATCGTATCGTGGTCAAACTAAAAATTGATCAGACAGTAAAAAGAAGTGAGTTACCATCAACAAGAAACACTTGTGAGTTAAAAATAGCAGAGAAGCTGACCATAATAAGCACAAGATTCTCCAAGCTTGAGAACCTTTCTTTATAAGTCGAGTTTTTAACTGGAAGCTCGTTGTTTAACTTTGGGAGAAACCTGCAACCTTCCATGTAACCCGCAATGTCCTATGAAAGCCTTTGGTTACAACAAAAACAATACTGAAAAAAATCTAATCCCGAAACTTCTGAACGTTTTAAAAGAAACTTACGGTAGGGATTTTGAGAAAACCGCTAGGAGCCAAGTGTTCCTGAAACTCAAATCAACATGTAATACTAAGTTTCACATCCCTAACAGAAAATCAACGCAGAAGCTAAACAATAGTTACTAACCTGCATATAGTCGCTATAGATCTCTGTTTTGATCATACTGTCCAACATGATGCAAATCCAGGTAACCTAAAAATCAAGAAAACGATAAAAAGCTCCATGTCAATGGCGATGTTCATCACAAGAAGAAACCAAAGTTTTGAAAGGAAGATAGTAACTTACACCACAGAAAGGAATGGATGCAGTGCCAGCATGAGGTCCCCCTATCGATACAAAACTCTTAACCTAGATTAACCACAACAGTAATAATCATTACAGAGAAAAAGTTATCAAGACATTCTTACACATAGGCATACGTTTATGGAACTTACGGGTGGTGCATCATCGCAGAACTCAATGAGAGCTCGACCAATCATGTTACCCTGAGAAAGCCCCACGATGCTGTAACCATCATTCAGCTCAGGCATACTTTTCACCTGCAGCGTCAAACACATACATGATGAAATGAATCTTCAAAGGCCAAAAAAAAAAACTCTTATGCAGTCGAGATGTTACCTTCTCACAAACAACAGCTGTCTGCACAAAAAGATACCAAAAAGATTAGATTTTTATGCAAAGTTAAACAATTGTTGGAAGCTGGAACATGTTTTATATAAATTATCACCTGATCAAGAAGAGGCATGGTCCATGAGTCCCATGAGCCTTTCCCAATCTCCCTGGATAAACATCAATAACTGATTAAACACAAAAGCCAACGAATGAAGATAAAAAGAGGACATATACAGAGAAAGACATACAAGCAATAGCCTTGTGAAGAAGACCAATCACTTAAAAGCTCTGTGAAATGTTTCACTCCTGAATTACTGCACTTATCACCAATCCCTGCAGAAAAAAAAAAAAGAAAACAACCTTTCACTTAATTGTCCAGAGAATTTGGAAATCGAAACCATAAAAAAACAGTCTAAACAAACATACCATGTAGAACTATGAAAGGAGCAGACGAAGCGATTGTAATGAAAGAGCAGATTAGGGCAATAATAATAATAATCGATGCCTTAAGAACAGCCATTCTCTAGTGTTTTTGGTGTGGAAGAAGAGGAGGGAACTCAAATGGATTCGTAATTCCCCGGTACCGGAACGGTCTCCGCCGGTGAATTGAGTTTCGTCGCCGACCGGATCGTCGCAGAGATTTTTTTGTTTTTTTTTTTTGAGGAGATAAATGAAACTCTTGCTGGTGGTTGTTTGTTCTTTTTAGTAGTTGATCACGTGAGAAACACGCGCTAAGTGAGTTAGTTGGCTTTTAGTTGGTTTCTCTTATCCCCCCGCTTGGATTTCGCGCGTGGAGGAGTGATTTTGTCAACCACAAGTCTTTTTCTTTAAAAGATATATTTGCTTACACGAAACATATATAAATCGTTGTGATTCGAATTTTGTTGTACTTTTGGAAAAATGTTGATTAAAACATCCTTATAGTAACCCATTTTTCTTTTAAATCAGCTTCTCCTGTCTTAGTATTAAGTGAAGTCCACTCAAAACTGACCCCTTCACCCTCTCCATGCCACGGATGACGGAACGACGTGGCTCAGTCACGGTGTTATGGACGTTCGGTGTCATGAGCTATAAACTACAAAGTGGTGATAGAGCTTGTTGGCTCGACGTTTTTTTCGTCTGTTTGGAACTACCACTACTAAATACTCACCTTCTCTTGTGTGTAACAAATTATTTTCCTTGCTATTTTCATTTTTGTAAATGCTCATAGTCGTAGCTCTGGGTCATTATATTTATAATCATGTTCTACAAAAATTACATTCATTTTAATTTATTAAAGATGTCATGTAAATTTAATAGCTAACAACGAACTAACCAACAATGTTTTTACAAGCACCACAAAGTTAGAACTAATCCCATACGAAACAAAACCTGAATTTTCTGTTCCAACGAAATAACAACCCAATGGAGCCAATCAGTAAGATAAAAGCTAATCCCAGAAGTAAACCTTGTCCTCTTCTTTTATTTTTTGCGTGTATGCTCTGTTGTTGTCTTAGGCTTTTCGATATAAGTGTGTTTCTTGAGGTGTTAGATCTTTCTACTTACAAAGTACTGTCCTTCGTAAGCTGTTTGGCTATTTATTGACTGAGAAGGCTGTATGACGGCATATCTTCAATACATGTTATGTCTTCAACCATTATCTCTCTCTCCAATTGCCGCCTTGTCGATTTCATTACCGTCTGTGTGTTTATCCACATATTCACATAATTACCATTAACCCCATTTGGTGAACTTGGGCCCCAAGATAAAGCATCAATAGAAAAGGTTACAGCAAGTGCTTACGTTAAATTCCATGTATGAAGCACGCATGGAGAGCCATTGCTGATCCATTAGCTTGAAAGCTATACAATAGAGAAGGTCGAACGCAGATTCATTCACTGCAAACATCACAAGTCCAAGGATAGGATACACACACTTAGTAATCTACTTGTATGAAGACAATGGCATTTGTAATCAAAAGTGTCTGGTAATTACCCGAAAGGAATCTCAAAAATGTTTGCCTACAATACTTCGTGGTTTCACTGTAAAATTGAAGAGTATTTTTATTGTTAGTATGCAAAACTAGGATACTGTTGCTGAACCTAATTATATCTCAAAACAGGGTAACATAACCATCAACTACGAAGATGCCCAATTAATAGTTTGAAACTAGGAGTGCTTATGCTACTTTAGCTAGTTGCCTCGAGAGTTCTGCCTAATGCTCTGCATGTATGAGTAGGCTCGAAACGAAATATCTATGCAATAAGTAATGCTACTGCACCTGCTTCAAGGCCAAGCATCTGGATAAGCATGAACGTTATATTGATGCCAGCAACGGCAAACGGGTATTCCCACACAGAACGATCCCCAACCTGCTTCCTCAAAAGGTCCTGGAAGGAGTTCTGCAGGACACATACAAGTGGCATCATAAACTAAAGTAACGGAAGTTAAATGTCATGTGATAATAACAATAAAACATGTACAAATACTGGAACTGAAACTATTAACAGAAAAGGCAGTTTTGAGAATCATTTGCAACTCGTTACAGTAGCGTACCGGGAAATTCTTAGCGAAGTACAACAAGTTTTCAAGAGATATGAAACCACCACCCCTGCCAGATGCTCCACTGTGAGTCAAGTGATGTTGATAAATACAAGGTGGTGACAATGAGATGAGAAGGAGAAAATTACCTAAAATCTGTTGATGGATCTTTTCCCTGCCAACCCATTTCCTTCCACTGCGCAGATACAATTCCTTGTAACTCTTCTTCAGGAAAGGCAAGTTTCCAAAGATCCTTCAGAGCTTCCTACACGCATATGAAGTAGCAATGTAAGCATATACAGTATGACTTGAGGCAGACACCATCTACTTGATTGAATAAGTTCGTTTTGAGCAGAACTTACAAACACAAAACCTTAAGGAAAAGCGTACCTGATGCTGGAGTATTGAGCTGTCATAAGCTACATCGATGCGGTTCTGCAACCTCTGTAGGCATTCTTCCTGCAAGCAACCAAACATCGACAATAAGGGCAGAAGTTATGGGCTATTTGAGTTAACTAACAAGAAGTCAACTTGTATAAGAGCCGATAAACACACAAACAATCATAATTCATAATTCATAATACAGTAAACAAGAAAAGAGAGGAAAATGTTTTAAACCTGAGCAGGTGTAAGATCAAAAGAAGGACGGGAGTCGGCATGAGTTCCCTGAGCACAGACACAGGAAAGGCCACGGCCTAACCATGCTGCCGATCCAGCCACAACCTCAGCTACATATACACACACAATTATAAAATCGTCGTGAAAGTGAGTTTTTTGATGTGCTCTATTTAATAAAGAATCTGAATGTTCATACAAGGGAGTGACTGAGTCAAACATCTTATAGCTATCTGACTTTGTTTAATAGTTTTGTTTGTATACAGCTATAAATGTGCTGTAGAATACGTGAGAAGCATACAAACTGCATTTAAGCATTAGACTTCTCCAAATACACAAAGATGAAAACTTCCAAACAGTAACGAAACAAATCCATAACTAACAAAAAGTTAAGCAACATGCTTCATGAAAACAACAGAAGCAGTTTCGTGAAAAAGAGAAAAATAAGAGAAAGACTAATCTGCGGATGACTAAACTCAAAACTAATAGAACTATTGACAGAAATCACGCAAAAAAAAAAGCATGAACATACGTTAAAGAGATCTAACGATACTAAAAAGCTAGCACTTACAAAGAAGATCCACACACTTAATCACTACACCAATTTATCAGAAGAGCACTACAACGCAAACATAGATCTGCCGCACCAAATCTCAAAAAAGGTAATCGCCAACGAAGAGAGAGAAAGCGAGTGTGAGCGCGAAAGAGAAAAAAGTGAGAAAAAGTATGAGAGAGACGAAAACGCGTTTGTTTCCATAAAAAGTTGCAAAAAATAGAGAGAATCGTAATGTATTAGAAGAAGCAGAGTGGTGATGGAAATTTTTACCAGATGATGAAGAATGGTAAACGCTTCCTTGTTCCAGACGTGGAGCAACCCTCCTCACGGCCACGAACGATCCTCCTCCTCGATCATCCATCTCCAATCTCTCTATCACAATCAAACAAACAAACAATAGAGAGTAATCGAATCAAATACAACTCTCGTAATCTGATCACACAGACGCAATGCGAGACGATGTTAGAACAGATTAATTACCGCCGAGAAATTAACAAATCGGCGTCGTATTGACCTCGAGCGCTTATCACTTTTCAGAAACCACAGAGAGAGAGAGAGAGAGAGAGAGACGAAAACAGTTTGGGTTTATAGATCTACTGAGTGTCGCCGGGGAGCGATTGAGCTTATCCGACGGATTAATCAATAATATGATTCGGCCGTTTCTTTTTTTGTTTTCGGGTTTAAATCGCTATCGAAGCTTCATAACGGAAAATTAAAAAGACTCGTGCGTGCGGTTATTGGGTCCTCCCTGCGTATTTAAGTTGGACGTCAACGACAATCGTCTACTACTTTGCTTTTTTATTTTACTTTTTATCAATATTTTTTTTATTAATCTAAATCTCTATTTTAAGCATTTGTTTTCGATTTAAGTTTTCCACTATGTGCAATTGTGGATGGACACATCGATGATATTTTGCTGTATCATAATCAAAATCTATAATTTCATTACTGGAACAATTAAATCTTCACCAAAAATAAAATAAAATAAAATAATTGATGAATGCTTCTTTTGTTTCTTTTTGTTGATTTTCTTAATTACGTAATCAAAATTTAGAAACGTCTATCTTACAAATTGATATGATTGGCAAAATCTTGGTTCTTTTGCATGCAAACTCGAATGATTTAGATCTGCATTGTCAGAAGGTATTTAATTGATTAAATAAGACAAGAAATAGGTAATCAAAATCTAATCAAAATTCTCTTTTTTTTTTTGAATGAATGTAAAATTTATTCAAAAGAAAAACAGTGTTACATCAGGTGCTTCAGTTTTGAATTCTATATGATTCAGATAAAAGTCTAATTAATCAATAATATGATTCGGCCGTTTCTTTTTGTTTTCGGGTTTAAATCGCTATCGAAGCTTCATAACGGAAAATTAAAAGACTCGTGCGTGCGGTTATTGGGTCCTCCTGCGTATTTAAGTTGGACGTCAACGACAATCGTCTACTACTTTGCTTTTTATTTTACTTTTTATCAATATTTTTTATTAATCTAAATCTCTATTTTAAGCATTTGTTTTCGATTTAAGTTTTCCACTATGTGCAATTGTGGATGGACACATCGATGATATTTTGCTGTATCATAATCAAAATCTATAATTTCATTACTGGAACAATTAAATCTTCACCAAAAATAAAATAAAATAAAATAAAATAAAATAAAATAAAATAAAATAATTGATGAATGCTTCTTTTGTTTCTTTTTGTTTTCGGGTTTAAATCGCTATCGAAGCTTCATAACGGAAAATTAAAAGACTCGTGCGTGCGGTTATTGGGTCCTCCTGCGTATTTAAGTTGGACGTCAACGACAATCGTCTACTACTTTGCTTTTTATTTTACTTTTTATCAATATTTTTTATTAATCTAAATCTCTATTTTAAGCATTT
Source organism: Brassica carinata (assembly GCA_016771965.1). Classification (NCBI taxonomy): domain Eukaryota; kingdom Viridiplantae; phylum Streptophyta; class Magnoliopsida; order Brassicales; family Brassicaceae; genus Brassica; species Brassica carinata. Next base: position 7,897,783 of record CM028688.1, read on the forward strand.
GTTTTCGATTTAAGTTTTCCACTATGTGCAATTGTGGATGGACACATCGATGATATTTTGCTGTATCATAATCAAAATCTATAATTTCATTACTGGAACAATTAAATCTTCACCAAAAATAAAATAAAATAATTGATGAATGCTTCTTTTGTTTCTTTTTGTTTTCGGGTTTAAATCGCTATCGAAGCTTCATAACGGAAAATTAAAAGACTCGTGCGTGCGGTTATTGGGTCCTCCTGCGTATTTAAGTTGGACGTCAACGACAATCGTCTACTACTTTGCTTTTTATTTTACTTTTTATCAATATTTTTTATTAATCTAAATCTCTATTTTAAGCATTTGTTTTCGATTTAAGTTTTCCACTATGTGCAATTGTGGATGGACACATCGATGATATTTTGCTGTATCATAATCAAAATCTATAATTTCATTACTGGAACAATTAAATCTTCACCAAAAATAAAATAAAATAAAATAAAATAATTGATGAATGCTTCTTTTGTTTCTTTTTGTTGATTTTCTTAATTACGTAATCAAAATTTAGAAACGTCTATCTTACAAATTGATATGATTGGCAAAATCTTGGTTCTTTTGCATGCAAACTCGAATGATTTAGATCTGCATTGTCAGAAGGTATTTAATTGATTAAATAAGACAAGAAATAGGTAATCAAAATCTAATCAAAATTCTCTTTTTTTTTGAATGAATGTAAAATTTATTCAAAAGAAACATCCAGTGCTTCAGTTTTGAATTCTATATGATTCAGATAAAAGTCTAATTAATCAATAATATGATTCGGCCGTTTCTTTTTGTTTTCGGGTTTAAATCGCTATCGAAGCTTCATAACGGAAAATTAAAAGACTCGTGCGTGCGGTTATTGGGTCCTCCTGCGTATTTAAGTTGGACGTCAACGACAATCGTCTACTACTTTGCTTTTTATTTTACTTTTTATCAATATTTTTTATTAATCTAAATCTCTATTTTAAGCATTTGTTTTCGATTTAAGTTTTCCACTATGTGCAATTGTGGATGGACACATCGATGATATTTTGCTGTATCATAATCAAAATCTATAATTTCATTACTGGAACAATTAAATCTTCACCAAAAATAAAATAAAATAATTGATGAATGCTTCTTTTGTTTCTTTTTGTTTTCGGGTTTAAATCGCTATCGAAGCTTCATAACGGAAAATTAAAAGACTCGTGCGTGCGGTTATTGGGTCCTCCTGCGTATTTAAGTTGGACGTCAACGACAATCGTCTACTACTTTGCTTTTTATTTTACTTTTTATCAATATTTTTTATTAATCTAAATCTCTATTTTAAGCATTTGTTTTCGATTTAAGTTTTCCACTATGTGCAATTGTGGATGGACACATCGATGATATTTTGCTGTATCATAATCAAAATCTATAATTTCATTACTGGAACAATTAAATCTTCACCAAAAATAAAATAAAATAATTGATGAATGCTTCTTTTGTTTCTTTTTGTTTTCGGGTTTAAATCGCTATCGAAGCTTCATAACGGAAAATTAAAAGACTCGTGCGTGCGGTTATTGGGTCCTCCTGCGTATTTAAGTTGGACGTCAACGACAATCGTCTACTACTTTGCTTTTTTATTTTACTTTTTATCAATATTTTTTTTATTAATCTAAATCTCTATTTTAAGCATTTGTTTTCGATTTAAGTTTTCCACTATGTGCAATTGTGGATGGACACATCGATGATATTTTGCTGTATCATAATCAAAATCTATAATTTCATTACTGGAACAATTAAATCTTCACCAAAAATAAAATAAAATAAAATAATTGATGAATGCTTCTTTTTGTTTCTTTTTTGTTGATTTTCTTAATTACGTAATCAAAATTTAGAAACGTCTATCTTACAAATTGATATGATTGGCAAAATCTTGGTTCTTTTGCATGCAAACTCGAATGATTTAGATCTGCATTGTCAGAAGGTATTTAATTGATTAAATAAGACAAGAAATAGGTAATCAAATCTAATCAAAATTCTCTTTTTTTTTTTTTTCGAATGAATGTAAAATTTATTCAAAAGAAAAAAAAACAGTGTTACATCAGGTGCTTCAGTTTTTGAATTCTATATGATTCAGATAAAAGTCTAATTAATCAATAGAATCTATGTAGCTTCATGTATGGTCCCGTGTCCCAAACCAAACGACTAGAGCTTCTTCAAGGTACTTATGGCCTAATCCTTTTACTGAAAGTAACCTGATACGGATGGTTTTGTCCACAAATTTGATTACGCTGTCCTCCTGTTGTGGTTGTTCACCATGGCGACGAGAGTTACGTTCCCTCCAAATGCTATGTAGCGTTGTTTGGAAGGCATATCTGAGAAGATAAGTTTTTGTTGATTTATCACTTGCCTTTGATAAGATATCCACAAGTTCACTCCAATTGGTTGTGAATTCTGCAAGCAAGATTCCTCCCACGAGAGCTTTCCAGATTTTTGCTGAGTAGGGACAGCTAAAGAACAAGTGTTGACAAGTCTCTTGAACTGTTTGACATAGCACACAGCTTGTATTAATGCCTGCTCCCCATAATTGCATCCGATCACCTGTTTGCAGTCTGTTTCGTAGAGCAACCCATAGTAGAAAAGAATACTTTGGTGTTGCCTGTGGAAACCAAACTGCTTTACTCCACGGACATGTTTCATGTGCGTTACGAAGAAGAAGCCAAGTTTTTGCTGTTTAGAACTTGCTTGCAAATTTATGTACCGCCTGTTTCCACAAAGGAATGTCTTCATCCAGTGTTACTATACTTCGTATGAGATCTATCTCATCCTCCACCTCGTTCAACTGCCTTACTCGGTGCCTTCGTCTTCTACGGTTAACAAGAATGTCTGCAACCATAGCAGTATCAGCAATGCCAAGATCTATTACACCTCTATCTCCCAACTTATCTTTTAAGCATCCAAGCCCAGACCATGTATCATACCAAAATGAAGTGTTCTTCCCATTTCTAATCTCCATTTTATGAAAATTCCTTGCAATATCTCTGACCTTTAGGAGTTTCTTCCACATCCAAGAACCAGTACTTGTGCTTCTCTTTACCGACCAGAATGAGCCTTTTCTGATTAGATAACACTTGATCCATTGTAACCATAACGAGTTAGAAGATGAAACAAGTCTCCATATCAACTTTAAGCTGTGCACCATGTTGATTTCTTTCAAAGGTCTTAACCCCAGCCCACCTTCCTTCTTTGGCAAGCAGACATCTTTCCAGCAAACCTTAGCCTTACTTGTTTTCAGCTCTGTCCCAGACCAAAGAAAAGCAGAGCAGAGACTCTCAATTTCCTTCAAGCAACTACTCGGGAGTCGGAAAGCAGATAACCAGAAATTAGCCATGCTAGTAATAACTGAATTTATTAATTGTAACCGTCCTGCAAAGGATAAAAACCGACCAGTCCAAGACCTCATTCTTCTTCTCACTTTCTCAACTAGAGGCATATAATCAGTGATCGTCATTCTCTTAGTTAGAAGAGGGAGTCCCAAATATCTGATTGGTAACTGACCAGAGGCAAAAGGGAACCGCGCAAGAATATCTGCTGTGTGTTCTTCTGAGGTACCAGCAATATAGAGTGTGGATTTTTCAAGACTTATTTTTAGACCACTTACTTCTGCAAACTCAGCAAAAACTGCAAGAATCCCCTCTATAGATCTCTTGGTTCCGTCAGTAAACACCAACAGATCATCTGCGAAGCACAAGTGCGTTAACAGGATGTTCTGACACTTTGGATGGTATCCTATGACTTTGCTCTCGGCTGCTCTGTCTAGCATTCTCGATAATACATTCATACAGATGACAAACATGTACGGAGAGAGAGCACATCCCTGCCTTAGTCCTCTTTTACTCTGAAAAAACCCAGCCAATTCCCCATTAACTTGTACTGAGAAAGAAGGAGTGCAAACACATAGTTCAATCCAGTGCACAAATTGCTCAGGCAATCCCAATGCTCTCAACGTGTTCAACAGAAACGGCCAGTGTACTGAGTCGAATGCTTTTGCAATGTCAATCTTCATAGAACACCGAGGTGATATATCTTCTTTATGGTAATCCATTAAAATCTTTGTAGCTAGCAACAAGTTTTCAACCAACAGCCTATCTTTTATAAAAGCAGATTGATTGTAGGAGATGCATTGAGGAAGGGTACCTTTTAAACGGTTTGCAATAATCTTAGAGATCACCTTGTATAGCACATTACAGCAGGAGATCGGCCTGTAATCCTTCATCTCTATTGCACTGTCTTTTTTTGGTATGAGAGCAAGGATAGTTGTATTTAATCCCTTTGGTAAGAAGCCTTTACTGAAGAAAGATTGCACAGCTGTGGTGAAGTCTCTTTCAATCACATTCCAAGATGTCTTAAAAAATTCAGTAGTGTAACCGTCTGGCCCCGGAGATTTGTTACTTGGCATCTGAAACAACACATCTCTTATCTCCTCATTAGTCACCTGCTTAATAAGTGCGTTACTTTCCTCTTCAGAACATCGAAACTGCAGTATTTGTTGTAGCTCTTCCACTGATCTATTTTGTATATCTGGCGGTTCATATGATAAGAACTCCTTAAAGAATCTCTCCGCTTCATTCTTTATTTCTTCCTGAGATGCAACCACCTCTCCTGATGAACATTTTATTTCTCGAATTGAGTTTCTTGTCTTTCTTATACTTGCAGCACTGTGGAAAGCTTTACTGTTATGATCCCCTACTTGTAACCAGTGGAGCTTGGAGCGCTGTTTCAAAACCTTCTCTTCAATGTCTGAAATCCTTATCCATCTCTGATAAGCAGTTAACTCTTCCCTTATGTTTCAAAATTCTCTTTCAATCTAACTGATTTTATTTCTTTTTAAATAACTCAAATTAATTCTCAACAAAAAAAAATTTTAACGTTAGTATCCATTTTGTGATTCCAGTCTAGAAGTAATAATGTTGTCTTACAAACTTTAATCACATAATAAGTGCTATATTGGTCTCATGGGACGACATTTTCATGAGGCGTGGGCCAACACCACTGACCAGAAATGGTAGAGCTACAGGCGACCCGCGTGTAAATTGCCTTTTTTCTTTTGTTCGTGTGATTAGACATTCAATTATTACATCTTTTCTACGTTTAATGCATAAAGAGTTCTCTACAATTACGTAGAATTAAAACTTGCGAAAATCTAAAACTTGGGAATAGTCATCGTCGGTGGATTGTACTTTCTCCGACAAAGACTCCGTTTTGCAAAAAAGCTATTCCTAGATCCCAAAAATCATGTTTGGGTCAAGATATCGTGTTTATACAATATTGAAAAATATTCAATTAGATTAACGCGGCCCATTTAGAAAGTGCGTGTACCATGCCCATTACTGAAAAAACAGAGGAAAGAAAAAAACAAACAGTGGAGAAGAGGAAACCATCTTTACATCTCCTATGTCCTGTCCTCCACTCTGTGACCAGAATTATTTAAATTTAAATTTTTTAAAAAATCAAATAAAAAAAGAGGAAAACCCTAGCTTGCTTTCTCCGTCTTCCTCTCTCTCTCTAACCTTCGGAAAGTCTCGAGACTTTTGAGAATCGAACCTCCAAATATGTACAAGGAACGTAGTGGTGGGTCGTCGAGATCGGAGATCCTCAGCGGAGCAGTTGATCGGAAACGAATCAACGACGCACTCACCAAGAAGCTCGAGAAATCTTCGCCTTCCACCTCTAGAGCTTTCGCCTCCACTGCTAAACCTCAGCTTCCCGATGGTTTGTTTGTTCTTTAGCCCCTTCTCCTTCATATCTTTGAGTAGTTTATTTTGCATTGTCTGAATCGAATCCTTTTTTTTCGCAGTGGAATCTGAAACGGACAGTGAAGAAGGTTCGGATGTGAGTGGATCGGAAGGTGATGATGACACCTCGTGGATCTCGTGGTTTTGTAATCTGAGAGGGAATGATTTCTTCTGTGAGGTTGCTGAAGATTATATACAGGACGATTTCAATCTTTGTGGGTTAAGTGGTCAGGTTCCTTACTACGACTATGCGCTTGATCTCATTCTTGACGTCGAGTCTTCAAACAGTAAGTGGATGTGTTATGGTCTTTGTCTGAAAGTTTGGAAACTTTTGTGTCTGAAATGTTTTGTGTCATCTTGTTAGGTGAGATGTTTACTGAAGAACAGAATGAACTTGTGGAATCAGCTGCTGAGATGCTGTATGGTCTTATTCATGTTCGTTACATTTTGACTACTAAAGGAATGGCTGCTATGGTTAGTGTTGTACTCTTTTTTTAGTATTCTCGTGCTTTTGATTTCAACCTTTGCTTATTGACTTCTCTTATGTAGACTGAGAAGTACAAGAACTGTGACTTCGGGAGATGCCCAAGAGTTTTCTGTTGCGGACAGTCTTGTCTACCTGTTGGACAATCTGATATCCCGAGATCGAGTACGGTGAAGATATACTGCCCAAAATGCGAAGATATATCTTACCCGCGATCTAAGTTCCAAGGCAGTATCCTTTTTCTCATCTCAGCTCTGCTTCTTTTTTTTTTTTTTTGCTTCATTAGAACAGATCTGATGTTGAACATTTGCATAAATGCTGCAGAGAGACATGTTAGTGGTTATCATGTCTTAGTGTTTCCCCCTTAAATGATTTGTGCAGATATTGATGGGGCATACTTTGGAACCACATTCCCTCACTTGTTCTTGATGACATATGGGAACTTAAAGCCGCAGAAACCGACTCAGAAGTATGTGCCAAGAATCTTTGGCTTTAAGGTTCACAAACCATGATACTAGTGCTCTGGTGAAACATCTCGTAGCTCGGTTTCTGCGTCCTGATCTGAGCAGTTGAAACGCATACAATCATATATCATTGGGTGAAGGATGCGAGCTAAAATGAAAGAAACTCATGAAGTCCCAAGAAAACTGATGGCAACAGCCTGGCTCGTTGGTGGGAAGAAGACGGACACTCTGGTCTCTGAAGTATATTTCCCCAGTTAGTCGGATTTTTGTTTTCACTGTTGTGTTTGTCTACGAATTCATGGGTCTTTTATGTTCTTCGTCAAGCTTATTTTTATGCTGAAAACTCATAAATTGTTCAATTGAAGAGTTCAAATCATCTGTAGTATATTCTGAAACCTGGATTAGAAGGTTATTTTATTTGAACAAAACGATTCTAAAATGATATATACATTGAACTTACAAATTTATATCACAAATGAGAACACTATTACATTATTCTTTTTGATGATATATCAGCAGCACAAATGAGAACACACATAATTAAGCCTATCCAAATGTTGAGCAAGAATTAGCATTAAATCACATGTTTAAGAAATACTGTGATTTTTGTTGGGGTTGGTCGAGCAAATACAGTTGAGGTGAGGTTTAGAATTGGTTCCATGATCAAGAGAAGTAGAAAAAGCAAATCAAAACTCGAATAAAACATTGCTTCACGTCTAAACGCAATAGCGAGTCTTGAATCAAAACCATAGCAGTACTCCAAACACACAATTGTCAAAACAGAGAAACCAAATTATTCTGGAAAACGCAAAAGTAAATTGATTAACCCTCGATCTGCTCTCTCAACCTCCTGATTGTACTTCTAACGGTGACGGCACTGGCGGTGTTCATGGTGTAGGCACCACCGGCCTTGACCTTGCCACAGTCCTTGCATCCCCAGATACCAACAGCCTTTCGCTTCACTCCATACTTGCCGCAGAACTCACAGAAGTACTTGCTGTGCTGGCTGACTTCCATCTTCTTGATCTGCTTCCTGATACTCGCTCCATATCGAGTACCTATGTAACATATAAGTATAAATACACAAACCAGAGAGTCTAATCTAATATATATATATATATATATATTTCTATCAAATGTGAATGCGTCTAGTGATTAAAATGACGAAAGCTTCACTAAGTAACGAATCTAATCATACCATAGCTTCCTACAACCTAATCATCGTAAGCAATAACATAACGAGCTAATATAAGAAGCAACTCAAAGGCAGAGAGAGAGAGAGAGAGAGAGAGAGAAGGCTTACCGTACTTGCCGACGATTCCGACCTTCTTCGTTCTCTTCGCCTGTGGAAGGAGAGACAAAATAGAGTTAATCGCATGTTAGATCTTCAACATGATACTAAAGACATTACGAAGTAAGAAGAACAGTAACGCGTGAAGAGGAGAGATGTTCACCATTTCTCCAACCGAAGCACTGCCGCCGAAGATGTGAATACCCTAAGAAAGAGAGGCAAAACGCAGAGGAGAACTCACAGGGAAAAAAACCGTCTGCTATATATATGAAATTTTATTAGGGCATTGCTTCGTATGGGCCTCACATAAAATTATGGGCTTTCACATTTACGTAAAAGGTTTATCATGGGCTTTCTTTTATGGGATTTCACATTTATCCAACTCATAAAAGCGTTATCATTATTATTACTGCTTCTCTGTTTGTGGTAGTTTTATCTCAGTTTACCACTACTAAACAAGAGTTTCTTCGTTTCAGGTATAATTGGTTCACACTCGACAGTAATGCGGATTGTCTTGAGTTCTCGTATGATCTTGTTAACAGTAAATCATGCTCTGTTGAGCCCATTGACAAAAAAAAAAAGAAAAGTAAAAGCATGTTACAGTCATGTAAAAGTAAAAAGTAAAAAAAGAGAGAAGAAGACGGAAGAATCAAAGCAGGCAGGCACTATATCTCTTTCTCTTTCTCTCTCTCTCTTGCCTGAGCGAAACGTGTATCTTTGAGCACTGAAAGACCTAAACTCACCCAACCAACTCTCTTCCCAAATCCGAATCTGTGTCTTCTTTTGTATATTCACTTTCAATCTCTAGTTGGGGGAACTTACCTGGTAAATCTCTTCCTTTCAATCTCTGTTTGGATTTGTAGAAATAATGATCCATGGATTCGTTTTTTTGGCGTATTGCTGTTGTAGATTCTCAAGTTATTTTTTGTCTGAGCTACTTGTTGTCGACTCTTTTGTTTACTAGTTATCTACTATAATGGCTCCGATTCCAAACTTCACATCTGTTAATTTTGTTTACATGTTTGTTATGTCAGGGGATTTGATTAGGAAGATAATTAATGTTCGTCACTACAAAACACTGTATTTTAAGGATTACAAGGTTAACTTTTCTGTGATAGCTGCAATAGACAGAACCTAAATAAGACAGAACTCTTTCTAGCTAAAATGATGGAAGTTGATGATGTTGGTTCTTGTTAAGATGAGCTGTAACTGATTCTGGGGGTTTATGAGTTCATTTGTGTGTTTGTGTTGCTTGGAAATGAGCTGATAGATAATGTTCATGGATCACATCTATTTGACCACACTCAGATTTCTGCTGGAATCATAATTTAGAATTCCATTACAAAAGCTCTCTCTTGCTTCATTGTCAGTGTATGTCACTCGTACTAGCAATGCTTTTTTTTTGTGGCGTATTAAATTGCTCTTTTGACCATATGTTTAATGATTGGCTATGTGCAGGATTACTAAAAAGATGGATCAATCTTTTATTTTGATTTTCCATTAGCTTTCTCAATTATTTTGTTGAGGCTAATATTGCAAACATTTAACAACTTTCAATACCTCAAATGGATGATGGTGGGCATCGGGACAATGGTCGGCATAAAGCACCTCAGGGCCAGGTATCTTGACAGTCTTTTACAAATCCCAAAAGCTACATCATTTTAAGTGGGAATGTATACATCTTATATTAGCTTAACACCATTCATCAAGCTGCTTAATACTTCCAACTTTCAGTTTTTTAATGGGAATGTGTACTTGTTCATGAAACAGTGGATGATGCAGCATCAACCATCGATGAAACAAGTCATGTCAATAATAGCAGAGCGTGATGCAGCGATCCAGGAGAGAAACCTAGCGATATCAGAGAGAAAATCAGCAGTAGCTGAAAGGGACATGGCATTCCTCCAGCGAGACACAGCCATCGCCGAGCGGAACAACGCCATAATGGAGAGAGACAGCGCTCTTTCAGCTCTGCAATACCGTGAGAACTCCATGTCTACTACTCCTGGTGCTGCCAATATGGCGGCTTGTCCACCGGGATGTCAAATGCCACGTGGTGTCAAGCACATTCACCATCCACAAATGCATCATCAGCAACAACATCACATGCTTCAGTTGAGTGATCATGCATATGATGAGTCCAGAGAAATGGAGCCAAACGATGTATCACCACCTCCAGGAACCGCCTTGGAATCTGCCAAACCGAAACGCGGCAAAAGAGTGAAAGACACAGCAAAGACCACTGCTAACAAGAGAGGGCCAAAGAATCCGAGGAAGGTTAAGAAAGAGAAGGAGGACGACTTGACCAAGATAATGTTTGTGAAGACGACCCTTGAATACGGGGAAGAAGAGACAAGCAAGAACCTCCTAATAGGATCCAAATCGGATTGGAAAAACCAAGAGATGGTGGGGCTTAACCAGGTTGTTTATGACGAGACAACAATGCCACCACCTGTATGTTCATGTACTGGAGATCTCAGACAGTGCTACAAATGGGGAAACGGTGGTTGGCAGTCATCGTGTTGCACAACCACGATATCAATGTATCCGTTACCAGCACTGCCCAACAAAAGACATGCTCGAGTTGGTGGAAGGAAAATGAGTGGAAGCGCGTTCAACAAGCTTCTGAGCCGGCTTGCTGCAGAAGGGCACCATGATCTCTCAAACCCGGTTGATCTCAAGGACCATTGGGCAAAGCACGGTACAAACCGCTACATCACGATCAAATGATGATTAGGTTTGAGTTGTTCTTATGACACACTATCTGATTTTAAGTCGTCTCTACTAGACTCAAATAAAAATTTGTATGTGAAGCCAATGTTATGTTGTAACTATGTAATAGAAAAAAAACCTTAGTAACACATTAAGATGCACAAATGTTCATCTGTTTTCCTTTTAATCAACCAATGTCATTAGTACCTCTCGAGAGCTTATGTTATGTTGGTTGCTAACTTGCTATGCTTTGCTTCTGACTTGTGAGTGGAGCGACGATGTAAGGTCACCTGAAACTCTCTTTGTGCTCTAATAGACGAAAAGGCTAACTATATTATACAAAAGAAATGCAAAATTTGGAATCTATATAATGATCGACTCCGCATGTTAATGCTGCACCTATTAGTAAAATGATTTTGGGCATTATCATTGTCCCAAAAAGGCATTGTTAAAAGACAATACTTAACTTGCTTGAGTTCTCTCAGTCAAGAGTTTTGAGAATATGTTGTATGTTGTTATCCATCAACCACATATGTTGTTTCTGAGCATAGATATATTTGCGTTGTGATATATATATATATATATATATCGCTTGTTTTATCCTCAACAATCTTAAGAATACTTTCTGATATGTTGATTGATCTAACTTTTATACAGTGTTTGTTAATTGTATAAAATCAGACTATATATTCTTAAGATCTTACAATGAAATCTGATTGGATTCTTTTGAGCCTACCCTTTAATCATCTCACTTCACGATTTGTTCGATCTGTCTATAAGCTTTTGGCTGCTTTTTTTAGGGACCCCTTTGACTTTGAGCCAGGGAGCTAAGAAATAGACTAAGTTAATGGGAGAATCAGTTTTTTTCTTCCTCTTCCAAGTTGTAGATTAGAAAAAGAACATGCTTAGAGTGCAATACAAGTAAAGTAGACAAAATCGAGTAAACATATTGATTTGGAAAGTGAATAGATAGGTGACGTGGAAATATTCATGGTTTACATGAATAAAAGTTAGGTTGTCTGTTTTAATGACTTTGTTGTCCTTTCAAAGGGTCCAGTCACAAGAGCACACCACCGTGTTTCTCTCATACCCTCGTTTCATTGATTTATTAAGCAGCTACTAAACTCTACAGCATTAAAAACATGTCCTTTAGAAAATGGTCCATGGATTCAAACAAGTTAAAGAGAGCTTGACTATGATTCTATCACTTGTATTCACAGGCTAGACTTAGAAATATCAAATAACATAAAAATGTGTATATTTCAGCCACTTTTTATATATAATGATATAACAAACCTTCTTTATGTAATTCTTCTGTAAAGTCCTATTCAAGTACTCTTTTTCGTATAGTATTTAATCATTAAGAAAATAAAACTGATGAATTCAAATGTATTAATGTGAAATCGTCTAGTGATGAATATTAGTGTTGGCATCGTATTGAATGATTAGTCGAGCATCGAGAGATGTTGTTTATTATGGAGGTAACTTATTTAAATCGCGGATCAGATGCTCCAGACAGGTTGTATCTACATGCAGTTTACGTATTTTGTGGCATAGTTTCTGGATAAATATAGCTTGCTATCTTCGTATTATATAATACCCTATATAATATATGTTCTTAATATAAAACACTAACCGTGGAAACACCAAATATTGATTTTATTAATACCTTAATGGTGCAAGGAGGCATGCTACGAACGTGCAACTGCAACCTTATTTTACGCAAACAAAAAAAAAAATACAGATACAATACAAGCCATAAAACAATAATATCCAATAATGAGTAGTCACGTGTTTTTGCTACGTCTATGCATTACGTGATGGACTTAATATTACAAGTGTCATTCTGATTGTGCATATCCTAATAAGAGCTGTGTTCACATGTCCCCTGCGGAGTCGTATTAATTCCAAGCCAACTAACTTTGTGGAATTCATATAATATATAGTTTTCGTTTTGGCCCGTACCGAGTTTTCTTTGAAATCAATTGACCATAATATGAATTAATTAAGGTTCTGTGTGTAATATAGAATGTTCATAAACATTCTATTCATCTCATTTGCAAACACAAACAAGATATGTTTCAAAACAGTGTTATCTTCCCTTTCGCTTTTTTTTTCGTAACAAATCATTGGATTAAGTCTGATTAAACATATCCTTGCCAGTTGTACGTTATATTAGTTTGAACTTGAAGCTTAACCCATTAATGTGAATATTGCTTTATTGTCAGAGATTATTAATTACTGAGATATACTTTCGCAATGTCATCGCATTTTCAGTGTTTATGAACTATATAGTATATGGAGAAATTTATATAAAATACTGACAATAAATATTTACTTATATGACTAGATTAAGATGATAATCACTCTAACAAATCATGGTACTTTGCCCCCATTTAAACCGGTTAATTTTTCTGGGAGCTTGATTTCGTTCACGCAAAGAGACAAACTTTTTCCGGGTTCTATTGCGTAAATAATAAAAACCTCGGATTTTGTAACAGTTGGCCGCAAAAACTACTAATGGATATCGGAAAAGGACTCTGTGAAAAATAATCATAGCTGATATACTATATGTGTTTAATATTAAAACAACATAAAGTTAAAACAATAATCATAAGAATCGGGTAAAAATGTCAAAAAAGGTATCGATCTGTTTTTAGGCTCAACAAGGTAAGCATAAAGGAAAGACTCGAGAAATGATACCAAAACCTCCAAATAAAAAGAAAAGACAAGATAGTTGTATCCCCACTAAGAAAAACATATATCCTCAAACAATCAATTTAGTCACAACATATCTAACATATAGTAGCCAATCCACCACAATAACATGTTAAATTACTATTTTGGTGTAAAAATCTAAAATTTATTAATATTTTTAAATCCAAATGATATGATAGAGAAAATTTTATTCTAATTTATCTCTATTTCTTTTTCTAAAATAAATATTGTTATTTTCTTTAAATATAAAACAGCATTTTATTTTATAATAAAAATATATTATTTCACAGATATACATTAAAGTAAATTTTATATCTTTTATATAATTTTTTTATTTACAAGAAAAATAGAAAAATATAATATTAGAGAAGGTCTAACATTGTTCTTGCTAGCAATTACATAAAACACGTTTATATATAAATAAAATTTTGAACTTCGCACGTCTAACATATCAACAAAACGAGTCATTTCTAAATTTATGAGAATAAAATTTTGAACTTCGCACTTCTAACATATCAACAAACACGTCGTTTGTAAATTTATGAGTAAATAAGTAGGCCTAGCTACCTCAATGTTTTACACAAATACATGTCTCTTTCCTCAATTTTATGACCTTAACAATCTTAATATAACCTTAGAGTAGTGGTGGAAAAAAAATAGAAATACATTGAAAGCTAGCAGGCCATTGATTTGATTTAACTTTATGGTATTAAATATCGACAGTTAGAGTTGGTTCGGTAACATTTATTTCTCTGTCTCTCTTCTTTATAAATCTTTCATCGACCATGACTTTCTCACGTGCCCTCCTCCCTTTCTTCTTCCTTCACCACCACCGCCATTAATACAAATACTCTCATCTTCTCCTTCTCTCTCATCAATGGAGTCTCTCATCGACCCTAGCCATGGCGATTCTCACTCTTCATCTCTGGACAGTCTTAAACCCAGTGTCCTAGTCATCATCCTCATCCTCCTCATGACTCTCCTCATCTCCGTCTCCATCTGCTTCCTTCTCCGCTGCCTCAATCGGTGTAGCAGCCACCACTCTCCTCTCTCTCCACCTTCCTCCTCCTTCTCCTCCGATTCCCTCCGATTCTCCAATCGCCGAGTCTCTCCCGAGACGGAACGTTCCTCGGTCCTCGACTCTCTCCCGGTTTTCAAATTCTCCTCCGTGACTCGCCGATCTAGCGCCTCTACATCCAGCGACTGCGCTGTTTGCTTGTCGAAGTTCGAGCCGGACGATCAGCTCCGTCTTCTCCCTCTCTGCTGCCACGCGTTCCACGCTGACTGCATAGATATCTGGCTCGTGTCGAATCAGACGTGTCCTCTGTGTCGCTCTCCTCTGTTCGCGTCGGAGTCTGATCTCATGAAGGCTCTCAACACCTCCGCAGCTCTTGGAAACAACAACGGCGGGGGAGGAGGAGGAGGAGACAACAGTTTCCGTCTCGAAATCGGATCTATCAGCCGTCGCAACAATCCGACTCCAGAGTCCGGCGACCAGCACCGGTCTTACTCGCTCGGGTCGTTTGATTACGTTGTCGACGACGTGGAATCAGAGATATCTGAGTCGAACTTCAATTACAGAAACGCGTCGCGAAAACAGGACGACGCGACTGCGACTGCGGTTGCGGTTGCCACGTCGGATTCTAATGCGGCGTTTGAAGCGAGTTTGGCGGGGGAGATAGGTAACGAGGGCTCGAGAAGCTGGCTTAAGGATTACGTGGACAGACTCTCGCGTGGTGTTTCGTCTCGTGCGATGTCGTTTAGAAGCTCCGGGAGATTTTTTACCGGGAGTAGTAGGCGGAGCGAGGAAATGGCGGTGGTGGATTTAGAAGCGAATCAAGCCGGAGAGGAGATAAGTGAGCTTTTCAGGTGGATTTCAGGTGTGTGACTAATGAGTGAGTCTCACGTTTTGTTCATTCACTTGGGTCTGTACATATAAACAGTGTCTGAAGAAGGCTTTACGGATATTTTTTTGTTTGGTTTTGTCATTTTCTGGTGGTGATAGAAGAGATGGATTTTCTAATCACAAATGATATTATTAATGGTCTATTACAAGGCCCATTATAAGGCCCAAACAAATTCGAATGAGTGAGTTTACAATGTCAATGCATAAAATCCAACCAAACAACATTCCTGAAGCTCTCCAGGATCATATTACCCTCTTCTGGTTGCAGTAAGAGAGACAACATCAAAATCGACACTGTGCACGAATGCGAATAGATACATCCACTTTTTTGGGAGAAGAGATGTTGAAACAGCCAGCTTTGTTCGGAAGTAAGGACAAGATGTTGCTTAGAACATCTTCAGGGAGCAAGATAATATGCATCTTGAGTCTCAAGGGAGTGTCCAACTTGTTCGTATCCACAGAACATAACTTCTCCCTTTCTTGAAAGTGCCTGAAACAAACGACGCACTTAAGTTTTAGAGAAAGCAATTGACACATAAACAGAGAGAATATAAAGATTTAGTGCAACTCAGAAGCTATTGTCTTTAATACTAGCATCAGGGGAGAGTAAAGTTTAAACAAAACATCTGTAAAGGTCAACAGTGTGAATTCCCTGAGCCAACATCTAAGATCATAAAACTAGAAAGCTCCCCGTACTCGATTTACAGATAACTGTTTTACAGATCACGAGATTACACAAGCTTTGCAGCAACCATCGAAGACAGACTGATCAATTAAGTCTCAGTTGCTAATAAATTTTTTTTTGTAACCATCAATGACAGACTTATCTTTTAGATCTATAGCCGCCACTTTAGTTCTGTAATGGACCGGAAAACAAATATATGAACTACCATCACAAGTTAACAACTTAATTAAAAATGCAAGAACCCAAGTTACATTGAAGGGCTTATCAATTATCATCAAACAAAAGATTAGGATAATCAAACAACACCTACGAACTAGTGAGATGCTATGATTCAAAAAAAAAACAAAATCGACTTGAAACATCTGGTAAAAATCCTGATACGCTTTCATAAGGAAAGTCCACTGCACCCAAGCTGAGAAACCAAAGAGATGATTTCAAATCAACTAAGTAGTAAAAAAAATCACAAACGTAATCGCACCTCTCTTGACCAGCAGTATACCATATCTGAGCTTTGACGACTTTGAGTATCTTGGTAGCTAACTCAACACCAGTAGTAGACTCAGATTCGAGATTTTCCATGCTCGGTAGCAAGCTCCAACCTTTAAACCACCTCGACAACCAAGAGAGCGTCTTCTCTGCTGGTTACTCCGAAAAGGCTAAAAACAACGCAATTCGAAACCATTAGTTATTGCAAGAGACAGAATCACAAGAAGCAAAAACAGGTGATTTCAATGTACAGAGATAATCCCACAAACCTTAGTCACCGGAAACCGTTTATCGCCGGTAAAACACACAAACTGTAGCCGGTGATCAAAACAAACCAAATCCCATCAAAGACTCAACGGCGTTGATTCCCTCTACCTAAATCCACGAGCTTCTTCGATCGATTCGCGCAAAACGACGCCGCTTCGGAGATATGTGGCTTCTCCCCCGCCGTTACCTCGCCGGCATTTCCGACAAACTCCGATGGAAACCTGCTTTTCCGTTTAAACGGACAGTTAGGTCTCGCCCTCACCAACGGACTCAAGCAGAAACCCAACCCCGTCGCAATCTTCCTCCTCCCCGGAGTTTTCATCGCCGGAGTTCTTCTCGTTCTCCCCGGCGTCTCCTCGATTGATCCAGACGGTACCTCACTGTCATCCTCTCCTCCCGTATCTCTAGCAGGCGACATTCCTCGACAGCCGGAGAGTACGTCCTCGACGGTGGTGGGTTGCTTCTTGGAGCGACCGGTGGAGAGAAACGAAGAGATCCACGACCGTGACGACGACGACGACGAAGAAGACTCGTTGGAATCAGATCTGGCCCTGAATGGATTGGAGATTCTCGAAACTTTACCTCCTTTTGGTTTCTCCGATCGATTCGATTCGAAATCCTTGCCGGAGACTCCGAGATCTCCTCCTTCTCCGGCGTCGAGAATCAGGAGGGGAGGAGGATTACTAGATTTGCGCGATAGACGATGGTTGTCGTTGTTGTTCTCTTCCACGGCGATTGAAGCTGCGAGGGAGAGGAGACGTTCATGGAGACAAGAAGCGCAGACGCCGACGGTACTTGTGAGATCGACGGTGTGTCTTTTACACCTCATCGGAGAAAAAAGAAGAAAAACAAAGTCTTTATTCCCAGAAAGTTGTGGTGATTGGATAACATGTAAGAAGGAAGAAGAAGGAAGAAGAAGAGGATCTGGTGGTAAAGATTTTGTCTTCTTCTAAGATCTCTCTGTTTTAAGATAGAGAGAGAGAGAAGAAAGCATTCTCTGTTTTGTCGGGATAAAGAGAGATGAGAGAGAAAGCATCTATGAGAATCACCGTAGAAAAAACGGAAAAGTTTAGTATGCAAAGCACATCATTTTGACACATCATCATCATTTTAACTATTTTTTAACCTTGTGCTTATTGCAGAAGATAAAGCTACTTATAGTTGACATTGCTTTATTTTTCTTATTTGGACCAATACCATTGGATATGAATGGGATACGTAGTGATTAGTACCTCAGCCACTGACTTGGAAAAAAATCAACAGTTGAATGGAGATAACTTTAAATCCAGTGTATTATATAGAAATCTTAACGGGAAGCCTGTGACCGGTGGCTGGTAGAAGCCGACAAGTGCATTAGGTGATCCATCATCGTTTCCAACATCCCACACGAATGTTCGTCCGTTTCTTCAACCGCTTGCCACGTGCCCTCCCTAACCATCATCCTAGGCCTAAATTCAACTTGGGCTTTTCCAAAGTTTTCCTTATTTATTGGGCCTTTTAAATCCAGTTAATGCCGTCTTTCCGACAGAATCTGTATTGTGGAGGTTCCCTTGGAACTTCAACATTCGAACATTCAAACGCATCTCAATCTTATCTTCATTAGTTTAGAGCATGTAGGGTTCTTATGTTGTTTTCTTACATGATCATTACCATCACACGTTGTTCCTGATCGTTTTCCCCCATCAGTGGCGAATGTAGGATTCTTTTTTGGTGGGGGCAAATCTTTCATAAGCTTAAAAAAATATAGGTAACAATGATATTTAATAGGATAATGATAAGTTTATACGGTTGTATAGATAAAGCCTAGCGTTAGTTGGATAAGTAGAGTTCATGTTTATCTCCTACTTTGTAGGGAACTCGACTTGTATAAATACGGTTGTAAACGTCGAACATAATAATTTGATATTTTGGCATGGTATCAGAGCCCACGTCTAACATAATAACACAGAAACATTCTTGATATTTTGGTAATATTTACTAAGAAAAAATAACTAAAATTTAAGCATATTAAACAAATTATGAAAATTTCATGGTGGCACTTGACCTCCTCTCCTTGGGTAGTGTAGGTTCACCACTGTCCCCCATTAAAGATCAATGCTGCCAAACCTAGCGAAGATGTGTTTGAGGAAGTCAGAGATTTATTTGCATCGTGAAACTTGTTCTCATCCAAACAAACAGGTTTCGGTATAGTCCTCTTACGGATTCTGTGTATTAGTTATTATCAGTGCTTGGTTTGGCTCTATATTTGTCACCATCACAGACTAGGTCTCGCCGAACAAAACAAAACATAGACTTCCAAGTCCACTTGCCTTTTCGTGTACGTTGGGTTTATAAATGTGTGCTCATGTTATGTATATGCAAGCATCTCTACATTTTAGATGTTTCCACTATAATACATCCACATAATATTCCTAGACTGGCCCATCACCCATGAATACTTTGCTTTCATCTGATTATGTATCCTCACACTAGCCAGGCCCAATCCCACTAGTGTAATAATATCTTTGAACTTGTTATTTACACCATTTCTTTAGGAGAAATTTACGTTTTGACATACTTTACCCACTGTCTTTACATTTTAACACACTTCTCACCTGAGATGTACTTTAGGCCCGCTTTTTGTATTTTATCGGACAAAATTGTTTCTGGTTCAGTGTAGATGATTTAATCTGAAAATAGGCTAGTATAGTTTTTTCTTAAAAACTCTTTAGATATCTATTCGTTGGCATCCACAAAGGAGCAGACAGTAGATGGCTAAGAGAAGCATGGATGGGAGATGAGTTGTGGTCAGCAATCAGACGTTCTCCTGGGAAGTGGCGTCGTAAGGGATAAGAGTGAGTGGTGTGGTAATGTCAGGGGAAGCATGGTCATGGGAGATTAACTCAGTATAGGTATATCTACTAGTCGTGTGTGTTTTGTTTTGGTGGACATGGTTAGTTGTTTTGGGGTTAGACGACACATCTGGGGTGCTGTGGTTGTGGTCAGAGCTGGTTTGTTGGTTGTTGACGTGGTTGAGGTTTGAGTGGTTGGGGTTGGTAACCATGTGGTCAGTGGCTCTGGGAGAAGTAGTTTGGCGAGAGTGTGTCTTGGGAGATGCGATCAGGGTCAACGTTTAGCTAAGCATGTAAAGGTATGTAGTCTGTGGTCTGGCGAAGATGAAGGAGGTTAGAGACAGTGTTAATGTGGTCAGTGGCTTCGTGGTAAGGTGCAGTATGTATTGGGAGGGGTAGATGTGTTGTGGTTAAGCGAAATGGGGGTTGTGGTCAGCTGTGGATTCACCGGTCACTGCATCAGCACAAAATAATCTAGTTCAATCAAAAGTTTATGAGTTTGAAAAAACTTTCTTTCACAAACAAATGCCAAAAAAAGAAAAATTATGAGTGGTTGTTATCTCCGGTGGAAAGATACGGATATAAAAATTGAGATTTAATTTGCAACATCAAATGAGAGAGAGAATTACAAAAGATGAAGAAAGGTTAAACCTTTCATTATTTTGGTCGAAGAAACGCAATTGGTCGTCGGAGAATTTAGAAATCGGGTTCATAAGCTTTGTGTACTAAGTTGTCATCAGATAGATTGACTTTTTGGGTGTCGACGTCGGTGTAAATACTAATCGCCGGTGAAGTTTCGTCGGTGAAGTTGTGCCATTCCCATAAATCAATCTTCCATCGCCTCTGCTATTGCTTCCGCCTCCGTCTCGGTACCATATGTGAAAGGATAAAGAATTTAGATTTTAGGTTAAAGAACAAATGTGAGGTTGAAATTAGAAAGGGATTTTTGGTCAATTTACTCAATAAAAATATATGGTAAGTAGAAAGTATGTATAAGTGTTAATGGACAATGGAAAAGTATCTTCCAGTGTAATTTTTTCTTCCTTTAGTCCCCTCAAAAACATTCCACATTCATTGCATTATTATAATAATTCTGGTATATTAAATCCACTATAATCTTAAAATTCATATAATTAGCAAAATCTATGCAATGAATGTGGACTCTGAATAGAAACACCATGGGTGGTTCTTATTGATTCCTACAAATTACGGACTTTTACAATTTGGACTGATACGGTCCTTTTTAAATCTTTTCTTGTATTTTTCCAAAGTTAGAAAAAGGCAAGTCGATGACGCAGCTAAGCATAAGAAGGAAGAAGGACCGAAACAGCCAAGAAACTCACGTGGAAATCACTACATGTGACACATTTTGTTAAAAGATGACAAAGACATTCCTTACAGATTTGTGTGTGTTTTGTTTATTCTAGTTTGAGTGAGGATATTGATAATATGATTTGCTTTGTCAGTATATCTATTTAGGGTTTTTTGCGTTCGGCAGCATCTCAAATCAATTATAGACCAAAGACACCGACTTATCAATCATATATGCTTTGCCTTTCTCATTCCAACGTGCCTCCAATTTGATATATAAATGAATCTTGCACACGTATACGCCTTGAATTATTCTTATATCTTTATTTTAATAATTCTGGAAATTTTTAAGAATGAATAGAGTTGTCAAAAATAATTTATTTAACGAATTAGGGATTATGGAACTCCATGCTTTCCAGGCTTGCATGCAACACTTATTAGTGGAATACATACTTGTTGAGGATGGGATATATATTAATTTTATTACTTAATCACCTTTTTGCCAGCTTTAAAAACAACACTTCAAGAAACTGAAAAATACATATGTTTATGTATCACCATTGTAAAAAATATGCAGTTTTGATAGCATCTGTAGGTGGCAATAGCGATAGCAGTTTACTATTTGAAAATAGTTAATAATCAACAAACCCTACATGCATTAACTAATGATTCATATCATATGGAACCCTTTTTTTTTCCTTTTATATGAAACTATCTCATTTATCAAAAAATTCATAATAACTAATTGACTCGCATTGTACATATCGTCCGAACCTCCTTTCATACGTTACCGTTATACTATACTTACATAAGAAAAGAGTGATAGTAAACGATCAGTCTCTCGACACGAATAGAACTAACTAAGAATATATTTTCACTAACTAATAGGTACTTCATGAATATATAAATACTAATATACTATATGTATAGGTTCATACTAACTGAAGATACGATGTAAGTGTGGTAAAGAGAAAAAAAGCTATAGAAAAAAAACAAAGTGGAAATGTGGAATCTCTCTCACTCACTCTGATATTTTCCCAAACGGCTCGAGCACAAGTCGTTGTCGACAAATCTTTACCACGTACAAGTTATAACCTAATGCTAAACAACAAAAAATCAATAATACTAGTCTAAGAAAATCAACTAGACACTTGATCACAATTCACATATGTATATCAGATACTTACAGAGGTAAATTTAAAATTTTATGAAGCTCGGCACTAGTCGTTCAACGATATCACTATATTCCATAAGAGGGATTTCTGTCCCTATACTTCTCGTCAGTGTGTAACCCGTGATTTAGATTTTCAAACAAGTTGGTCTTTCGACTTAATTGTGATTTCCGATTACTAAAACAATTCAATAGAACTGTAGCTCTTTGTGTTTCAATTATTCTTGTTTTTTTCAATTATTTTATGTTCTCCAATACCGATGAATAAACCTACGATCGTTCTTTCGACGTTTAGATTTGCGTTTACATTCTTGCGTTCTCATGTTATAATACAATAATCGTTAAAGAAATAAATTACATAGGCAAACAAACATATGGCCTGACATTCTTCACTAGCACTAACATCACTTTTACCTCGACACGTTTGGCTGACCAATAATGAAAAGTAAGTGGAGTGAATCATTAGTGTATGGAGACGTGTAAAAGAAGAGTAGATGTCACTGCCTCAACAATGGAGAAAAATTACATCCAATCATAATAAAGTTTGTTTCATATATCTTTCACATCCCATCCTCTTCCTCGTTTTGTTTCCACAAAAACATATTAATAATTATTATTTTTTGACAATTTAAAATATGTGAATGGGCGTGTCGTAAGGGGCGGGTTTGCCGTGGAATTTGGTGATCACAGCCACTCTCATGTCACGATATCGTAACAAAATTGAGCATATAGACGTTTGAAGTAAACCCATTATCCCGTATCGTCTTGTTAGTTGTCACACGCTATTTTTCATGCGTTAATAAAGCCCTTTTGAAATCCTGTTTTAAAGACCATATGTATAACCATTCAAGATCATATCAATGGTGTGGATATATTCCTGGAAGCCGAGTTGAAGAAAACAAAATTATTATTATTATTATAATTTTTTTTTTAGGAAAGCAAACTTAAAACACCTCACATGTGGTTACATCACGGACCTTCAACACCAAACTTTTATATATGTACGCCTCTAGTTGACACTCTTTACTCTTTAGAATAGATACGTTGATAATTTAGCAAAAAAAACGAATGGATACTTTGAGTAGTGATAGGTGAATGTACGATTGAATAAGTTGTACAATCCAAGAGGGTTATCTTCAAAGATTGTTTCTCCATTAAGAAGATTGTTTCCTTATTTAGAATAAGTGAAAGGTAGACATCTTCCCCTAAAATCAAGTATACCAATCCACGGCCAATAATTGATATGTATTGATTATACAAGTAGATTATCGTTCATAATAAATGGAAGGCATAAACTTGGTTACAGAAAGCCAGATCCATTTATCCGGGTATCATGAGGTCCGATCACGAAGAGGAAGATCATTGGTGTAATAAGACTTGGAAATACGCCGTTAAGAATTTCATTCATTTGAAGTTTCATATGTGCACTATTTTGCATGATTTACTTTATCAACAAACAGATTACTTTGCATGATTTTCCTTTTGGCAGTTATTGTAAATGGTTCCTTCGAGGGGGAAGAACAAAAAGGATAAGAAAAAATACCGGCTACAGCATAGTTATAGAATGTAAAACCACACTGGTTCCCTTTATCTCCCAAACCAAAGAAGAGCGCCGGAGTTGTTTTTATCTTATTTCGAATATGCCTAGTTGTTTCTCAACCGTGCTCCCGGAGGTCTAATGTCTCAGCTGCCTCATCCTTTTGTAATCTGGTCGATGTCTTGGTTGAAAGATATTGTGGTATGCTTAAAACTTTGCTCTTGTCCAATATTCATGAGTTGTCGTTGTTTTGGTTCGTGACATGGGTGTCTCTACCATTTCTTTTGTGAACATCCAATTGCTCGTATTAGTGCTACATTATGGTTGAAACTGATGTAAGTATCTGTTTGAGGCGAACATCCAATTGCTCGTATTAGTGCTACATTATGGTTGAAACTGATGTAAGTATCTGTAACCTGTTTGAGGCTGTGCGAATTTTGAGGTTTCACCAAATGGATGCTTTGGTTTTTTTGATAGGAAGTTACATCTAATCCACTTGTTTTTATCCGCAATACGGAGTTCCGAGTGCCCTTACCTAGTGGTCGCTATCATCAGCATTTCCACTTCTCTCCTTTCTAGTTGGCAATTGGTTTAAGTTTTAGTATTCAATTTCTTTCAATCTTTGTAGTTTTTTTAATTTATTTTTATTTAATTGCCTGGCTTCGGAAAGATTGCGATTCTTGCCAGTTTATGGTTTCAGAAGAAATGTATTTTTTGCTGGTTTGTGTAAAAGTTTCAAATTTATAATATTAATTCAATAGTTGACAAAAAAATATAAATTCAGATTCTGCAAGTTCTGAGATTAACTCTTTTCTATGTATTAACAATTATGTATACGATACAAATTCTTGTAGTCCCCAGGCGCCTTGGCAAATAATTGATAATTAGGTCATATAGTACTCCATCCGTTCTACAATATAAGATGTTTTGGAGAAATTTTGATGTTTTGAAATATAAGATGTTTTGATACTTTTAAGGTACTCTAGCTTTATTGAAAATTGATTAACTAATAGTAGTTTATTACATTATTTGTGATTGGTTAATCTATACTTAATTTATATTATTTTATAATATTATCTTCTAAAAAGTAAATTTCTTAATTCTTGTGCATTAATACAAAACATTTTATATTATAGAACATAAGAAGTATAAAATAGTTAAATATCCAAAAGAGTTAAATATCCAAAAACATCTGTAAAACACAAGTTTTATCACAAAAACTAACAAGTTTGAGATGAACAGTAAGAAAGAGCTTCTAAAAACTTAGTAAGAGTTACAAAATTATCAAGGATTTATTCCTAAACTTTTTATAAATGTATATTTTTTTTTAAAAAAAAATTTGAATATGAATACAACTAAATTCTTTTTTTTTCTGCTAAAGAAGAAAAATAAATTTGAATAAATATAAAGAGTTTTTTTACACTATAGGGCAGTTTTGAGTTTTTTATTTCATTCTAGGACAGTTTCGACTACTGAGGTAGTTTTGGTGAACTAACACCACTATCTTTCCTTCCATTCAAACTAATTCAATTTTTTCTTTTCCTTCTTTTATTTAACGTAACTTGATAAAGAGAAATATTATTTTATTCTTTACCTTCTTCTTCCATTGTTGTTTCTTTTCTTTTTCAATCCCAAAATTAATTCTATTTTTTATTATCTATCAATCTTCCCAAAAAAGAAGAAGAAAAAGACACAAATATCTCAAGAGCAAAATACTAAGATCTGTTACCGTCAAAATCCTAAATTTGCCAAAATTTGTTGGGCAACTCTTCCACCACGTTCTTCCATTTCAATCAAGCTCTGTCATGAATCTCAACCATCGCCAACCTCTGCACCACCAGACTCCGCACCACCACATACTCTTTAAAGTCTTTTCCGAAGTCATGGCCTCACATCTCGCCGTCGCGGCTCCGTCAGAACAAGCTCGAGAGCATCAATGGCTATTTTTAAGTTTTTTGCTCGTTTGGTCCTTTATGATTCACATAATTGCGTTTTGACCCCACTTTTTTTAAATATACTCGAATTAACTCCCTAAATTCTTGATTGTTCATTTCAGCCCTTCTTTTTAATTACAGATTGGTCCTTTATCTTTTGCTTGCTTTCATTTTTGCTCCATACTGTCAA
This sequence comes from Brassica carinata, assembly GCA_016771965.1. NCBI lineage: Eukaryota > Viridiplantae > Streptophyta > Magnoliopsida > Brassicales > Brassicaceae > Brassica > Brassica carinata. The sequence goes on from CM028688.1 coordinate 7,923,547, forward strand.
AATAAACAATTATGTTTTGTGTTTTGTTTATGTATGTCATTCATGTACACGAGTACATAATGTCTACGTACATGTGTACATGTGAAAGAGATATTTTGTCTTTGTAAGTGTAAGGATGAGGAAGTGTGGTTTACGTGAATGAAAACCTTTTGAGTGAAGCTTAGTTTAGATCTTGATACCATATGCGTTGATATTATATTTTTTACTTTCTCTATGTAACATTGTGTGTAAATGTGTACAATCGTGGTCGTGTACATTCATGGTTATGTACATTTGTACAATCATGGTTATGTACAATATTATATATTATTTATGTTTACATATGTTCGAAACATGCTTATTGCACATCAAAATTGTGGTTTTATTTTACAAAGATTTTACAAAATGCAGAACCCATGTGTACACATATTTTCATGTACACCATATTCAGTATGACTTGATCTATTTTATTATGTATTTTGGTTTTTCAGTAAGTAACCGCCAGTCCACCTACTTGTATACAACTCCTTTACATATATTGGTCCATTTTTGAAGTACACGTGTACATGTTACAAAGTGTACAAAAAATAACCAATAAACTCCTTGATTACTCATTCCAGTACTTCTTCATAATTGCACGATGATCTTTGTTTCTATTGCTTTCATTTTTACCTCCAAAATTTCAAAGCTAATAAAATGTATTGGAAAATAAATTAAATGAATTAAAATCAAAGCTAAAAAACCATTAGATATGAATCACACACAAAACCATCTGTACACATATTGTTATGTAGTTTGGTATTTTTTTAGTAAGCAACCACCAGTCTACCTTATGTGTACAACTTATTCACGTATATTGGTTCATTTTGAATGTACACGTGTATATGTCAAAAAGCATACACAAAATAACATGTGTACATTAAATAAGGTGTACACAACATCGGAGATGCACCTTCACAGATCTCAAAAGATAGATTAAGTAATGGAGAAAACGATTTCATAAAAAATAATTTGAAAAAAGAAATTTAAGAGTGAGATTTGAATTTTCTAAAAAATAGAGAATGAAGAAGGAAGAAGAAGAAGGAGAAAACGAGGGAAAGATAGAAGAAAGATGTGTGGTGGGGTAAGTTTCCGTTAGTACACTCTCTTTAATTAGTCAAAGAGTTAATGGTTAGAGTTGTTAAGTGACTAAATGGTTTAGGAAAAGTAACGAAGAAGGAGAAACTGTTAGGATAAACTGACTTTGTAGCAGAAACTGTTCTATTAGGTAAAAAGAAGCTCAAACCTGCTCTGTGGTGTAATTGTTTCGAATATAAACCGTGGTGCTTTTTGGATTGGTCTGGTGAAGTCAAATAACGTTAAATATATAATATGTTCAAATCATTTAATTAGAGACCACTTTATCTGCAAATTAAAAATTATGAAAAAATGCAAAAAGGACGAGTGAGGTGATAGACGACATCTCTGAACCTAACGTCTTCTCTAGTTTCAAGAAACTCCACCAAGAGACGTTTGATTGGTAGTGATCTGATTTTTTTAAAAAATAAATAAATAATATTATAATTATAATATTATGTTATTAGTATTTTTTTAAGAAACTGGGGGAGGTTCTATGCGATGGAATGACCATATGTCCAAGAATAATAAATAATAGAATTTAAGCGGCTCCTGTTGTTTTGTTGCTGTCACTTTGCAGACAATGTTCTCCTCCGTTACTATAAACTCACAACACTTTCCAAACTCTCTCTTTCTCTCTTCGCCTCTTCAGTCTTCAGGTTCTACAACTTAATCTGAAAACATGAACTCTGTCGTCTCCAATCATCTCTAGCTTCTCACTAAGAGCGAGAACACTTGTCTTCCCAATACAATAAGAAGCTATCTATATGTCCATGCCCTTTGGTTCCGCAGGTAAAAACTTGAGATTTTTTAACTTGAAATTATATATATATTCTGGAGACTGTATATAATCATGACACTGCTTAAAAGTAAAATAGCAAACTGCTCCCCTTCATAGTATAAATCGAAAAACTTGTTACTAACTCAATCTTTCCTTCTTTGATAGGAGCAGCAGAGATGGGTTTAACGCAATGGCTCCAGCTAAACTCGCCTTGTATGAAGGAACATATAATCATCACTATGCAACTGGCCTTCCTCGCTTTCTTTCTAATTCACTTGGCATGGAAACGGCTTGGTGTAGTGAGAAACAGAGGAGCTAGTGATATACAAGAAGACTTGAAGAAACAGAGCATAACCGTGAAGCAGAGCTTCTCTTACAAACTATCTCTTCTCTGCTCTGTTTCCGTCTTTGGGAATCATTGTTTTATCTTGCTTCTGCTGTTACAAGACAGCGTGGTGCCCCGGTGTGATTCCTCTGTTTCTGTCTTCTCCGCTGAGTCTTCCCAGGCTTTCTCGTGGCTAATCGTCTCTGTTTATGTCATGAAGATCAAAGAATGGAGACTTGTCAAGTTTCCTTGGCTGTTAAGGTCATGGTGGCTCTGTAGTTTCTTCTTATACTTCTCCTTTGATGCTTATTTCATAACCGCGAAACAAGAGCCTCTCGGGTTTCAAGATTACGCTGACTTGACTTGTCTTGTTGCATCCTTGTTCTTGCTCGCTGTCTCAATCAAAGGGAACACTGGTTTACATCTTCTTGAATCCACCGAAGTCACAGAGCCGTTACTACTCTGTTCCCAAACAGAGCAGATCAAGAAGAGCTCTTTCTCTCCATACGGAAGCGCTACTCTCTTCCAACGCATCACTTTCTCATGGATCAACCCTTTGTTCTCCCTCGGATACAAGAAGCCTCTCGAGAAAGACGACGTACCAAACATCGACGTGAAAGACTCAGCTCAAACCTGCTCTCAAGCCTTTGACAAGAACCTGAAGACCACCATAGAACAAGAAGGACCAGGAAGAGCCTTCTTCTACAAGTCGGTTCTTAGATTTGTCTGGAAGAAAGCAGCTATCAACGCGGTCTTCGCAGTCGTAAACGCGAGTACTGCTTACATTGGACCATATCTCATCAACGACTTTGTTGTCTTCTTGACCGAGAAACAAGACCAGAGCTTAAACTATGGTTACCTTCTTGCGCTAGGCTTCTTAAGTGCCAAGATCGTTGAGACGGTCACTCAAAGACAATGGATCTTTGGAGCTCGTCAGCTAGGCATGCGCCTACGAGCAGCTTTGATATCACATATATACCAAAAGGGTTTGCTATTATCTAGCCAGTCTCGGCAAAGCCACACGAGCGGAGAGATCATCAACTACATGAGTGTAGATGTTCAGAGAATCACTGACTTCATCTGGTATGTAAACACCATATGGATGTTACCTATTCAGATCTCCGCGGCGATTTTCATCTTGCAGAAGCATCTGGGACTTGGAGCTGTAGCTGCACTGGTCACAACTTTGATGGTGATGGCTTGCAACTACCCCTTGACAAGGATACAGAGAACCTACCAATCAGATATCATGAATGCCAAAGATGAGAGAATGAAAGCAACCTCAGAGATTCTTAAAAACATGAAGATTCTGAAGCTTCAAGCATGGGACAATCAGTTTCTCAACAAGGTTAAGAGATTGAGGAAGAAAGAGTATGATTGTCTGTGGAAGTCTTTGAGGTTGCAAGCTTTCACAACATTCATCCTTTGGGGAGCTCCTGCTTTGATCTCTGTGGTGACTTTTGTTACTTGTATGCTCATTGGAGTGAAGCTAACATCTGGAGCAGTCTTGTCTGCTCTTGCAACGTTTCAGATGTTGCAAAGTCCGATTTTCGGTTTGCCTGATCTTCTCTCTGCTCTGGTTCAGAGCAAAGTTTCTGCAGATAGGATAGCTTCTTATCTTCAGCAAAGTGAGACTCAGAAAGATGCAGTTGAGTATCTTTCAAAGGAGGATACTGAGCTCAGTGTTGAGATCGAAAAAGGAGCATTCAGCTGGGAGCCTGAAGCAAGCAGACCAACTCTAGATGAGATAGAACTGAGAGTTAAAACAGGAATGAAAGTGGCGATTTGTGGTGCGGTAGGATCTGGAAAATCAAGCTTGCTCTCATCAATCTTAGGGGAGATTCAGAAGCTGAGAGGAACAGTTAGAGTCAGTGGCAAGCAAGCTTATGTTCCTCAATCACCATGGATTCTAACCGGGACCATAAGAGATAACATTCTGTTTGGAAGCATATATGAAAGTGAGAAGTATGAGAGAACTGTTAAGGCATGTGCTTTGATAAAAGACTTTGAGCTGTTCTCTAATGGAGACATGACAGAGATTGGAGAGAGAGGGATCAACATGAGTGGAGGTCAGAAGCAAAGGATACAAATTGCTAGGGCGGTTTATCAGGATGCTGATGTGTATCTACTTGATGATCCTTTTAGTGCTGTTGATGCTCATACAGGAAGACAGCTCTTTGAAGTAATGATAATGTTAATGAAATTTTGTAATCTTTGATGATGATTGGTCTCGTTAAAATCCACTAATGACAATGTTTTCACATGGATTTTGTAGGAATGCTTAATGGGGATACTTAAAGAGAAAACAGTACTTTATGTTACCCATCAAGTTGAGTTTCTTCCAGCAGCAGATCTCATTCTGGTAAGTGTAACCACCATTTATATAACCTAAGATCATGCTAAATAAACTGTTCATTTACATTAGTCTTTTTACAATACAAGGTAATGCAAAATGGAAGAGTGATGCAAGCAGGAAAATTTGAAGAGCTTTTAAAGCAAAACATAGGTTTTGAAGTTCTTGTAGGAGCTCATAACGAAGCTCTTGAGTCAATCCTATCAATTGAGAAGTCAAGCAGAGACTTAAAAGAGGAATCCAAAGATGATGATGCAGCAGCCATTGCAGAGAGCCTTCAGACACAACGTGATTCAGAGCATAACATCTCAACAGAGAACAAAAAGAAGGAAGCAAAGCTAGTGCAAGATGAGGAAACAGAGAAAGGAGTGATTGGCAAAGAAGTTTACTTAGCGTATTTGAGAACTGTTAAAGGAGGATTGCTTGTGCCAATCATAATCTTGGCTCAGTCTTGCTTCCAAATGCTACAGATTGCTAGCAACTACTGGATGGCATGGACTGCTCCACCTACTGCTGAATCAAAACCAAAGTTGAGTATGGATAAGATTCTACTTGTTTACGCACTTCTTGCTGCAGGAAGTTCACTTTGTGTGTTGGCAAGGACGATTCTAGTAGCTATAGGTGGACTTTCAACAGCAGAGAAGTTCTTCTCAAGGATGCTTTGCAGCATTTTCAGAGCTCCCATGTCATTTTTTGACTCAACTCCAACAGGAAGAATCTTGAACAGAGTGAGTATTCAAAATCAATGCAAAACATAATGGTTTCTTTATTAAAACAAGACTCAAGTACCTTTTTCTATTACATGTTCAATAACAGGCATCCACAGATCAAAGTGTTTTGGATTTGGAAATGGCAATAAAACTAGGCTGGTGTGCTTTCTCCATCATTCAGATTGTTGGAACTATCTTCGTCATGTCTCAAGTTGCTTGGCAAGTTTGTGTCATCTTCATTCCAGTAGCTGTAGCCTGCGTTTTCTACCAGGTAAGACAAAGTCTGATTCCTCATCAGTGATGTAAACAGTCTTGCTAAGTTTATTTGCTTCTTGTTCTTCAGAGATATTACACACCAACCGCAAGAGAACTGTCACGCATGTCAGGAGTAGAAAGAGCTCCTATCCTTCACCATTTCGCTGAATCTCTTGCTGGTGCCACAACTATACGTGCATTTGATCAGAGAGATCGATTCATTAGCTCAAACCTTACTCTTATTGACAACCATTCAAGGCCATGGTTCCATGTTGCTTCAGCAATGGAATGGCTATCTTTCAGATTGAACTTACTTTCTCATTTTGTTTTTGCTTTTTCATTGGTGTTGCTTGTGACTCTCCCTGAAGGTGTCATCAATCCAAGTAAGTCTCAAACATCATAAACCAGCAAACACATTTACTAATGGGATCAGAACTGAAACTTCAGGTTTCTCCTGTCTTACAGGTATTGCTGGTCTTGGAGTCACATATGGCTTAAGTCTGAATGTATTACAAGCCACAGTGATATGGAACATCTGCAATGCAGAAAACAAGATGATCTCTGTAGAAAGAATTCTCCAATACTCCAAAATCCCCAGTGAGGCACCACTAGTAACTGATCATAAACCTCTTGATAACTGGCCAAATGTTGGATCAATTGTCTTCAGAGACCTACAGGTAAACAACAAAGTAGATGCTATTACATTATCTCTTGAACATATGTGAGCATCCAGAGATGTTGTTCTTCCAGGTCCGGTATGCAGAACACTTCCCAGCTGTCCTGAAGAACATCACCTGTGAGTTTCCAGGAGGGAAGAAGATTGGAGTTGTGGGGAGAACAGGAAGCGGCAAATCAACTTTGATTCAGGCACTGTTTAGGATTGTTGAGCCAAGTCAAGGAACCATAGTTATTGATAATGTAGATATTACCAAGATAGGTTTGCATGTTCTGAGATCAAGACTTGGTATCATTCCTCAAGATCCAGCACTGTTTGATGGAACAGTCAGAGTGAATCTAGACCCTCTAGCTCAGTACACAGATCAAGAACTGTGGGAGGTATAAATACTTTAAAATCTTCTGTGATTAACTTTAACAAAACATAATGATACAATGTAATATCTCAGGCGCTTGACAAGTGTCAACTAGGAGATGTTCTGCGTGCAAAGGATGAGAAGCTGAACGCTACAGGTGAGAGTTTCTGACATTATCATGAGAAGATTCAAAAAAAAAAACTATATGAACTAAAGACTTTTTGAATGTATCATTGTAACAGTGGTTGAAAATGGTGAGAACTGGAGTGTAGGACAAAGACAATTAGTCTGTCTAGGGAGAGTGTTGTTGAAGAAAAGCAACATTCTCGTGCTTGATGAGGCAACTGCTTCAGTTGATTCTGCAACAGATGGTGTGATACAGAAGATCATCACTCAAGAGTTTAAAGATCGAACAGTTGTGACTATAGCTCACAGAATCCATACAGTGATTGAGAGTGATCTTGTTCTGGTTCTAAGTGATGGTATGAACAGTATACATGTGCTTTCACATGCATACACATCTTTTTAGTTATGAGGTCTAAACAACTTTTTTTCTCATGAGCAGGACGGATTGCAGAGTTTGATTCACCTGCAAAACTGCTAGAGAGGGAAGATTCTTTCTTCTCAAAACTCATCAAGGAGTATTCGATGAGATCTAAACACTTCAGCGGCTCAAATAATCTTCTCAGTTGAGTGACACTGAAAGATGTTCTGTTGTAGAGAAAATGAAAGACCAATACAACAGTTAAACGTAAGTTAAATGCTTCTAACTATCTATTTATAATAGTACATATATTATTCTTCAGTATGCTTTATATAATTTAACCACAAGATGTTTGTGGTTTTTTTTCTTTCAGTTTGTTGTATGAGAACATTTAATGTCGCCAATGTAATGAAGCAGGAAGCTGTTGTATGGTTACATATAAAACTCAATTTATCAGCTGTAAGTCAAGAAAAGTTTCAATACAAATAATATGGTAAAAACCGCCGCATGCATAATAAACTTTAGAACTTTTATTGACTAAATTGTCTAAGCTCAATGCCTAACAATGTTCAAGAAATTGCTAAGCACTAATTAGGCGTTTCGTAGATGATTTGTGCGAAGATTGGTGTCTAGACGCCACCTAAATCGTTTAGCTTATTGACCGATTTGTTATTTTAGTCCGACTTTTAGACACTGCATACACCAATTTATAAAACACTGTTTTTAATGTCTGGAACCTATCCAACCCTCAGACATAAGAACCTATAACAACTAGTAGAATATATTAATTAAGAAATGACTCATGTTTTATTAAATAACAGCCACCTTTTGCCTCGTCCCATTATACTCTCCCTTCAACAATTTCCTAAACCACTTGGCTGATTTCTTCAGATACCTCTTACGTCCATCTTCAAAGTCCACAAACACTAGCCCGAACCGGACCGTGTATCCTTCCGCCCATTCGAAATTGTCCATCAACGACCATGCGAAATATCCTTTCACGTTCACCCCCATCCTAAAGTTTTATGAAAATATAGTTTTCAATATTGTTATGTTAAAAAACAAATCAGTATGTTTTAATGAACTATGCTATGTTTATGGAAACTAAACAATGGAACTATGTTATATTTATATATGTGATCGGAAAAGAAAGAGCTTACAAGATTGCATCACGAACCATCCTAAGGTGTTGAGCGTAGTAGTCAATTCTCAAGTCATCATTAAGAAATATTTCTCCAATGTTAGCATCATCCACTCCTACATGATTTTAAGAAAGAGACGAATCAGACGAGAACAAAGTATTGTTAGTCTAAGCTAGCTTATGATTCTAAACGTTCAGTTAAATTTGTTGATGTTATCATTTACCGTTTTCTGTTATGTACAAGATCGGATCATCGAATTTGAATTTGACATGTAGTAGAAGATCACGAATACCCTCAGGATATATCAAAAGCCAATCCGAGCCAGCCTGAAATTAATCATAAATTATTTTTATAGATAAACAACTCTTTAAATACCACTAAAAGAGAAAATACTATATCTAGTAACATTATATTTTAATCCAAAATTAAAACAATATATGTTTTATTTTTATTATTAACTTAGAATATCATGGAAATCTCGATTTGATTCGGAGATTAATCTAAATTCTTGAATATTGACTAACTAAGGTGAATAGAATAATCATACCGCTGGACCGATAGGTACTCCATTTCGCTCACCTAATACAGTATACAACATTATTATATGAATAATGTAAATTTCGATAATAATCCAAGAAAATAGACATTGTCGTCAAAAAAAAAAAAATCCAAGAAAATAGACATCATATAGGTAAAATAAAACCATATGGTTCACGGACCTACGATGCTGACGCAAGAGTCAGTGGACATGGTGATGTTTTCAGTTGCACATGGCACGTCTTTGACGTAAGAAGACGAGTAATAGTTAATGCCTATGAAATCGTATGATCCTTTGAGCATGGAGGACTCTTCCGGTGTAAATGTAGGAAGACGACCATCTCTCACATGGTTGACCATTTCGGTCGGGTATTTACCATAGACGATTGGCTCCAAGAAGTAGTCGAAGGTGAAGGCCGTGGCTCGAGCAGCAGCTAATTTGTCAGCATGTGAATCTGAGTAAGGGTAGTGCCATACTGTGTTTAAGGCTATACCAATTTCACCTTTCTGAATCGCCTGCAACCACAGCAATAGGTGCAAAACGCAATCACAGTTTAAAACCGTGCCGGATTCAAGTACTGTCACGGTGAATAAACAGAGTAAAACAGAGCCGAAACAGAGTAAAAACAGAGCCAGCGCTGGAACATAAATCAAACAAGGAACTGATGAATATTGTCACATCCCGGTTTTTAATATATAGTGTTATACGTTGAAAGGCTTAAGATTATTGGTTTGATTGCATATATTACTAAAGTGATTCACTTGTCAAGAAATGTAATTATAGGATTAAACGTGTTTGAACTAGAGTAGTACAATGATAAATGATAGGTGATCTATGAAAAAGTGATTTCTGACTATCAAATAGAATGAGGCCACGGGACTAGAGAGACCGACATGGGCACATGGCAGGGGGACAACGGCGTTACAGAATAGTTAAGAAACAAGGCAATCATACCTGGTACTTTTCTCTGTAGATTTTGACGGCGGCTCCATGAGCGAGGAGGAAATTATGGCCGACGATGTAGGGCTCGCTGGCTCCATCACCGCCGGTGCAATTAGGATTAGTGAAACTGGAACACCTTCCAGGTGCCTCTTGGCCAGTTGTAAAACCATTATGTACCACTGAAAATGGCTCGTTTAATGTCGTCCAATGCTTCACTCTATCTCCAAACTTTTGGAAACAGAGTTCCGCATAGTCCCGGAAATCATTCCTGTTTCATTACCAAACGCTCAACAACAACCAAAAAAAAAAAGAACCAACGAACTACATTTTTTACTTACACAATCTCTGCTCCGAGGAAGCCACCGTAAGCATGTTCGAGTGCCTCGGGTAAGTCCCAGTGAAAGATTGTGACATATGGCTTCACTCCTAAAACATTTATAACATTACAGACACAAAAAATCATTAAACGTTGCTCTTTGACGAATCTTGATAATTTTCAGTGGTTTTGGCAAGATCCTAGACATCACCAAGACTCCATTAGTGTCACCAAGAACTGAGAAACAGACAATCATTGTTACCTTTGGACAGAAGGTGATTAATCAAGTTGTTGTAATAGTCGATTCCAGCCTGGTTGATACCTCCCTTTAAACCCCCACCTGAATCAGTTAATTACTACTCCACTCACGAATATTAAAACTCTTTAGTAGGATTTGTTAGGATCTATATAACTTACGAGGCAACATCCGTGACCAAGAGATTGAGAATCGGTAAGCATCGAAGCCAATTTGATTGAGAAAATTCACGTCTTCCTGATTTTCCAAAAAGCATTCATGAACAAAAATGTAATGATTAGTTGACCCTTTTGTTTCGTGGAGCACGTATCTTATATGTTCAGGGAAGTACTATATACCTTGTAAAGATTGTAAGAATCATCAGCAATGGACCCATTACTACCATCCGTTATCTTCTCTGAAAAGAACCAATTAATATGTGGATCCGATTTGATACCATATTAAATTAGATGAAATTCTAACTCAAAACCAATTAATAGCAAGTGCATTGACTCATATCTCTTTTATACTAATTATTATGATATTTTCCAACGTTTGTATAGTCTCTAACATAGATATGATGGAGCGACACGAAACTAGTATTATATGTTGTGGTTAAAGTATTGACTTCGGCCATAACCACTCGGCAATCCAAAAAAAATCAGATGCATATACATAAACCCAATTCCATAAGAAAAAAGAATCAAGAAGAAACCTGGATGTATAATTTTGAAATGTCTTGGCAAACATATGAATCATTTTGATGTATAAAGTTTCTAAGCATTTATGGTTTCTAAGCAAAAAGAAGAAACCTGGAAATTTTTCAGAGAAGGTGTCCCAGATACTTGGTCCTCTACCATCTTCATGAGCAGCACCTTCACACTGCAAAATCAAGAAAATATTATAAAATGAAACGAAATAGTAATTATATATAGTAAAAACTAAACCTGATATGCAGAAGTAGCACATCCGAAAATGAAACCTTGTGGGAAATCACTTCTTCTCAGTTTAGGTCTTGAGGAATGATTCCTGGCGAAAACTTCAACGTAGGCCGAAGTAATAAGCAACATAAATAGGAGACCTTCACTTCTCATTTTTTTCGTAAAAATCATCTGTCTAATTTATAAGAAGTTTGGTTGTCAAAACTAGAAGTGTTGGGATTTGATAATTCGTAATATTGTTGTATCTTTATATAGAGTTGTTGGTTGAGGGAGTTATTGTACAACGAACAACAGTTTTTTTACTACCAGTTGTAGTAGTGTATATATCTATCTATATATGATTTTACAATTGTTCAAGAAACCTTATCCTATAAAATCAATAGAGAAACATTATCTTGAGAATAATAAGCTAAGAATAATAAGCCCATAACATTCATTGCAGAGATCTATAGCCCATCTCTTTTTCGACTTTGTCCCATCTCTTCGTCGACTTTAGCCCATCTTTTTTAAAAAATTGCTTATCTATAATCCTCTATATACTAAAATTCTGACACATAGATAATGTTTTACAGAAATAAAAAATAAAGAAAAAACTTAACGTCAGTTTCCATTTTATTTTGCAAATTCAAATATCTAAATTCCTATATTTTCTCAAAGATCTCATCCATCTTATCCCACGTTCAAAATTAGTTTTCATCACGCTAAACAGTTTTTCTCTTCCATAACTTTTGATCTACATCGTATTTGCTTAAATTAAATGGCAAAAACAAAAACAAAAACATAGCCAATAAAAAAGGATTAAACAGTTGTCAGAATTGGCTTTGACAAAAAATATTTTAGTTTCTGAATTTTTAAATTTGTTGGATATTTAAGTGTATCATTGCAATCATTTAAGTGAAACATTGTAATTGTTTAATTGAATGATTGCAACTGTTTATGTTTGTGACTATTAGTAATAAACTATTGCCAACCTTTGGTGATAAACCATTGCAACTTTAAATGATTAAAGCCTTTGGTAATGAATCATTGTGACTTTTGGCTAACCAATGCAACTATTGGTACCAACCATTGTAACTGTTGGTACTAACCATTGCAATCTTTAGTACTCTATATAAAGGAGTTGTGGGCATTAGGAAAATAACTTCAAGAACTTGATAACTTGTACAACTTGAATAAGAGAAAATCAGAAACTAATAGTTAGAAAGAGAAAGTGATTCATTGTTTAAAGATCACCAAACCGACCGAAAATTATGGGTATTACCGAAAATGGGTATTACCCGAACCGACCCGGACCCGACAAGACCCGATCCGGAACCGACCCGAAAAATTATGGATACCTAAATGGGTCTAAATTTCCAGTACCCGAAGGACCCGGATCCGACAAGACCCGACCCGAACCCGACCCGAAAACCCGGATGCCCAGGCCTACATTATCCAAGTATATAGTTCACACCTATTCGGGTACCAAACCCAGATTAACCAACAAAATTTTCTCAGATGCCCACTATCACGTCGTCTATAACTCTCATATCATAACATGACTTCAAATTGTTTCCTCTTCTCTTCTATTATAACTGATTTCTTTCTCTATTTTCTTTTTCTCTCTTCTTCTCCATCGTTTCATATATATATATATTTTTTGAATGAATGTTGAATGAATGAATCGTTTCATATTAGTGTTAACTTTTCTACAGCTTTTTAGTATTCAACAAAAATCAGTACAGGTTTGTGATAACTCTATTCATATTCTTTTTTCTTTTCTGCTCAAATTACTATCATTTAATTCTTTTAACATGATTCAGATTAAAGATCTGACTTGATTATACTGTTGTTTCAGATCTTAATTCTTCAAAAGGACAGGAAAACCAGAGCAGTGTTTGCAAATGAGGTAAAATTAAGTACATTCGACTCTGCTATATAAAGAATTGGGTATTTACAAATCAGTTTTTATGGCTTATCTTTAAGGGCTTTTTGCAAGAGTAACTCAAAACTTGGAGTCAAGCAATGGCACTAACTTTTGACTCATTTTTTGAGATTTTCACCCCACACGCATTTTATCTGAAAATGCCATTAACTTTTTTTGTTTTGAAAATGGCTTCTTTCTTGTCTCAACCTCATCTTCTTCAATTATTTACAATGATTGCCACTACCATGAATAGTTCAACAACCTTGTACTAGCTGTTTGGAGCTTTTAATGCCCTTTAATGCCGCGTAAATCTCTTTACACTCTCTGTTTCAATTGTTATGAACTAAAACAACATTTCTTTCACTTTCTCTCCATATTCATCCAAAAACTCAAGCTTTTGATTCAAAATATTTTATGGTTGTGAGCCATATTTCTTTCGTTTTGACTTACGGTTGCTTTCGTTTGAGGTTACGGGTGGTTGGAAGACCACGTGTTAAGCGAAGTCATCTCACCTAGTTTAAGGTGCAATTTGAATTTTTTGAAGATCGTTCCGTAGAAGACTTCTTAGTAAGTCATCGTATGTAGAAGACTTCTTGATAAGTCTTACGGTCAAACGGACGACTTAAACTAAGTCGTCCGGCTTTGTTTGTTAAAAAAACTCAGGGCGACTTATATATAAGTAGATGCAACAGGCTAGTTTTGCATTTGACCGAATCGTGTCAGATCTTTGACTATTTACGGGCGACTTATAATTCAGTGCGTCTGCGGAAAGTTAAAATTTCAATATTTTATTAAACTAGGCGACTTACGTGTAAGTCGTCTTAGGTTAGTTTTGTAATTGAAAAATAAAACTTCATCGTTTAACTTTTGCAGGCGACATAATATAAAGTCGATCACGACGAAGACTTAATTTAAAGTCGTCAGGAAAGCAAAGTCGTCGAATTTTTCCCAATTTTCTGGTCAAACCTTGCTTATCGGACGACCAACCTAGGTTAGTCAGCTGGGCGACTTTCAATTAAGTCGTGCGGAGAAAGTTAAAATTTCAAGTTTTATTTTTCAATTACAAAACTAACCTAAGGCGACTTACACGTAAGTCGCCTAGTTTGAATAAAATATTGAAATTTTAACTTTCGAACGGCGAATTATAAGTCGTCGAAATAATCAAAGATCTGACTTGATTATACTGTTGTTTCAGATCTTAATTCTTCAAAAGGACAGGAAAACCAGAGCAGTGTTTGCAAATGAGGTAAAATTAAGTACATTCGACTCTGCTATATAAAGAATTGGGTATTTACAAATCAGTTTTATGGCTTATCTTTAAGGGCTTTTTGAGAGTAGCTTCAAGCTTGGAGTCGAAGCAATAGCCTAACTTTTCATTTTGAGATTTTCACCCCACACGCATTTTATCTCGAAAATGCCATTAACTTTTTTTGTTTTGAAAATGGCTTCTTCTTGTCTCAACCTCATCTTCTTCAATTATTTACAATGATTGCCCTTACCATGAATAGTTCAACAACCTTGTACTAGCTGTTTGGAGCTTTTAATGCCCTTTAATGCCGCGTAAATCTCTTTACACTCTCTGTTTCAATTGTTATGAACTAAAACAACATTTCTTTCACTTTCTCTCCATATTCATCCAAAAACTCAAGCTTTTGATTCAAAATATTTTATGGTTGATGAGCCATATTTCTTCGTTTTGACTTACGGTTGCTTTCGTTTGAGGTTAAGGTGGTTGGAGAAGACCACTGTCAAGCGAAGTCATCTCACCTAGTTTAAAGTGCAATTTGAATTTTTTGAAGATCGTTCCGTAGAAGACTTCTTAGTAAGTCATCGTATGTAGAAGACTTCGCGATAAGTCTTACGGTCAAACGGGCGACTTAAACTAAGTCGTCCGGCTTTGTTTGTTAAAAAAACTCAGGGCGACTTATATATAAATTAGATGCAACAGGCTAGTTTTGCATTTGACCGAATCGTGTCGGATCTTTGACTATTTACGGGCGACTTATAATTCAGTGCGTCTGCGGAAAGTTAAAATTTCAATATTTTATTAAACTAGGCGACTTACGTGTAAGTCGTCTTAGGTTAGTTTTGTAATTGAAAAATAAAACTTCATCGTTTAACTTTTGCAGGCGACATAATATAAAGTCGATCACGACGAGAAGACTTAATTTAAAGTCGTCAGGAAAGCAAAGTCGTCGAATTTTTCCCAATTTTCTGGTCAAACCTTGCTTATCGGACGACATCGTAGGTCGTCTAGGCTGGGCGACTTTCAATTAAGTCGTGCGGAGAAAGTTAAAATTTCAAGTTTTATTTTTCAATTACAAAACTAACCTAAGGCGACTTACGTGTAAGTCGTCTTAGGTTAGTTTTGTAATTGAAAAATAAAACTTCATCGTTTAACTTTTGCAGGCGACATAATATAAAGTCGATCACGACGAAGACTTAATTTAAAGTCGTCAGGAAAGCAAAGTCGTCGAATTTTTCCCAATTTTCTGGTCAAACCTTGCTTATCGGACGACTTAAACTAAGTCGTCCGGCTTTGTTTGTTAAAAAAACTCAGGGCGACTTATATATAAGAATTTTAAATTGCAAAGTGACCTCTTTAGGCGACTTACCTTTAAGTCTTACGGGCGACTTATTTCGAGTCGATGCGGCAATGTTTATTGAACTTCTTCATTTTCTCTATATTTACTAATGTGTTTTATTTTGAATATTTGCGGATGATTTGTCGGTTACATGCGGTTTATGGAGAATGGTTGTTGAGAGATTGCCGTTGGGATTTTGTGGTTGATGATCTCAAAGGAGCAAAATTGTTTTATTGAATGAAGATTCAACACATGCTGAACTTGTTGCAATGGCTCGAAGATTATAACACGGACATGAGAACAGTGACTGTGGAGATTAGCTACTCATTACCAGCATAAATGATGATGGCTCCAGGCAATCCTCCCATTCATGTTACAAGTGATAGACAAGTTCGAAACTTGCTCGAGATACTCAAAGCATAGAGTATGTCTTTGTGTATCAAGCCGCAGCAAAGGTGGAAGCGGTTTGAGAAAAGGGATAATGATGAAGCTGGTGAATGGGAAGAAGATGTTGGTGATGATGAAGCTGGTGAATGGGAAGAAGATGTTGGTGATAATGATGAAGCTGATGAATGGGAAGAAGATGTTGGTGATAATGAGTTTGTTGAAGATGAAAATCAAGATGGGGAGGAGGAAAATGGGGAGGAGGATGCTGATAACTCTATTGTTGGTGAAGCGGATCAGAATGGTGGGGATTACAGTCTTTATGGAAAGGTTCAAGATGAGGGCGAGGAAGATGATGATAATATTTGTTTTGAAGAAATGGAAAAGACATATGCTAAGACAAATGCTATTGAAGGAGGAAAATCGGATGGTACCAGTATCTATGTCAACCAGAGTTTTGTTAGCAAGGATGCACTGCTTTCAGAGCTGCGGTTGGTAGCGATGAGGGTAGGTTTTCTTCAGAATATACAAATCAACGAAAACTCTCCTTGTGGCAACATGTCGGGTTAGCGGTTGTGGATGGAAGATCGAGCGAGTGTGAAACATGGGACAAACACGTTTTGGGTAACAAAGTATGTGGAAAAACATTTATGCTCGATGGGAGACCGAATCGCTCAGCGGAGACACGTACTCGAAGTATGTTGGTAGTCTTTTCATTGATCGTGTTGGAATCATTGATGGGATAACTCCATGACATATCAACGATGCAATGAGGAACATGTTTGGCATGGAGCTTGATTACACCACTTCATACGAGCACTGTTATATGCACAAACATTGGTGAGAGGATCAGCGAAGAAGGGTATTCGTCGGCATCATATCTCGAGCAAATCTCCATTGCAAATCGATTCTATCACGGCTATAGAACTTGATTCTATGAAAAGATTTAAGTATCTATTTCTCTCTTTTGGAGCTTCTATAAAAGGTTTAAGTATCGAGAGAAGGGTCATTGTGGTGGATGGAACTCACCTAAGTGGAAAGTATGGAGGTGTTATGTTAGTTGCAGCCGCTGAGATGGCAATTTTCAGATATTCCCATTGGCTTTGGGATCGTGGATGCTGAAGATGAACCTTCTTGGGAATGGTTTTCACAAAATTGGCTAGTTGTATATCTCATGACAAGCCTCGGTGATAGTCTCCGACCGACACGCGGCCATTAAAAGTGCGTGTGATAAGGTGTTTCCTTGGGCAACTTCGAGGAATATGTTATTATCAACTTCAAGATAACATTGTCAAAAAGTTTAAAGGAAACATCTCATGTACTTGGTGAAAGGGGCTGCTTATGCTCACACGGTTCACGATTTTGACCGGTACATGGCTGAGATCACAGTGCAAACCCGGAACTTACAGCGTATTTGGAGAATGCCGACGCCAGCCTATGGTCAAGGGTTTATTGTAAGGGAACAGGTACAACATAAAACAAGCAACATCGCTGGATCTATTAATTCGCACTGAAGCGAGCAAGAGGATTTCGATTCGTTCTGCTGGAGTTCATAAGGCAGAAGTTAGGAAAATGGTATTGGAAAAGGAGACAAGATGCATTGAGTCTCACAACTCAACATAGCCGGGTGTTGAATACTTGCTTGCTGTTGAGCGAGATAGCGGATACGATGGCGGTCCAACGAATTGATGGATGGCGATTCTTTGTCAAAGGTGGCAAAATGGACTGTGTGGTTGATTTGGAACATGCAAAGTGTGATTGTGGTGTCTATGGAGTGGAGAAAATACCTTGCTCTCATGCTATAGCTGCTGGAACACATATTAGTTTGCATATCTCCACACTTGTATGTCGGTGTACTCAAAAATTATTTGTATGCAGGATACTCGAGAGAATATATATCCTATCGTGTCACAACATATTGAGGAGCGAGAATGCTTTCCTCAGGGCGTAAAGCGTGGTCGAGGGAGACGAAGAAATCAAGATGACAATCTTGGTTGGAGCTATCTAGGATGAGAGGACACAAACCCGGGAAGAAACACAGGGCAAGGAGATGCTCAAACTGCAAGGAAGCTGGCCATCTGAAGCCACAATGTACACAACCAGTTGATTAGTTGTCGGGCGACCTAACTTTAAGTCGTCCGGTCTTGATTACCGTCGGGCGACTTATATATAAGTCGTCCGGTGTATTTTATTTTTAGACTACCTTCTACTAAGTCGTCCGGTGTATTTTATTTTTAGACTACCTTCTAGAGAGATAACATATTTTAGACTACCTTCTAGAGAGATAACATATTTTTAGACTACCTTCTAGAGAGATAACATATTCCAAAATGTAGATCTTTGTTACGTCATTGTTACGGGCGACTTATAATTGTTCGGGCGACTTATAATTGTTCGGGCGACTTATAATTGTTACGACGACTTATAATTGTTACGACGACTTATAATTGTTCTTATAATTGTTCGGGCGACTTATAATTGTTCGGGCGACTTATAATTGTTCGGGCGACTTATAATTGTTCGGGCGACTTATAATTGTTCGGGCGACTTATAATTGTTCGGGCGACTTATAATTGTTCTTATAATTGTTACGACGACTTATAATTGTTCGGGCGACTTATAATTGTTCTTATAATTGTTACGACGACTTATAATTGTTCGGGCGACTTATAATTGTTCGGGCGACTTATAATTGTTCGACGACTTATAATTGTTCTTATAATTCAAAAGCATAATTGTTCAAAAGAAAGAAAGCATAATTGTTCTTATAATTCATGAAAGAAAGCATAATTGTTCAAAGACATAACCATAATATAAAAACATTAAACTTGAAGAGATTAAGAAAGCAAAGGCGTTAATCAAACATCGTGGCTCATTCAACTTGTACCAATCGATGTAAGGAATCTGAACATCAGCCACCTTGGCCTCTGCGGCGCACAAGTTCGAAATCTAGCTGCTTCTTTTCTCTTTGCTAAATGGGTTCTTCTTGAAAAGTTCATTCATGAGTTCCAGCTTACCTTGTATCGCGACACTTCAAGCTCTTCAACATGTTTCTTGGCGATGGCATCATTTAGTTGCTTGTACATAAAGAGCTTGGCTCGGTAATGCTCGATGGTCGCCTCAACTCCCTTGTTGAATGCCTCTTAGAGAAGAACCATGATCTTCAACCATGGGAGCCTTGAGTTTAAGGTCTTTGTTGAATGCCATACTGAGATTTTGATCCGGATGTTAATAGATCGAATTATTAGAAGCGGATAGATCTAAACAAAATTTATATAAAAGCGGATACAAAGAAAAGGATAGATCTACTTACTTAGCTAATATTGGGAGAGACTAAATTGGAGAAGAAGAGATGATAGTAAGACTTTGTAGGCGACTTTCGGGCGACTTATAATTGTTACGACGACTTATAATTGTTCTGGTCGACTTATAATTGTTACGGATGACTTATAATTGTTCGACGACTTATAATTGTTCTTATAATTCAAAAGCATAATTGTTCTTATAATTGTTCAGTGGACTTATAATTGTTCGACGACTTATAATTGTTCTTATAATTCAAAAGCATAATTGTTCTTATAATTGTTCGGGCGACTTATAATTGTTACGGGCGACTTATAATTACGGGCGACTTATAATTGTTGGATGACTTATAATTGTTCGGATGACTTATAATTGTTCGGGCGACTTATATATAAGTCGTCCGGTCTTGATTACCGTCGGGCGACTTATAATTGTTACGACGACTTATAATTGTTCAGTGGACTTATAATTGTTCGGGCGACTTATATATAAGTCGTCCGGTCTTGATTACGTCGGGCGACTTATAATTGTTCTTATAATTGTTCTTATAATTCAAAAGCATAATTGTTCTTATAATTGTTCGACGACTTATAATTGTTACGGGCGACTTATATATAAGTCGTCCGGTCTTGATTACCGTCGGGCGACTTATAATTGTTCTTATAATTCAAAAGCATAATTGTTCTTATAATTGTTCGGGCGACTTATATATAAGTCGTCCGGTCTTGATTACGTCGGGCGACTTATAATTGTTCGGGCGACTTATAATTGTTCTTATAATTCAAAAGCATAATTGTTCTTATAATTGTTACGGGCGACTTATAATTGTTGCGGGCGACTTATAATTGTTCGGATGACTTATAATTGTTCTTATAATTGCGGGCGACTTATAATTGTTCGACGACTTATAATTGTTACGGGCGACTTATAATTACGGGCGACTTATAATTGTTACGGGCGACTTATAATTGTTACGGGCGACTTATAATTGTTCTTATAATTGTTACGGGCGACTTATAATTGTTCAGTGGACTTATAATTGTTCTTATAATTGTTAGGGCGACTTATAATTGTTACGGGCGACTTATAATTGTTACGGACGACTTATAATTGTTACGGATGACTTATAATTGTTCTTATAATTCAAAAGCATAATTGTTCAAAAGAAAGCATAATTGTTCTTATAATTCATGAAAGCATAATTGTTCAAAGACATAACCATAATATAAAAACATTAAACTTGAAGAGATTAAGAAAGCAAAGGCGTTAATCAAACATCGTGGCTCATTCAACTTGTACCAATCGATGTAAGGAATCTGAACATCAGCCACCTTGGCCTCTGCGGCGCACAAGTTCGAAATCTAGCTGCTTCTTTTCTCTTTGCTAAATGGGTTCTTCTTGAAAAGTTCATTCATGAGTTCCAGCTTACCTTGTATCGCGACACTTCAAGCTCTTCAACATGTTTCTTGGCGATGGCATCATTTAGTTGCTTGTACATAAAGAGCTTGGCTCGGTAATGCTCGATGGTCGCCTCAACTCCCTTGTTGAATGCCTCTTCTAGAGAAGAACCATGATCTTCAACCATGGGAGCCTTGAGTTTAAGGTCTTTGTTGAATGCCATCTGAGATTTTGATCCGGATGTTAATAGATCGAATTATTAGAAGCGGATAGATCTAAACAAAATTTATATAAGCGGATACAAAGAAAAGGATAGATCTACTTACTTAGCTAATATTGGGAGAGACTAAATTGGAGAAGAAGAGATGATAGTAAGACTTTGTAGGCGACTTTCGGGCGACTTATAATTGTTCTTATAATTGTTGCGGGCGACTTATATATAAGTCGTCCGGAAAGTAGTCTACTTGGACAACTTTGTAGGCGACTTTCGGGCGACTTATATTTAACGAGCGACAAAGATAAGTCGTCTGAAAATCAATCTACTGAACGACTTTGTAGGCGACTTTCGGGCGACTTTCGGGCGACAAAGATACAAGATAAGCGAAGACTTACGCGGTCTTCCAGCCATTCTCGGCAGTCCGGAGGATGTGATACCACCAAGTTAAGTGATGTGCGTGGTTTTCATCATGCTTAGTGAAATAATGACTGCAAACAATAAAGCAATCACTACGGATCAGAAATAATCAGTTTTGCTAGACTAAATCAAGCTATTATGGGTAAAGCAATCACTACGGATCAGTTTTCAACCAACCAGCGAGTTCCTTCAACTTAGGTTTGTTTGCTGGCTGAAATGGATTATAGGCTGCCACTTTATCTTTATTTTTCTCTGCGTATAAGGAGATATCTGCGTGGGAGAAGGTTTCCTCGCTTCGTTCACTCCTTGCACGCACGAAGCGATGGGAGCTATTTTGTCCAATACAACCAGGCTCGGTTGTTGATCGGTGGAAGCGGCCTTCGGTTGTTGATCGATTAGGCGGCCTTCGGTTGTTGATCGATTAGGCGGCGGCTTCGGTTGTTGATAGGTGGAAGCGGCCTTCGGTTGTTGATCGGTGGAAGCGGCCTTCGGTTGGTCGAGTGGAAGTGACAGCAACAATCTCTTTGGAGGAGACACCATCTGCTTTATCCGGCAAGATCTTATTTCAGCGTTAGCCTCGCCATGAAATTTCTCTCTGCATTAAAAGTTGCACCTAGTTAACCACAGGGCGACTTAAATAAAAGTTATGCGGGCGTCTAGTTGACCATGGGCGACTTAATTTTAAGTCGTTCATGGTCAACTAATCGTCGAACAACTTACATTTAAGTCGTCGAGGTCAACTAGTCGTCGGACAACTTACATTTAAGTCGTCCGGAAAACTAGTTAACCACAGACGACTTAATTCTTGTTGGGAGAGGATTTGATACTAACCTCGGATTGTTTGGCTTGAGGGGTAGGTTGTTTCTTTTGAAGAGTACGCTTTTGGTTTGAGGAAGAGGCTTTTGGTTTGAGGAGTAGGCTGTTTCTGTTGAGGAGTAAATTTGTTTCTTTTGAGGAGTAGGCTGTTTCTCTTGAGGGGTAGCCTGATTGGTGACACCAACCTTCTTCTCCATAGCTTCCACCTATCGGACAACTTCTAATCTCCTTGATGCACTTCCTAAACCCTTCTTTCATGCAGTCAACTAGCCCTTCTTTCATCTTTGTCAACTACGTCCTTGAACATATTTTCCAACTCCTCTCAGTCACCCAACTAGCCTCTTCTCTAGCCTCTTCTCTAGCCTCTGTAGGAGCCTCTGTAGGAGCCTCTTTCTGAGCCTCGTAGGAGCCTCTGTAGGAGCCTCTTTAGGAGCCTCTTTAGGAGCCTCTTTAGGAGCCTCTTTAGGAGCCTCTTTAGGAGCCTCTTTAGGAGCCTCTTTAGGAGCCTCTTTAGGAGCCTCTTTAGGAGCCTCTTTAGGAGCCTCTTTAGGAGCCTCTTTAGGAGCCTCTTTAGGAGCCTCTTTAGGAGCCTCTTTAGGAGCCTCTTTAGGAGCCTCTTTAGGAGCCTCTTTAGGAGCCTCTTTAGGAGCCTCTTTAGGAGCCTCTTTAGGAGCCTCTTTAGGAGCCTCTTTAGGAGCCTCTTTAGGAGCCTCTTTAGGAGCCTCTTTAGGAGCCTCTTTAGGAGCCTCTTTAGGAGCCTCTTTAGGAGCCTCTTTAGGAGCCTCTTTAGGAGCCTCTTTAGGAGCCTCTTTAGGAGCCTCTTTAGGAGCCTCTTTAGGAGCCTCTTTAGGAGCCTCTTTAGGAGCCTCTTTAGGAGCCTCTTTAGGAGCCTCTTTAGGAGCCTCTTTAGGAGCCTCTTTAGGAGCCTCTTTAGGAGCCTCTTTAGGAGCCTCTTTAGGAGCCTCTTTAGGAGCCTCTTTAGGAGCCTCTTTAGGAGCCTCTTTAGGAGCCTCTTTAGGAGCCTCTTTAGGAGCCTCTTTAGGAGCCTCTTTAGGAGCCTCTTTAGGAGCCTCTTTAGGAGCCTCTTTAGGAGCCTCTTTAGGAGCCTCTTTAGGAGCCTCTTTAGGAGCCTCTTTAGGAGCCTCTTTAGGAGCCTCTTTAGGAGCCTCTTTAGGAGCCTCTTTAGGAGCCTCTTTAGGAGCCTCTTTAGGAGCCTCTTTAGGAGCCTCTTTAGGAGCCTCTTTAGGAGCCTCTTTAGGAGCCTCTTTAGGAGCCTCTTTAGGAGCCTCTTTAGGAGCCTCTTTAGGAGCCTCTTTAGGAGCCTCTTTAGGAGCCTCTTTAGGAGCCTCTTTAGGAGCCTCTTTAGGAGCCTCTTTAGGAGCCTCTTTAGGAGCCTCTTTAGGAGCCTCTTTAGGAGCCTCTTTAGGAGCCTCTTTAGGAGCCTCTTTAGGAGCCTCTTTAGGAGCCTCTTTAGGAGCCTCTTTAGGAGCCTCTTTAGGAGCCTCTTTAGGAGCCTCTTTAGGAGCCTCTTTAGGAGCCTCTTTAGGAGCCTCTTTAGGAGCCTCTTTAGGAGCCTCTTTAGGAGCCTCTTTAGGAGCCTCTTTAGGAGCCTCTTTAGGAGCCTCTTTAGGAGCCTCTTTAGGAGCCTCTTTAGGAGCCTCTTTAGGAGCCTCTTTAGGAGCCTCTTTAGGAGCCTCTTTAGGAGCCTCTTTAGGAGCCTCTTTCTGAGCCTCTGTAGGAGCCTCTGTAGGAGCCTCTGTAGGAGCCTCTTTAGGAGCCTCTTTAGGAGCCTCTTTAGGAGCCTCTTTAGGAGCCTCTTTAGGAGCCTCTTTAGGAGCCTCTTTAGGAGCCTCTTTAGGAGCCTCTTTAGGAGCCTCTTTAGGAGCCTCTTTAGGAGCCTCTTTAGGAGCCTCTTTAGGAGCCTCTTTAGGAGCCTCTTTAGGAGCCTCTTTAGGAGCCTCTTTAGGAGCCTCTTTAGGAGCCTCTTTAGGAGCCTCTTTAGGAGCCTCTTTAGGAGCCTCTTTAGGAGCCTCTTTAGGAGCCTCTTTAGGAGCCTCTTTAGGAGCCTCTTTAGGAGCCTCTTTAGGAGCCTCTTTAGGAGCCTCTTTAGGAGCCTCTTTAGGAGCCTCTTTAGGAGCCTCTTTAGGAGCCTCTTTAGGAGCCTCTTTAGGAGCCTCTTTAGGAGCCTCTTTAGGAGCCTCTTTAGGAGCCTCTTTAGGAGCCTCTTTCTGAGCCTCTGTAGGAGCCTCTGTAGGAGCCTCTGTAGGAGCCTCTGTAGGAGCCTCTGTAGGAGCCTCTGTAGGAGCCTCTGTAGGAGCCTCTGTAGGAGCCTCTGTAGGAGCCTCTGTAGGAGCCTCTGTAGGAGCCTCTGTAGGAGCCTCTGTAGGAGCCTCTGTAGGAGCCTCTGTAGGAGCCTCTGTAGGAGCCTCTGTAGGAGCCTCTGTAGGAGCCTCTGTAGGAGCCTCTGTAGGAGCCTCTGTAGGAGCCTCTGTAGGAGCCTCTTTAGGAGCCTCTTTAGGAGCCTCTTTAGGAGCCTCTTTAGGAGCCTCTTTAGGAGCCTCTTTAGGAGCCTCTTTAGGAGCCTCTTTAGGAGCCTCTTTAGGAGCCTCTTTAGGAGCCTCTTTAGGAGCCTCTTTAGGAGCCTCTTTAGGAGCCTCTTTAGGAGCCTCTTTAGGAGCCTCTTTAGGAGCCTCTTTAGGAGCCTCTTTAGGAGCCTCTTTAGGAGCCTCTTTAGGAGCCTCTTTAGGAGCCTCTTTAGGAGCCTCTTTAGGAGCCTCTTTAGGAGCCTCTTTAGGAGCCTCTTTAGGAGCCTCTTTAGGAGCCTCTTTAGGAGCCTCTTTAGGAGCCTCTTTAGGAGCCTCTTTAGGAGCCTCTTTAGGAGCCTCTTTAGGAGCCTCTTTAGGAGCCTCTTTAGGAGCCTCTTTAGGAGCCTCTTTAGGAGCCTCTTTAGGAGCCTCTTTAGGAGCCTCTTTAGGAGCCTCTTTAGGAGCCTCTTTAGGAGCCTCTTTAGGAGCCTCTTTAGGAGCCTCTTTAGGAGCCTCTTTAGGAGCCTCTTTAGGAGCCTCTTTAGGAGCCTCTTTAGGAGCCTCTTTAGGAGCCTCTTTAGGAGCCTCTTTAGGAGCCTCTTTAGGAGCCTCTTTAGGAGCCTCTTTAGGAGCCTCTTTAGGAGCCTCTTTAGGAGCCTCTTTAGGAGCCTCTTTAGGAGCCTCTTTAGGAGCCTCTTTAGGAGCCTCTTTAGGAGCCTCTTTAGGAGCCTCTTTAGGAGCCTCTTTAGGAGCCTCTTTAGGAGCCTCTTTAGGAGCCTCTTTAGGAGCCTCTTTAGGAGCCTCTTTAGGAGCCTCTTTAGGAGCCTCTTTAGGAGCCTCTTTAGGAGCCTCTTTAGGAGCCTCTTTAGGAGCCTCTTTAGGAGCCTCTTTAGGAGCCTCTTTAGGAGCCTCTTTAGGAGCCTCTTTCTGAGCCTCTGTAGGAGCCTCTGTAGGAGCCTCTTTCTGAGCCTCTGTAGGA
Source organism: Brassica carinata (assembly GCA_016771965.1). Taxonomy (NCBI): domain Eukaryota; kingdom Viridiplantae; phylum Streptophyta; class Magnoliopsida; order Brassicales; family Brassicaceae; genus Brassica; species Brassica carinata. Next base: position 7,949,225 of record CM028688.1, read on the forward strand.
GCCTCTGTAGGAGCCTCTTTAGGAGCCTCTTTAGGAGCCTCTTTAGGAGCCTCTTTAGGAGCCTCTTTAGGAGCCTCTTTAGGAGCCTCTTTAGGAGCCTCTTTAGGAGCCTCTTTAGGAGCCTCTTTAGGAGCCTCTTTAGGAGCCTCTTTAGGAGCCTCTTTAGGAGCCTCTTTAGGAGCCTCTTTAGGAGCCTCTTTAGGAGCCTCTTTAGGAGCCTCTTTAGGAGCCTCTTTAGGAGCCTCTTTAGGAGCCTCTTTAGGAGCCTCTTTAGGAGCCTCTTTAGGAGCCTCTTTAGGAGCCTCTTTAGGAGCCTCTTTAGGAGCCTCTTTAGGAGCCTCTTTAGGAGCCTCTTTAGGAGCCTCTTTAGGAGCCTCTTTAGGAGCCTCTTTAGGAGCCTCTTTAGGAGCCTCTTTAGGAGCCTCTTTAGGAGCCTCTTTAGGAGCCTCTTTAGGAGCCTCTTTAGGAGCCTCTTTAGGAGCCTCTTTAGGAGCCTCTTTAGGAGCCTCTTTAGGAGCCTCTTTAGGAGCCTCTTTAGGAGCCTCTTTAGGAGCCTCTTTAGGAGCCTCTTTAGGAGCCTCTTTAGGAGCCTCTTTAGGAGCCTCTTTAGGAGCCTCTTTAGGAGCCTCTTTAGGAGCCTCTTTAGGAGCCTCTTTAGGAGCCTCTTTAGGAGCCTCTTTAGGAGCCTCTTTAGGAGCCTCTTTAGGAGCCTCTTTAGGAGCCTCTTTAGGAGCCTCTTTAGGAGCCTCTTTAGGAGCCTCTTTAGGAGCCTCTTTAGGAGCCTCTTTAGGAGCCTCTTTAGGAGCCTCTTTAGGAGCCTCTTTAGGAGCCTCTTTAGGAGCCTCTTTAGGAGCCTCTTTAGGAGCCTCTTTAGGAGCCTCTTTAGGAGCCTCTTTAGGAGCCTCTTTAGGAGCCTCTTTAGGAGCCTCTTTAGGAGCCTCTTTAGGAGCCTCTTTAGGAGCCTCTTTAGGAGCCTCTTTAGGAGCCTCTTTAGGAGCCTCTTTAGGAGCCTCTTTAGGAGCCTCTTTAGGAGCCTCTTTAGGAGCCTCTTTAGGAGCCTCTTTAGGAGCCTCTTTAGGAGCCTCTTTAGGAGCCTCTTTAGGAGCCTCTTTAGGAGCCTCTTTAGGAGCCTCTTTAGGAGCCTCTTTAGGAGCCTCTTTAGGAGCCTCTTTAGGAGCCTCTTTAGGAGCCTCTTTAGGAGCCTCTTTAGGAGCCTCTTTAGGAGCCTCTTTAGGAGCCTCTTTAGGAGCCTCTTTAGGAGCCTCTTTAGGAGCCTCTTTAGGAGCCTCTTTAGGAGCCTCTTTAGGAGCCTCTTTAGGAGCCTCTTTAGGAGCCTCTTTAGGAGCCTCTTTAGGAGCCTCTTTAGGAGCCTCTTTAGGAGCCTCTTTAGGAGCCTCTTTAGGAGCCTCTTTAGGAGCCTCTTTAGGAGCCTCTTTAGGAGCCTCTTTAGGAGCCTCTTTAGGAGCCTCTTTCTGAGCCTCTGTAGGAGCCTCTGTAGGAGCCTCTTTAGGAGCCTCTTTAGGAGCCTCTTTAGGAGCCTCTTTAGGAGCCTCTTTAGGAGCCCTTTACGAGCTTTCTTGAGGCAGCGAGCCGCTGCGATCTTCGTGGACCAATCCTCGCATCTCTTCGTCTTTGTATTATCGATCGATGGTTGGCCCGACTTCGGATGAACTCCGGCATCGCCCGAGAAAGAAACCATCTCTTTGGTAACTTCACATTTTGGTGTCTCGAGGTACTTCGATGTACTCGCGGTTTAGACCGGTGAGGTTTTCAAACTCTAACAGTGAAAACCTCAAAGGTTACGGACCAACGAGACCACATCTCATACTTCTTCTTAATGTCGGCTTGGCCGAGCATGTAGTGAACCAGCCTTGAAGCCCAACCAAATCCTGCTCCTTGAACTTGATGAAAACTCCCAAACTTCGACTCCTTGAGCTCTTCAAATTCTTCATCGGTAAGAGCTTCCCTAAGAGCAGATGCAACTTGTTATTATCCGTATGATACGAAATGCTATTGTGGGCTTCGGCTCTTCCCCTAATGTGTATAACCTACGGGGAGTTCGGAATATCCATCCTTTTGTTTGCAAAATAATCAAAGACAACAATAGAGATAAGCTAAACAAGCTAAATCAACAAGAACACCTGAAAAGTCGAACACAAGCTAAATCAATCACTTTAATTGTAACTCAGGGCGACTTAGTAGGCGACTTAGATATAAATTAGATGCGGAAAATCTTCAACCGACGACTTAGTAGGCGACTTAGATTTAAGTCGTCGGAAAATCTTCAAGCTGGGCGACTTATATTTAGGTCGCCTATTAAATCGTCGGTTGGAAGACTTTCGGGCGACTTAAATTACAAGTCTTCGGTAGAAAAATTAAGCGGACCTGATTAGTAGCGAAGGAGTACTCGTCATTGCGGTTATAGATCTGAAAAATAAGCGTGAAGCGGTGAGAATGAGTAAATTGATAGAGACAACGTTTTATGTTCATCTTTCCTCGAGATTGATGACTTCACCGGCGTTAGGGTTCTGAGCTTGGCCTTCACGGTTCTGAGAAAAGCGGCCGGCGCTAGGGTTTAAGCGGCGCTAGTGTTTAGAAGCGGCGGTGAGATAGTGTTAGTGAAACCTGTGGAAAGGCGGCGATGAAAGCGCTATTATTAAAGGAAGCGGCGGTAGAAGTTAAGCGGCGAAAGTGAAATGAAGTGAGATAGATAGCCGGCGTTGAGGGCGATGGTTTGTTCGGAAATAGTGGGAATTCAAATCGCTTTGATATCGCCGGTGAGAAGCTGTTAGGTTAGGGTTTAAATTTGCGAAAAATGAACAAAAAAACAAGGATCTCTTAAATCTTTGTGTACAATTTTGAAAACTCATTCATCAATATATTTAATCAAGAAAAATATTGTTAGATAATAGTATGAGTCAAGAGCTTACGAGGCAAAATCCGAGGCCAAGAGATAGAGAATCTAAAAGCATCCATGTTAATATCTTTCATTCGTTGGATGTCTTCCTTGTAATGGTTATAGAACTCAACTGCTTGGTCCGCGTTAGAGTAGCAATTTCTTTCTGCAAAAGTTTCATTTTGTATTAGTTTGAAGAATATCATACGAAAGTAACTATTCATATATATATCAACCTAAAATTACAGCCAAAAATGTTCAATAAACAAACCTGGATATTTTCGAACAAATGTGTCCCAAACACTTTCTCCACGAGGAGCTTCTTGTATGGCTCCTTCGTATTGGTAAGCTGATGAGGCTGTCCCAAAGAGGAAACCCTCCGGAAAGTCAGAACGGCCAAATGAGTTTTTCTTCGAGTAAATGTTCATTTTCTGTAAATAATATTCAATAGAAAGATTTAGAAAATGTTTTTCCCCAAAGATTGTTGAGCCCTGTGGTGTTATTGAAGTTTGATTGCTTACTGCGTCATTGTTTATCAATGATTTATAAGCTGTTTTAGTCTTTGGAAAAACCTTTACAATCTGCATAGATATAAACATAAGATTATGACTTATGAGTATATAACATCATAGATAGAAAAAGTATTTAAATAACCTTTAGTACGTAAGAGGAGAATAATATACCGAGCGACAGATCTTTTGCGTTCTTTTAGTTTGGAGCTAGTTTTATTTGTCTAAATATGAAACAATGGTTTTACAAAATATATATATATATATATATATATATATATATATATATATATATATATATATATATATATATATATATATATATATATATATATATATATATATATATATATATATATATATATATATATATATATATATATATATATATATATATATATATATATATATATATATATATATATATATATATATATATATATATATATATATATATATATATATATATATATATATATATATATATATATATATATATATATATATATATATATATATATATATATATATATATATATATATATATATATATATATATATATATATATATATATATATATATATATATATATATATATATATATATATATATATATATATATATATATATATATATATATATATATATATATATATATATATATATATATATATATATATATATATATATATATATATATATATATATATATATATATATATATATATATATATATATATATATATATATATATATATATATATATATATATATATATATATATATATATATATATATATATATATATATATATATATATATATATATATATATATATATATATATATATATATATATATATATATATATATATATATATATATATATATATATATATATATATATATATATATATATATATATATATATATATATATATATATATATATATATATATATATATATATATATATATATATATATATATATATATATATATATATATATATATATATATATATATATATATATATATATATATATATATATATATATATATATATATATATATATATATATATATATATATATATATATATATATATATATATATATATATATATATATATATATATATATATATATATATATATATATATATATATATATATATATATATATATATATATATATATATATATATATATATATATATATATATATATATATATATATATATATATATATATATATATATATATATATATATATATATATATATATATATATATATATATATATATATATATATATATATATATATATATATATATATATATATATATATATATATATATATATATATATATATATATATATATATATATATATATATATATATATATATATATATATATATATATATATATATATATATATATATATATATATATATATATATATATATATATATATATATATATATATATATATATATATATATGATTCTCAGAATTTACCGATTCATCATTTTTTTTTCCATAACTTCGATTCAAATTAGTTAACTATTTTAATTTGTATTCCCTACCAGCATTGATCTTCAATGTGTCTTATGTTTTTTTTTTTTGTATTTCACAGTTTGTTCAATGTTATTAACAGGCTTCTTCCAACCAAATCGTTTCAGTTACTTACCTCATTGGATCTTCGACAATCTAATTATACATATTCAAGTTTCATAAAATATGCATATTAATTTTTGTGCCCGTACGTAGTACGGGACAGAACACTAGTTTTATATAAATATATAAGGGAGTGTCGATATTTACTTAGACCCAAAAAAATGTCGATATTGATATTTCCGCGGGAAAATAAAAAGATATATTGTCGTAGTTTACCATGGTAATGCTGATGCACTATTTGTTTTTCGTTTTTTTTTCTGATGCACTATTTGTTTTAACTTCGAATAATTTCAGTTGCTTTGAATCCAAGAATGATAGACTCAAAAGGGAACAAAATTTTATATCCGCGAAGAACCCTTAGCCCTGGCTGTTTAAACTCTACTTTGCTTCAAAGCTTTCCACACAACAAAATTAATCTAGAAAAATAATTCGAGGGCCTCAGAAGATTCAGACATCTTAGGAATAAAACTTGAAGACGAACCAGTTGCTAATAAGAATCTCTTCTTCTTCATTGCAGACTTCAACAAGTATTCTTCCTTCTCAGATTCTTCAATCTTTTCTTCTCTCTTCAAGAATTCTTTGAACCACATTGCAGACAATTTTGGGAAACGTTTTAGCCCATTGTTGTAATCGACGTAGAAGAGGCCATATCGGACTCCATAACCAGCGTTCCATTCACAGTTGTCTAGTAACGACCATGCAAAGTATCCTTCAACTTCAACTCCATCCTCCCTGAGTAATAAACATTTATCATCAGAAAGAAGCTAAATCTACGGTTCCAATACAGTTTCTTGTATGCCAAGAAACTTACTGGATGGCTTGTTGGATGCTTTGGAGATGTTTCTTGTGGTACTCTGTCCTTTGGTGATCCATAAAGTTAGAAAGCTTTGTTTTTTTCTCATAATCCATATCACAATGTCCTGAAAGGAGATGGAGGTAGTAAGCCTTATTTCAAGAAACAAATGAGTAAAACTATCATGGAAGAGCTTCGAATAAAACTTTCACCGTTTTCAGTGATCATGAACTTAGGGCTTTCGTATTTATTTTTAGCATAAGTTAGAAGATTTCGAAGCCCTTGTGGGTATAGAAAGTCCCATTCTGAACCACCTTTTACTCCCAATATCTGTCCTGCTTTGTTTTGTTCTGTTCCAATAGATTTTTTTAAAGGTTCCAATAGATATAAAACTTGTGAGACAACGAATCGGTAACCAAAAGCCTTAAGAAACTAATAAACCCTTTAGAAGCTTGTGAGCCAAGAAATGAATAGAAACCCTATATAATATGATACGAGTTATATGTATTATGTAAACGCTACTTACTTCTCCATTCAATGCGTGCGTCTGATCTCCAATTGGGAGTATTATGGTCCACTTCAGCAATACTTTTAACATAGAAAGCACTGTAATAATTCACTCCAACGAAGTCAAAAGATCCCCTTAGCTTCTTGGATTGTGCTGCGGTAAATGAGGGTAATCTTTTCCCTATGGATTTCTTCATCACAACAGGGTAATCTCCGTACATAGTTGGATCCATATGCCTGTTTACAAAAGAAAATTCCCCAAAATACTATTAGAAAATTAAAAATGAATATGGTGCATTTATATTCTTAAGTCAAGATATGCCGATTCTCAACACAACCGGACGAAAGTATGAAACATTCGAATTGGTACTAATTTTTTTTTTTTAAAAATATTTTATAAAGGTTATATAGTCCTTAAATAGTCAAAAAAATTTTAAGATTTAACCTAAAATATTTATGATCCCATAGATCTCGTATCCAGTCATAAATCAAGAACGTGTGTGTTTTATATTTTGATGAGGAAAACACTCACCATCCGAACATGAATTCCATGGCTCGTTCACATGCTTCTTTGTCATCAGGGCAGTTCATCATGTCATAAGGCTCAAACCAAACGGGACAATGCGCGATACCAATCTTGCCATCTTTACACTGGGATTCAAACAAAAACAATATTGTCAATATATATGTTTTACCAAAGACTTTAAGTGCTTTATAAAACAAAATCAAATATGTCATGTATCATTACTTTGGGATTGTTTCTGAAGACTTCAACGGCTTCTGCATGAGCCAGAAGTAGATTGTGACTAACGGTATAAACCTCCAGGCCAGATTTTCCAGCAACAGCTTCTTCATTCATGTACTTGGAGGCACGTCCAGGCGCTTTTCTTCCTGTGTCATAGCCACCAATGCTATAGACCCATGGCTCGTTTAGTGTAACCCACAGTTTCACACGGTCGCCAAATTCTTCGAAACATATGGCCGCAAAATCTTTGAAGTCACCACTGCAAGATTATTTTTGTATGCATATTATAAACATTTATTTTAAAATTATAGTCAGATAGTAATATGTACTATTTTTTAATCACGTACACAGCTTGTTCACTTAGAAATCCGTTGTATTCATCTTCAAGGGCTTGAGGAGTATCCCAATGAAATAAAGTAGCGAGAGGTGTGATTCCTGTTCATACATATATGTATGATCATGTTAGAATATATTAATTTAGAATATTAAGTTCTTCTATATAGGCAAGAGATTAGTTAAATACCGGTAGCTAGGAGTTCATCGATAAGATCGTTATAGAAATTGATTCCTTCTTGGTTCACTCCCTTCCTTTTCTTTCCAACTATTTTTTTTTTGGGAAAATGAACAAAAGAACAAGGATCTCTTAAATCTTTGTGTACAATTTTGAAAACTCATTCATCAATATATTTAATCAAGAAAAAATATTGTTAGATAATAGTATGAGTCAAGAGCTTACGAGGCAAAATCCGAGGCCAAGAGATAGAGAATCTAAAAGCATCCATGTTAATATCTTTCATTCGTTGGATGTCTTCCTTGTAATGGTTATAGAACTCAACTGCTTGGTCCGCGTTAGAGTAGCAATTTCTTTCTGCAAAAGTTTCATTTTTGTATTAGTTTGAAGAATATCATACGAAAGTAACTATTCATATATATATCAACCTAAAAATTACAGCCAAAAAATGTTCAATAAACAAACCTGGATATTTTCGAACAAATGTGTCCCAAACACTTTCTCCACGAGGAGCTTCTTGTATGGCTCCTTCGTATTGGTAAGCTGATGAGGCTGTCCCAAAGAGGAAACCCTCCGGAAAGTCAGAACGGCCAAATGAGTTTTTCTTCGAGTAAATGTTCATTTTCTGTAAATAATATTCAATAGAAAGATTTAGAAAATGTTTTTTTCCCCAAAGATTGTTGAGCCCTGTGGTGTTATTGAAGTTTGATTGCTTACTGCGTCATTGTTTATCAATGATTTATAAGCTGTTTTAGTCTTTTGGAAAAACCTTTACAATCTGCATAGATATAAACATAAGATTATGACTTATGAGTATATAACATCATAGATAGAAAAAGTATTTAAATAACCTTTAGTACGTAAGAGGAGAATAATATACCGAGCGACAGATCTTTTGCGTTCTTTTAGTTTGGAGCTAGTTTTATTTGTCTAAATATGAAACAATGGTTTTTTACAAAATATATATATATATATATATATATATATGAAACAATGGAGTGGATGAATTGTTTTTGTTTTTGCAAAACAAATAAATAGATTAATGAATCTACCTTTTTCTTAAAGAAATAGTGCAGAGATTATATATTGAGTTGTGAGAGAAGTAATGAGATATGTTAAGGTATATATAGGCAAAGAGATTTGCAGTTTTATGCGAAGAAACGTGGACAATTCATTTATTTTTATTCTAGCTGCATTTACTATGCATGCTGACTGGCTGACCTTTGGAAGAAGAAAAAAAAATGAGATAAATAAATGATCGCTATTCGCTCTCGAGTCTTGACTTCTACTAAAATATATGAATAGAGACATACGTAACTAATTAATGCAGTGCCGGGGAGGTCCATTTGCTATCTAGAATGGTCTTTCCTTTTAAGTGAGTGATGTTTGATCAAAAAAAAGTGAGTGGTTTTAATTTCCAGGTTTTAACATATCTAAAATGTAAAATGAAGTTCACAAAAAAATGACTAGTATATCAGGAACGCAATTACCATTCCATGCTTGTCAATTTAAAAAACGTATGTGTTGATTCGTTTGATTTACTAGTATTTAAATATTCATATTTGATGAACTATTGGATATTCAAATATAATTCTCTTCTCGTTTTGCATTTGTTTTCTTTTAATATTTTAATAAATATTATAGTTAAACAAAAGGTAGTTAAACTAAGTTAGTACTAATTAAAAAGAAAAATGAAAATTCTGAAAAGTTAAGAGTCATGTTATATTCTACGAAAATATAAATTTCATATTATATAAATATAATTATTGGATGTTTTTTTAAATTTTCTTATAATAATTTTTGGAATAATATGAAAACCCGGAAAAAGAACTATATTTCAGTCCTTTAACAGCTAACTTATAATCAAACCAATCGGTTTCTACACATCCCGGTTATCAAATCAAACTGGTTATTTCCATATAAAAAGCAAGCCGACTCAACCTCTCCTCCCTTCTTCATCTTCTTTGCTCGGTTCATGTAGCAATTTTTTTTTCACTTAGCAATTAGAAATTAAAAAAATCCATAGGATACCCAGATAGGGTAAATCTGGTGGGGTAATTTGTAAACTGAGACCCGCCCGAAATAAATCTGTAAATTTTGAAAACTAAAAATACAGATTTTGGTTTATCAAAAAAATATATACAGATTTTGGATTTAAATTTTTAATAGGATTTAGGATACCCTATAGGTTTTTATCCATTATTAACATCCCTACATATAAATGTACATTTCCTTCACAAACAATTGAAAAGAATGTTATTTTCCTATATATTAATCAATAAGTCACTTAAATGACTTTTATTCACGTGTCAATTTTTTGGTGAATCTTAAGAAAATTGCTATAATTTAATTGGTCGATGATTTTTAATTTTAAATTATTTTAGATAGACCCAAAATAAAAGATAAGTTTATAACTAATTAATGTCACTTTTCAAATAGTGTAAATGATATTAGAAATAATAATTTGTAGTAACTAATTGTTAAAATTATAGAAAGTGTAATAATGTTTGATCAATTCTCTTATATTTATATAATACATAAAAATGAAGAGAAAACAATTTATAGAAGCCGATAGAATGATTTCATATTCTTATATAAAGCATTATATTTGTATATAAAGTGTTAAAATAATTATTAATGTCTTATAAGATCCATATATTTTATAAATCATTTATAAAATTTTAAAAAAATTTATAAAGTTATCTATCATGGCTAGCAAAATTATTATTATAATTTTAAATTATTTATAAGAGTTTATAAAATATTGATAAAAGAAAATAGAAACTAAATATTAAATGAGAAGTCACTTAAAGAGAGTATAGAGTAAAAAGTACTACAATCCTACTCCATTTTAAACTCCATTTATAGAGTGTATTTTTTTTTGTTCATCACTCCATTATAGAATAGGAAATGAAATTGGGTTGGAGCATTTTTACTCTATATTCGATTTAACTCTGTTTGGAAGAAAAAATAGAATTTTATATTGGAGATGCTCTTACGTGTCAATAATTGGTGAAGTCTAAGAAATTTTTTTATAATTTACTTGGTCAAAAAATTTTAATTTTATTTATTTTCATTTAAATTTAGAAATAAAAAGTAAGTGTAAAGATAATTAATATCACTTACTAAATAATCTAAATGATATTATAAATAATTATTTACTGTAACTAATTGTTAAAACTATATAAAGAGTAATAATGTTTGATTAATTGTTTTTTATATTTATAAACTACATAATATAATGAACAAATTTTTAATATATAAGTCAATATGATAATTATATATGATATTTTACAGTAAAAGTTATATATTTATATAATTATATGATGACTATTAATTTCTTACAAAGTCAAACATTCTTTATATATCATTTATAAAGTTTTAAAAAACATTTATGAAATTATTTATCATGAAATATTTAAAAATAAATAAATAATACATTATATTTCTTTATATTTGCTATTTCCACCCATTTTATGCCATTCACATTTTATAATATATAATATCCTCTTGTTATCTCCCATTATCATTTGGGGTTAATAGTAAAAAGTGTTGAAACGTGATGTCTCTTTTCGGGATTAAAGACAAATGCAACTTGTCGTTACAGAGAAACAATGCATCAATCATCAATCATCAATGCATCGTGCATACGGGAAATGAAAATATTCGTACGATGAGTGAAAAGGGCACTGTATAAATACAAGACTTGCATTAAGAAATTTACGTTAAGATATTATTTGTCAAAAAAGCTGAGCATAGGCTCGTGAGCATCTATATTATTAAAACTGAAATACTTTTCGATACTGTTCGGACAGTTTGGATAACAAGATAAATAATAATTATTTGGAAACATAGATAATATATTAAATACTTCTTTTATTTATACATTTAGCTATTATATTTACAATAAATTAAGTATTTCAATTTTATATTTCTTTTTATTTATATATTCTACCACTGTATTTAATATCACTTTAAATTATTTAATTACAACGGCTATTGTTTCTTTATGGTGAAAATAAAAACACAAACTGAAATATAAATAGTATTTATTATATAAAACAATTTTTAAATATAGTATTACTTTATTTAGTTTAGTCAAATATAAAAATTTTGAGAGTTTAATTTTCAAAAAAAAAAATATCATAAAATTAATAATAATTCATAGATAACTAATGAAAAAAATTAAAAATTTTAGTATGTTGTTTCATTTTCAAGTAAATTAACAAAACAGCACGTTTATATATGAATAGTGCAATTACATCAAATTGCATCAAGTTATAAATTTTTAATATAATACTATGTACAAATAAAAAATTATTATCAAATATCTATATTATAAAATAATATATTTACTCTATATGTACTCTGAATCAAGAGTTTGATCTTGGTTAAACCTTGAGCAGCTCGTGTATTAGGATTGGAGAGGAGCCGATCGTGAATCAAGAACAGCTCATGGCTTTTAGAAACCTTAAACACAAGAATCAATGGAGTTAGTTGATATTAATAACAATTTGCAAACAAGAACAAAGTATAGCGAGAGGTCGCGGCTTTGGGTTTGATTCAAGAGCAAGTTGCGGCTGAAGCTTAGGAGAGAGCTAGGTTTGATGTTGAAGACTTTGGCTCAGGGATTCTTAGATCAATCGTGCTGATAACGTGTTATAAAACTTAAGAGAATGGTATATTATTCTTATTATTAATCAATCATAAGGAGTTCTTTATATAGGGAATTACACCGTCATAGATAAATGAAAAGATAACAAATCCTAATCCAACTATGAAAAGGAAAATAAGACCAGAACATAAAAAGGAAAAAGGTTGGCCGCCTATGATCTCTGAAAAGGAAAGTATGGATTAGGACATCCTTCTAAACCATCCGATTTATAACAAACGAGGACTTCTCATCACGTGTCATATTTCATATATATCGTCTAAATGCCAATGAGGTGGGAACTGGAAAAGTATGCACTCTTCCATTTCAAATTTCTCTATTTCCTTTTCTGTAATAATACAACTATCAAAATTACTCTTAAGACTAGTAATTCACCTCCAAAAAACTTCAGACTAGGTACAATTAGTTTGAAAAATAAACTACTTTACCAATAATTTTGTACATATATTATTTATCAACATGTAATCGTCACTCATGATAGGACGTACATACGTATGTAGATGATGATTACACAATCTATGGTAGACTTAATCAACCAATTAACGTGAAGACCATCTAGTTTTTTTCAAAAGGCCAAGGGATTTTTCCGGGAAAATAAGGAACCTATAATTTTTATGAACAAATAATATTATCATAATTTCGAAAAAAAACAACTCATTTGTTGTTCTTATTAACCCATTCCTTAAGCATGCTTGGTAGGTAGAGTTAACCGTCGTATAAAAAACCTATTACATATATATGTATATTTATCCATGGTAAAAGAAACAAATAACTTGTATGATCGTTGTATGCATTGCGTAAGCATGCATGGTATGCAGACTTTTTTTTGGACAGGCAGACTAAATATATGAAAATGTAAAAACATTTGAGCTTGGATTCATATACATCAGGTTCTTATTCCACAATTGACTGACTATACTAAAACTTTAAGGAAATTACGAGAAATTAACGACGACTACAATTTCTAATGGTAAACGATATGTGTTCATATTTTGTTTACATAATTTATTAGTATGGTAACTTTTCCTTAAATCATTTGAAAAATATATTTCCAAAGATTGTACTTCAGAAAACAATATCTTAAATGCAGTTTATTAGGTTTATCGATCTTTATATAATTAACGATCTGACGTTTGAAAATAAAAGTACCCTCTTCTGGTTTTCAGCAAAAACATGTTTTAAATTTTTAAGGGAAGACGACCTATTTCCACACCAGAACTATCATATAGTAACAAATGTACACCATCTTCCAACCTCGTCCTAATTGCACACAATTTAAGTATGACAACCTATTTCCACACACGATAAAAGTTCGAAACCCGTATCCACACATACCAAAATTTGGCTTGGTTTTAGTGGTTTATGACATGAACCGATAGTAAACCAGTTGATATTGGTACAATCCGATCCAAAAAAGATCCGATTAGGGAACGATTTAAACCCGACCCAAAACCATTTTAAAAGCCCCAAAATCGATTTCAATCCTTTGAAACCCTAAAATCTCAAAATCTAGAAAGTTTAGTTTGTTTGTATTGATGTGTTAGTTTGTTGGTTCAAAATCATAAATTTGACTTAATATAATTGAGTAAATACAGAAGAAAAAGAAGTAGATTTGGTCAAGAATTGTGAAAATAAAAAATCTGAAGTTGTGGTTATGGATTCCTGGTAATTCTGCTGATGACGAAGATGAGGACGTTTACGTCATTTTACATTAATTAAAGATAAAAGGGAAAATAAAATAAAAAATGCTCCTACCTGGATTCGAACTCGATGTGTTAAACAGAGACAGGAGCACGTAAACCAATAGACTACGCTTGATTCTTGCATTTATCCTTCAAATAATAATATATATACTAAAATACACAAAACTAATGAGAAAAACAGCCATGGATCTAGCTCGATCCAGAGGCGAAGAGAAACGGAGGTGAACTGAAGATGTTGTAAGGGTCCCAAACATTGATTAAAGGTCCGATCGTAAGGGTCTCTGATTCTTCTTCTATTCAGTCCGCATAAACACCTTCATCTTCTTCCTCTTCAATTTCTGTTTCACTTAACATTCACATCAGTCCATGACTCCATTGTTGATTTCTGCAAAACAGAGAGATTTACGTTTTTAGGGTTTCAAATTTACTTAACTCGGATCTTGGGTTGGTTGATTAGATCCAATTGTATTGGGCTGATGTAATCTGGTTTTTATTCTCTAATCGGGTCGTTTTTGGTTTATTTAAGTTAATTATTGGTTAAAATTAGGGTTTAGGGAACAATAACCAATTTTAAACTGCTATTTGTCGGTATAAGTTCGTCATTCAAAGTTTATGGAGAAACGGGTTTCAAACTTTTATCGTGTGTAGAAATATATTATCATACTTAAATGGTGTGCAAATAGGACGAGGTTGAAAGATTGTGTACATTTATTATATGATAGTTCTGATGTGGAAATATATTATCTTCCCAATTTTTAGTGAAATGACAATTTTGATTAATGATTTCCTTTTCTGTGACGATGACACATGTTCAAAGTTCCCATCCAATACTAATGTTGGTCTGCTTGAACTGACAAAGATTAGACCTCTCCTTGTTTTTCTTCTTTTCAAGCTATCATCGTTTCTTAGGCTTCGAATAGGTAGCATATCAAAAATGCAGATCAAGCTAAATTAATAAATTCTTAAAATATAAAAATAAATGTTGAATTGTTTTAATGAAGTTAAATATCTAAACAAAATACAGTTTATTGTATATAAGTTATAAATATCATATTGATAAAAAAAAATATATCATCATTTTAATAAATATTAGTGAAATTTTAAATTATATGAAAATTTATAACAATTAGAAAAATTATAAAGAGTATTCTTGTTTTACTCTTATTTTTGTATTTTTATTGATTTTGTTCTTTCTTACCATTTGCTCAACTATGGAATTTTTTGATCTGCATTTAATAATTTTATTTTGTTCTGCAATTTTAATGTTGAATGGCAAAAAAAATGCAGTCTGATCTGCATTGTAAATGGCCTGCAATTATCCGACATTTGGCCTGCTTCACAATCAAAGCCTTATCTTTTTGTCCGGTTTTGAGATGTGGTTTTCTCCTTCTCCAATGGAGTGGGGGAGTAAAGTTAATGGTCAAAACCGTCTTGAGATGTGAGTCACATGACAGCTGAATCACGGCTCTGCTTCGACGATGTGACGGTGGTAAACCTTTCGGCAAAAGAAAATAACATAACTACGAGTACATATCATAACAAAAAGAGACATGTCATGTGACACTGATTTGTTTTTATTCTTTTTTGGACAATATTACATTGATTTGTTATATAGTTATATTTACACATTTTTCTTGCGAGGGACTACGTCACATCAATCATTTTATCGTTGCCCTCTTGATGATTATGTATTGTTTTTTTTAACTTAAAAAAAATTATATATTTAGATTCGCGTAACACCGTTCCCGACAAAATTCTTTAATATTCACTCCCTTATTCAACCTTCTGATTTATTATTTGTTTGATTTATAACTTATTCTTTTTTTTGTTAAACGATTTATAACTTATTCAATCATCACAAACTGTCCTTTTTGTAGAAAACGACATATAAATTGGGATTTTCAAAGAACTGCTCGTGAAAAAGTCATGGACTTTATCTCGTAAAAGATTTGGCGGGTTATATATGGACATAAACATTTGGGGGCCCAACATTTGGCATGTAACCTTTTTAAGCCGCATTATTAGTCGAATCCAACTGGCCACTTGGAATTTTATTCGTTTCTTACTACATTTTTTTTTTTAAATCGTAGTAAGGGGTAATTTCGATCTTTCTGCCAGTTTTGTAAGTAAATAATTAGCATTTGGTTCTGATAAATGACTTGATTCTCTCATAGAGGATAAAATCTATAGCATTTGCACTGTTAGCACTTGCCTAAAGTTGATATTGTTGTTACTTAATATAGTAGAAATTATATAAATTGATATTAAATAAATTAATAAATACAGTAAATTAATTTTAAAAAAAAAATTTAAATAAATTTTAGTTGTTTTGAGTTAGGTTAGTGTAAAATTTACACAATTCAAAAAATAGTAAAATAATATTTTTTGGAAAAATATTATGTAAATATATATATATATATATTGTAATATAAACAAATTTATACTTAGTATACATAAATTTAATATTAATATAAAATATTTACATTGTATAGTTTGTTTTTCATTTATACTTATAGTACATATTTTCTATACACCAAATAATTAATTAAAAACAACATAAACTATGTATTTATCAAATTTAATCAATACATATAGAGTCAAATATATTTTAATATATTTTTTAAATTTTTTTTTATAAATTAATAAAATATCAAATTCCAAACATTATTATAACAACCAACATGATCGTGGATCGACCAGAATCCAGACACATCATTGGTCTACTGAGAATCGATACATATCAAGCAATCAAGATATGAAAATGATTAAGGTTTTAAAACTTTATTTTTAGAATCTCAACTGTTATACATCTATGTATTATATATATATATATATATATATATATATATATATATCATACAAGATGTTACTTTAGTCAATAAAATGTTTCTATTGAACATGTAGAGTACCATTATATAGTTTCCTACGTATTAAAAGCTAATAAAATTATACTTAATTATCCCTTAGTAACATACTAAATAATTAAATTATTTTCTTACTAATACATTAAAGCAATAGGTTTAAACTAAACTAAATTTTGATCCACCCACACAAAAAGTATGGATTGTATCACTTAAATTGTATAAACATATGCCGACAAACAAAAAATTGTATCACTTATATGAATGATATCAGTTTAAATGACTTATTCCTAAATGAGACAAATATTAATAATTTGAAATAAATTATAGTAAAATAATGTTATTAGTAACTAATGTTACATCAAATCAGTAATGATATAAATATTTTATTAATTTGTATCACTTTAAGAAAAATGATAATTTGATAAATTTATATCGATTAATAATTGATGCATTTATTATTTTGGTTAACATCCCTTATTAGCATGATATATAATTTACATCAATCGAAAAAATGATACTAGTTAAAATTATAATTATATTGATAGTTCAATAAATTTGAAATTTCATA
The DNA here is from genome assembly GCA_016771965.1 of Brassica carinata. NCBI lineage: Eukaryota > Viridiplantae > Streptophyta > Magnoliopsida > Brassicales > Brassicaceae > Brassica > Brassica carinata. The sequence continues at coordinate 7,966,673 of CM028688.1, forward strand.
AAAAATTATATAATTATATTTTCATCAATTTACTAAAATAATGTTATTTACTTTAACTTGCATCAGTTAAAATATTTGAAAGTATAAAAATATATTTATATAACGTAATATTAACATGGAATATTATGAAAATGTAGCAAAACAAATCTGTTGCCATCCCAAAAAATAGGAAACACTCTATCTGTCTATCACGCCCAGTTAAAACAACTGATCACTTGAACCAATCGTTAAAATTTGTTTTCTACCATTATTAAAGTTACGAAAAGTAGTCAATATCTTGTGGCTTTGGTGAGGGCATTTTTTTTTGTCAAGACCCTCTCTCATTTAGAGCACTTCCATTGTTCAAGAGCAACATTATTGACAGTATCTAGGAAGGTTTCTGCAGATGAAAAAATAATAAAAATGCAAAAAGCAAGAGTGATGTGACAGACGACATAACCGAACCTTCTCCAGTTTTTAGAAACTCTCCTGACCAGATGTTTGATTGCTAGTGCCTAGTGGTCTGAATTATTAACAATAAATGAAAAATACTTATATGATTACAATATTACTTTATTTATTTTTTAAGAAAATAGGAAAGGTTCTATCCAATGAGGATGTTCTTTAGTGAATATATTAACTATTAAAAAAACAAATATAATAAAAAGATAAGAGAGAGAAACTTTTGAATATGTGAAAAGAAATCCTGCAAGAACTCTTTTAAAACTCTGTGTCTGAAGTATTCTTTTATGATTAAACAGACTAAGTCACTAAAAAGAAAAAGAAAATTTGAGTGAATAATTTAACTGGTATTAAAAATATTATTTATTTAGTCACTAAGAACCTTAAATGGGTTTCAATCCGATGGAGGTGCTTTTAGCCTTCGTCTTCCTCTTCAGTTCTTAAACTTGTTTATGAGTTTAAAATTTATTGTTCGGAGTTATTATGATTAAAACAAAATTTCAACAAGAATCAAACATTTATTTCTCACATGAGTCATTGGTTGGAATATCGCTTAGGCATTTTGATGTAAAGTTTGGTCTGTAAATTTTTTTGCTTAAGATGTATATCTTGTACCTATAAAAGTTAAATGAAAAATACTTATATGATTACAATATTACTTTATTTATTTTTAAGAAAATAGGAAAGGTTCTATCCAATGAGGATGTTCTTTAGTGAATATATTAACTATTAAAAAACAAATATAATAAAAAGATAAGAGAGAAACTTTTGAATATGTGAAAAGAAATCCTGCAAGAACTCTTTTAAAACTCTGTGTCTGAAGTATTCTTTTATGATTAAACAGACTAAGTCACTAAAAAGAAAAAGAAAATTTGAGTGAATAATTTAACTGGTATTAAAAATATTATTTATTTAGTCACTAAGAACCTTAAATGGGTTTCAATCCGATGGAGGTGCTTTTAGCCTTCGTCTTCCTCTTCAGTTCTTAAACTTGTTTATGAGTTTAAAATTTATTGTTCGGAGTTATTATGATTAAAACAAAATTTCAACAAGAATCAAACATTTATTTCTCACATGAGTCATTGGTTGGAATATCGCTTAGGCATTTTGATGTAAAGTTTGGTCTGTAAATTTTTTTGCTTAAGATGTATATCTTGTACCTATAAAAGTTAAATGAAAAAATAAATAGAAATAGAAATTTATTCTTATAGACAAATAATTTTTCTATATCACAAATATATCTTTAATAAACAGGGGGTTTACAACCATTTTTATTTTTAGATGTAGCTTTAGAAATTGACTCAAAACAAGATTGATAATTTTAAATATTGCAGATAAAAGCTAAATCTAAAGAATATTTCTACAACACAATCAATCACTCCAGATATTTGTTTCATTATTTATTTAGTCACTAAGAACCTTAAATGGGTTTCAATCCGATGGAGGTGCTTTTAGCCTTCGTCTTCCTCTTCAGTTCTTAAACTTGTTTATGAGTTTAAAATTTATTGTTCGGAGTTATTATGATTAAAACAAAATTTCAACAAGAATCAAACATTTATTTCTCACATGAGTCATTGGTTGGAATATCGCTTAGGCATTTTGATGTAAAGTTTGGTCTGTAAATTTTTTTGCTTAAGATGTATATCTTGTACCTATAAAAGTTAAATGAAAAATACTTATATGATTACAATATTACTTTATTTATTTTTAAGAAAATAGGAAAGGTTCTATCAATGAGGATGTTCTTTAGTGAATATATTAACTATTAAAAAACAAATAAATAAAAGTTGGTAGTAATATTTAAAACTAATTTAGAGGCTACGCAAAGAAGACTCCTTGAGTCATTGCAGCTTCATCAAACAGAAAATTATTTGACAAGCATCTAGCTAGAATAGTGTTTTGATAGAAGAAAGAAGAGCATGACATTGGTCACCTTCAACATGCTAGAATTACAGAGAAAGATCCAGGAAAAAGCTATTGGTGCACACTCAAAACCAAGCTGCTCCAATACTTTTCAATCATCAAGGTGCAAGGTTTACCAGCAGATGAAACATTGTCTGAAAGAGTCCTCCACCAACTGAGTGTAGTTTGTTCCACGGTCTAAATTATAACCAAGATACGGTCAACCAGATAGATCCAGTGAGACATGTGTAAGTGCTTCATCAAGAGGAGTGGTAACTAAAAAAAAAAAGCAAAACAAATCTGTTGCCATCCCAAAAAAATAGGAAACACTCTATCTGTCTATCACGCCCAGTTAAAACAACTGATCACTTGAACCAATCGTTAAAATTTGTTTTCTACCATTATTAAAGTTACGAAAAGTAGTCAATATCTTGTGGCTTTGGTGAGGGCATTTTTTTTTGTCAAGACCCTCTCTCATTTAGAGCACTTCCATTGTTCAAGAGCAACATTATTGACAGTATCTAGGAAGGTTTCTGCAGATGAAAAAATAATAAAAATGCAAAAAGCAAGAGTGATGTGACAGACGACATAACCGAACCTTCTCCAGTTTTTAGAAACTCTCCTGACCAGATGTTTGATTGCTAGTGCCTAGTGGTCTGAATTATTAACAATAAATGAAAAATACTTATATGATTACAATATTACTTTATTTATTTTTTAAGAAAATAGGAAAGGTTCTATCCAATGAGGATGTTCTTTAGTGAATATATTAACTATTAAAAAAACAAATATAATAAAAAGATAAGAGAGAGAAACTTTTGAATATGTGAAAAGAAATCCTGCAAGAACTCTTTTAAAACTCTGTGTCTGAAGTATTCTTTTATGATTAAACAGACTAAGTCACTAAAAAGAAAAAGAAAATTTGAGTGAATAATTTAACTGGTATTAAAAATATTATTTATTTAGTCACTAAGAACCTTAAATGGGTTTCAATCCGATGGAGGTGCTTTTAGCCTTCGTCTTCCTCTTCAGTTCTTAAACTTGTTTATGAGTTTAAAATTTATTGTTCGGAGTTATTATGATTAAAACAAAATTTCAACAAGAATCAAACATTTATTTCTCACATGAGTCATTGGTTGGAATATCGCTTAGGCATTTTGATGTAAAGTTTGGTCTGTAAATTTTTTTTTGCTTAAGATGTATATCTTGTACCTATAAAAGTTAAATGAAAAAAATAAATAGAAATAGAAATTTATTCTTATAGACAAATAATTTTTCTATATCACAAATATATCTTTAATAAACAGGGGGTTTACAACCATTTTTATTTTTAGATGTAGCTTTAGAAATTGACTCAAAACAAGATTGATAATTTTAAATATTGCAGATAAAAGCTAAATCTAAAGAATATTTCTACAACACAATCAATCACTCCAGATATTTGTTTCTCGTATTTATTTAGATTTGTGAATTGATTTGTTTTTTTTTTTGGTATTTTATAATTATAGTAGAATTAAAATTATATATAATTTATTCCTTAAATTCAATTTTTCTACTTATAACTGTTTTGTAAATCTCCTTGTGATTTATTAATCAAAATTTATATATTATATTTGTAAAAATTGTAATATTTTAAAGTCATATTAATGACATGAATTTTTTTTATTGAATATCAAATTTATAGATCAAGTGATGAAAAACCATTTACAGTGTTGATTTATAATCTAGACTATAAAGCGAAGAAACTGAATTGTTCGACTATATTCCTAAGTGGTGTTTATTTCAAACCATCTTCTTAGCAATTTTTTAGCTTGTGATTTCCTGTATATCTGAGAGAACATGTGATTACGAAACAATTTTCCAATGCTCCTAGTGATAGCTTCCACAGAATCCCATCTCCAGCATATCTTCTTGAGTTAGTTCTCAAAAAAAAAAAAAAACATATCTTCTTGAGTTTCTTTCCTTCCAAAGTATATAAAGAGTTTTCTGAAAAATTAGCCGCAGCAAAATAGTGTCCTGGAGACATCTTCATGCTTTATTTATTCAGACAGTGAATAGTATGGACAAACAAAGAAAACATGATCCATGGTTTCATCTCTTTCTCTACACAATACACATCCTTGTTCAAAGTCCATTTCCTCATTCGAACGCCAATAGATAACCTATCACTGAATGCAAGACAGACCACAAAGTATTGCCTGGGAAAAGCCTGAGGAAACCAGACCAGTTTCCGTCTGAGAACTTTACTCTTTTTAGAACGCAAAAAGTGCCAAGTATCTGCAGCTGAAAAATTGGGTTTAAAATCATCTTGATCATGCTTCCATAGCACGTTATCAGCACCTGAGTGAGGGCCAGGTGTAAGAGCGGCAGTAATCTTTGCTTAGCGCTGAGGAAATCTGCACTGACCTCTACTACGAGGTTCCAGCCAGTGTTGCAAATATTATCTAATGTGAAATTTTCGGATATAACAGTTTATTAAATATAAAAAATATATTTTCTAAAGAAATTGCATTTCCATAAAATCCTGCAACTTACAATTTTACATTTTAATTTTATTGATTTATTTTTTATTATAGGATTTATAAAGCGCGCACACACACACACACACACACACATATATATATATATATATATATATCAATGTTTAGTTTATGGATGATATATTCATTTTCTTATTATCTGGTTTCAAAAGCATATAATGAAAAAGAAACACAAATTGAAATTAAAAAACCTATGTTTCTTTAAGAAAAAAAAGAGAAACTGAAAATAGAAAATTTCATGAAATTTGAAACATAAATTAAAATTAAAATATTATTAAATAAGATAAAAGTTTAAAAAAATCAGTAATGACATTATGCATGATATTTTTAGTTCATTAAAGTTATTAATGTGAGATTAACACTAAAAAAACTGATTTGTCAAATAATATTATAGAGATTTACAACAAAATTCTCCCGTCAAAACACAAAAATAATTTGGTTCAAGCATATTCATAATAAAATATTGACGTGTTAAAAACGTAAATTCACAAGCTAAAGATCAATGCTTATATAGAGATTGCACGAGAACTTCATTTCACTAATCTGTAAGTACCGTTTCTTACGTGATTTGGTGTAGATTTGTAATATGTGAAATTTTTTGGATATCTATGGAGATTCCAAAGATTTTATAGGCCCAAAAAAAATTTCACGGTAAACTAATTCCACAAAATTTTACATTGAGGTACGCATGGACAATTAAATCCATTTAAAGTACGACTAGGTGATCAATGCTACTCATCTCGAACCCAGTGCAAAAGCTTCACTTGAGATCCTTTTACCACTAGACTAATGTAACTTGGTTAACATATTTAATAATATTTAAAAACCAAATTTGTATGACTCCTAAGTTTGATACAAAAATAAATGAGAAAACGTATTTAATGAAATATCAAGACTGTATTAATATGTTTAGAATTTTGTGAACGAGTGATTAGAAACGCCAATACGTTTTCTGGATAATTATTTCTGGATATCCACATAGATATGGTTTTTACTTTCGCTCCATTAAAATAGTCAGATAAAGAATCTATCTATAAATTGCACTTTTTATTAATAATTAGACTGAGTTTTCCCATAGATTTATAATACTCTCATATTAATTAAAAAAAGATTGTAATAGTATCCTAATGGTTTATTTCCTAATATATCATGTATCAAGTAAATTGAAAAAGATCATATTTCAATTGTATTGATTTTCTAAATTTTACATAAAAATAGGAAATGATTTTTTTTTTTTTTTTATAAAACAAAAGCAACAAGGCCAAAATTAACAGGGCTGAACATTTGCATTTATTTGTAACTTTTCCTCTGATAAAAGATGAGAACAAGGCCAAAATTAACTGGGCTGAAAACGGACTACAACAATTAAAATTTTAACGTTTTAGTCCTCAAATCTGTTGTCGTAGATAACAACTTCAATATTTGTGTTGAGAAAGTATGTTTCAGGTATTGTGAACTTGGTATATTTTAACAAGGAAAACATTGGTCAAATAAAAACTAATTTGATCAATTATTTTTGACAAGATATATGAATCCTTCATAAGCACTGATGTTAGGAGGATAGATGAATACTTCTGGCATGTCAAATTTACAATATATTAGGGATATATATCCCACATCGAAAATTCTAAAAAACATTAACTAATATATAAAAGGTTAGGGCTAATCCACTAATCACCAATTGGTTTTAAGTTGGAAGCCCATAATAAACACAAATCTAACATGGTATCAGAGCAAAGATCCAAAAATACCCTAAGCCCCTAATTAATATTAATTCTTCCCGACCAGGTATAAAATTCGTAGTTAATTGACTCGCTCGACCGAGTATAACTGTCTTAAAGTTCCGAGATTTCTTGTCGATAAGAGCCATCATCTCGATGAGGTGTATTAGGGATATATATCCCACATCGGAAATTCTAAAAAACATTAACTAATATATAAAAGGTTAGGGCCAATCCACTAATCACCAATTGGTTTTAAGTTGGAAGCCCGTAATAAACCCAAATCTAACACAATACGTCTAACATTAATTTCATCTTCTGACTCTTTTCTTTGACTGTTGATTGTCTGTCCTGATTCCCTAACTATAAAATACAACAGAGCTGAACCAAAACACGGATTAGTCTTACTAAACTGAAATAATAAACTGATTGAATACAGTCTACAAACCTAACCGATTGGGTTATATTCGGTTAAAGTTGATTCATTATGGGATTATGGCTCTGTTCGGGACGAAGATGCCGCGGCAGCAACAAGCGACCAGAAAAACACAGTAATAATGACAACTGACTTCAGTTTTCCAGCAACAATGAGAGAAAATAGTCGTAGTCGCTAACACAATTGGCAGTTGATTTCCGATTTTCAAAAACGCTGACACTATAAATTTTGGTGCCCCAAAATATTCCTAATCTAAAGCTTGAAATGATCTCTGCAACTGAACTCTAAAAAAAGTTCATCAGATGTATGCTTTAAATTTTGACCGATGACGGTAATCTCTGACATAACATATATCTCACCCAAGTCCGTGACTCGCGTGATTCGAACTAGCCGCAACGATTCTACCACCTAAAATAACAGTCACTAATCAAAGTAGTGATTTAGTACATACTTATGTTATTAAATGGCTTGTTTCCTCGGGGTCTGATATTAAAATAAAATATTAACTATCTCTATATATATATATATATTAGGATAGTGCATGTGAATAAAAATATATTTCCACAAAAAAAAATTAGGAAAAAAAATTAATATATACTATTAAAATAGAAGTACTATTTGAACTTAACCATAACTTTAACTTACTGTGTGATATTATCAAATCAGACTCTTATATTAAATATCATCTTAATAGGTCATCTAACAACTTAATTATCAATTAAATATTTCAAAGATAAAATCATCTAAAAATATATATACATAATTTTCTAAAATTATAGTCTACTAATGTATCGCTACATTTAAAAATAATAATTAAATTTAATAAATATTTAAATATTTAAATATTTCATAATTATTATCAATTTAATATATATATATATTAATTCATTTGTAAATAATAATAATAGTCAAATAATTTAATCTATTAATTCATTTGTAAATTTTGAAAGTAAATTAAAATATATATACACACAAAATAAAATTTCCTAGATTTTACAATATAGATAAATTGATAAAAAATACATTACAGAAGTAAATATTAAATCATGGTTAATTAATTATAATTTATATATATATATTAAAATAGATAAATATATATATTTATTTGATAAAATAAAATATTTAAATTCACTAATATTATACTATTTTATAATCTAATAAAACAGGTTACCGTTTATAATTTTAATATTATAATTTTTTACAGATTATTTCATCAATCATATTAATCAAACCTAAGACAATTTTAACGACACACATTTGCTCATTTATATTAAAATGTTTATACAACAAAATTTTACTAATGTAAATCATTTTAAGAGATGTATTACTTTCTTTCAATTTCAGTTTGTTAAAAATAAACTAAAACAGCTGTAGATAAACGAATTATACTATTTTGATTGAAATGTTTCATTCTTCATTACTATAGTTTTTTCTACCATAAATAATATAACTATTGAATGATGTAACCTAACTATTAAAACATAACGAAGCTAGCTTTAGTGATTAACTACAAAAACATTACTTGTCATCTTATATATTTTTACGACAATAATCAATATGTCATCCAGAAATATTCTGATAATGTTATTGATTGAGATTGGAAAATATGACATCCAGAATTCTATTGTTATCGTGTAAGGTCATTCTTTTTTTCTGCTTGATTCCAAATTATTCTTTTTCCCACGAATTAATAAAATAATTCCATCACACATTCTCTCGTTTTATATATATAAACTTGTGCAACGCAAAAGTCAATCACAAATACATCAAAAAGAATTAATACACGCACGCGTGAATACAACGTGTTACACCAGTTTTTAGCAAAGTCCGTCTACAAAGTTAATTCAAAGAGCGCAAAATGATCACATGTGTGTGTATCTATACAAACTATGTATACCCACTACTTATATGATGATCCTCGTCAACCTCGGGCATCACGATGAGCAATGTCTCAAACCATGTCTTGTTACATCCCAAATAGAACGAATGATTAAATCATTAGAACCAATAGGGACGTTTTAGTAGAGGCTATAGATATTAGGGCAAAGAGTGACTAGTTTAGTTATTGCTCCTGAAGATCAAACCATCGACTTGAGAACATGTTGTTCTCTTCGTCAAGATCAATCAAACCATCTAAATCAAAGTAAGTTTTTGTGTTTGAACATGATCCCCATTCTTCCTTCACCACGTGGCTCCCTATAAAATTGTTGACCGGCTCTGCCGTATGTTCTTGGCTGGATTCTTGAAGCGGAGGCGGTGGCGCAGGAATATTTGTTCTCGTAATCTTTTTCTTGGAACCCGTTTTGGTGATCTCCGGTTTTCCGGTCAGACTTTGGACGAGTGTACGGAAGTTCTTGACGTCAGTGTTGATAATCTCCGGCGCAAATATATGGATGATACGGATCTTAGGCTTGATCTTGGTGATTATTTGCGAGTTCTTGTTCACAGGAACCAAAGTTCTTGAATTATCTCCATAGACGCTTTGTTGAGGAAGATGATCAAGATCGTACTCAGCCTTCACTGAATTTCTCACCATTTAGAAAACAAAAAGTAGTTTGTTTTTGTTTGGATTGTGTTTCTTGTATTGTTTGAAGATATAATATGCAAATGTTCTGGATTATCTGCGCCTGTACATATAAACACAAAAAGTTATAGATATGACAATAGAATATACAATTATATATATAATACTATTGTTGGTTGGTCAGAAACATTAAACATTTATTAATTAGACTAAAAAAGAAATATCTATTAACTACAAACTGAATATTTTACCCAAAAAACTACAAACTGAATATTAAATTAATAGTCAAAATATTGAGAAGTATAGCAAGAAAACAGCTATGTACCTGCCCTCCATTACACACATAACAACAGCTAGATTTAAATAAACTGTAATTTTCCCAAGAGAATTACATGTTTCTTTTACGCTATCGAAGAAAAACAATTATTAATTTTCAACTGTTAATAAAACTCAACAAACAAGCAAAAAAAAAAAGGATGGTGTAAGAGTTTTATTTTATGATAAGTTGGGGTTGACTTGGCTTATCACCTTTACCCTGTGATGCGAAGTTGACTTTGTTTTGTTTGCGAATTAGTTAATTGTCGGCATAATTAAATCTTACATGGCTTCTAGAAACAGAGCTTCTACCATTTGTAAATATCCATATTAATAACATGATTTTCAATATTCTAAAAATCGGTAGATAAATTGGTGATAACCGAAATAAATTTTAAGACTAATTTAAGTTGTTTAAATTAGTTTAGATCAGTATAAACCAATTTAAATCGTTATAATCGATCTAAATTATTATAAATTGATTAAATTAAATAATATCAAAGTGAACTATAACTAATTTAATTATATTATTTTTATCCTCAAATTATACATAAATAAGTGAAAGTTTTTTTTGTAGTTCACGAAAAAACAAAATTCTCCAATTTCTTTGTTATATATTCCATTTTAAATGTTTCATCAAAAATAATTTTAATTGAATACAAAAATCTTAAAATATGTAATATAAATATAAGATATATAATCAAATAAACAGTTAATTCGTTAACCTCTACACCTACCTAGATCCTGAATAATCGGCATAAGCGATACTACTCTATTGAGTGTCTAACTATCACCTATTGATTTTTTAAACATTGGTTACTTTAAATAAGTTTCAATATGAAATTGTTTAGCGTCATCATCTTTTATAGTGATGTATGTAAAACTGACTTTGGACGATATTATTCTGTTGGACAGAGAGTAGATAAATAAAACCGACCCAAATAACTAATCGCGACCTACAAATAACTTAACACACAAGACAGACACTCGTCACACGTTATATGTGCTTCATCTCTGCACGGGCAAGGCTTTTTGTATGATTTTAAAATTTACTCCATTTACATTGATTATTCAAAGTTCTAACAAACAAACGGCCGATAATCATACGGAGAGGTCACACAATGCATTAGCCAAAATAGTCAAACATTATTATATACATACACGACACACGATTTTTTTGTTCCAACCGAGTTTCTCTAAATTTACTACTTGGATGTTGCATCAACCTAGTTAAAGGTCAAATTTATTTAAATTCCTAAAATAGAACATTATTTGACATTAGCGTGTTTGGTTGATATAAAACATACATTGCTTTGATGTTTAATGTTTATACGCGGGATTGTAGACTTCATCTCCTCAATTCTCATACGTAAGAAAACAAATAAATAATCTCAGCATATCCTGTTAGCTGAAACTCTCTCAGGCTAGACATGCTGTTTCAACTATGGCTTTATTTAACTTGTCTCGTCGGTTCGGTTGATGCCTTATCCCGGCCATAGCCATATGCTCCTATAATTTTCGAGGCTGTCTGCCTGTCCATCTCTCCTTTTGTGTTTTTGTCTGTTTTGTCGTGGCTCCAACTAATTCACTGGTTATGGCCAGATTCAAGAACCTTATTTAAAAGAGCAAAAGATTTTGTTGTATACCTACGGTCATGCTGGATCATATACACGATTCATATGTACAACTTGCTAAGACGTCTTTTAAAAGTTGTGAATAGATTAATCACTCCCTTACGAATACGCTTTATTTTCATCAATGATTGCATCGAAATAAGAGACCTTGATCTAACAAATAATAAGACGAAAATAACATATTATGTTAACTATCTACATTGTTAGTTGTGTGAAAATATACTTCCAAACTAAATGTGAATTAAATGATTTGACGTGAAAAAAAGTCAAAAGTCGCTTTGGCCGAGTGGTTAAGGCGTGTGCCTGCTAAGTACATGGGGTTTCCCCGCGAGAGTTCGAATCTCTCAGGCGACGATTATCTTTTCAGTTTTTACATTTTTTGTGGTTTATTGTTTTCTGTAATTTTTGTATACCGCTCATTTTCATAACCATCAGCTCAAAACATGCTGTTAGCTCAAGACACGTTAGTGCCGCTGTAACATTCTTTATGGAGCTCGAAGCTGCTGGTTCACTATGGAAGCCCTTGCCCCTGTTTGAGCCTAATAGCATTCTTTATGGAGCTCGAAGCTGCTGGTTCACTGTCGAAGCCCTTGCCCCTGTTTGAGCCGTAATAGAATGACAAAAAGTAGTTTTTATTGCGTTTCTTTGCGGTTGTACCGTCCGTGACATTCAATTTCTTCAGACGATGGTTTTATACATTAAGAATAGGTTAGACCGTGATAACAATTGACTGACATCTAACCTGGATTTTATACGTTATACACTATTAGTAAAATGTATGTATGTACTAAACTTGTATAATGTATGTACAAGTTATTCAGAGACTCGTAAGGTACTAAAAGAGACATGGTAAAGAAATGACATTAAGACATGGTAAAGAAATGACATGGTAAAAGAGACGAGGGAACCGCGGAGGACGTGGCTAGCCTTTTTCTTTATCACTGAAATCAATCGAAAGATCTGATTGTTTCTGGTTCATTCTATGTTCCTATTTTTTTAATCGTCTGTAAAACTGTATGGTATAATTAGCCGTATCTTTGTAATCGTATTTCTTGAAATAAAATGAAGTTTAAAAAAAAAAAAGAAAAAGAAATGACATTATGTTCATTCAGTTCCAAAGATGAAAAATAAACGTTTAAGGGATTATTATTGTTTTGTTAATTGAGGTTGTTGGTTCGCTTAATTACCATTCAGAAACAAAACAAAAGTGTACCTTGTATAATATTTTTTAAGCATTTAAATATATAATTATTTCTATTTTGTTGTTTAAGTTACTCTTTTTTTTTGTCGACAGTTGTTTAAGACCAACCACATCGGCGTCTTTGCCGATGGGTTCTTATGTATTTTAGGCCCAAAAATAAATCAAAAAGGTTTAAAATGCAACGGACGAAGCTTAATTAAGCTCCTTTGTTTCTCGTCCTTAGGGACACATGTTGCTCATCTTCTCTCGCTCCTCCTCCTCCTCCTTCTTCTTCTTCTATGGTCGCTCATCTTTCTCGAGCACCAGCATCAACCGAATCAAACACCTCTTTCGCCGTCGATCTCTCCGCCTATCTCTCCCCCGATCCCTCTCTCCGCCGATCTCTTCCCCGATCTCTCTCCGCCGATTCGTCTCTCTGCCGATCCAAACCAGGTATCGCTCAATCCTCTGTCCGTCTTTGTTTGTGATTGAGTGGTCGTTGTTTGATGTCATTAAGATTAGATTTCAGGTGCCCTTCTCTTCTTTCATCGCCATTGATAAAGCTTAGCCCTTTTTATGCTTTATCTGGGAATATTTGGATTCACTAAGCTGTTGTTAGTTATGTAGCTTTAGGAAAGTGAGTAGCTTTATTCGTAGAGATGGCTGAAGAAGCTTGATATGTGTGGTGGTTGCAGGTTCATGGTTGAGTGGTAAGGGGAAACTTGTCAGGAGCATCTTTTTTTCATTGTGGTTAGCTTGATCTCTTGAATCTTACATATCACGTCACCAAAGAATTTGTCTATATCAACGGAGAGATTAAAGAAACGGTTGCACGAAGCTGGAATGAACGAGAATCTCGTAAAAGAGTGCGAGCAGATCATGCTATCAGAGTTTTCTGAAATGCATGAACAGATCAAACTTCTTCATGAAGAACGGACTAATTTGTTTGACGCGTTGAGGCAGCTTGAGGTAAACTTATTATATATATATGGACACCTCAGTCTCTCTTGGTGTCGGGTTTGAAGTTGATAAGAAGATTATTCTAGCTATTTGTATGTTTATTAATTCTTAGTTTGTTACATCTTTACCGAAACCATAATACATGTTCATATGTCATTTATCCATATCTTGAATGTTATGTGGTCTGATTTAAAATTGAGTGGCATCATGTTGGCTACTTTGTGATGGGAGTTTTTCTTTTGTGTAGGAAGCTAATCTCGAAGCTGGAGCATCAGGGATCCATTCAAGTCTTGGACGTGGAAAATATAGTGGTACATGCTCTAATGCATTAAAATGCTTTATTTTGAACAATAATCAGATTGAGAATTTGGAACATGGTTTGGCAGCTATATTTTGTTTCTCTTGATGATGATATTCAAGTTCTTCATCTATTTTTTTTATTATCCCTTGCAGTAATATGTTCCTGAAATAACTTGACACAATATCTAAGAACCATGAAAGAAGTCCCACCAATAATCACTATTTTCACTTAAATATCTTAGCAATGTCCTTAAACTAGAAATATTAATAAAAAACTCTAAGAACTTTCAAAAAAGTCTCATTGATAATGTTGCTCTAAGTTACTAAAATCAATGAGATGCTATAAATACACAAGATTGCATGGGCTCATAACTTCAACCATCACATTTACTATTCATTCCCTCTCTCATTTTTTCCTTGATAGCCACGCCACGCAAACAAAGAAACGATGTCGAAGAAGATGATCGTGTTGAAAAGCTCCGAGGGCGTATCGTTTGTGGTTGAGGAAGCGGTCGCGCGTCAATCGAAGATCATATCGTTTCTCGTTGAAGAGTTCCCCGATCGAGAACTACCGTTGACGAACATGACAAGCGAGATCCTCCGGAAAACGATCGAGTACTGCAAGAAGCACGTGGTGGAAGACGACGGTGGTGGTGATTCTTCCTCCTCCTCCTCCGGTGATCTCAAGGAGTGGGACGTGAAGTTCGTCGCGGAAATCGATCAGCCCAGGCTCATGGATCTCCTCATGGCTGCGAACTACCTAGACATCCCAAGCCTTCTTGATGTCACGTGCCAGAAAGTTGCTGATACGATCGCTGCATGCAATGACGAGAAAGAGATTCGCGCAACGTTCAACATCGAGAACGACTTTACGGAAGAGGAGGTAGAAGCGATTCGCATGGAGAATCAATACCCTATCTAGTTTCTTTTTTCCTCTGTTCTTTGTTTGGTGTGTGTATTTTCGAAACTCTAGATATGATGACTATCGTTTTCTTGTTATGATTTCTTGTTCGAGTACAACGGTTGGTTTATGCTTAAGGTCAATGTAAGTGCAGTTCTTGATTATATGCTAAGCTCTACAAGTATCTGTACCAATTCTTGATTACGTGACTTGAGCAGTAATTGAATCTTGTTTCTAACTAAATCTCTACCAAGAGAACAAGAGTTGTGTTTCACTAAGCATGATCTCTTGTTTTGGTGCTCGAGAAGTTGACTCCTCAGAGAAAATTCTGTATCGTGGAAAACAAGAAAAAGGCATTCAAGATTCATAAATAAATATTAAAAAAAAAGAGGATAAAAGAGGTGAAGACTAAATACATTTATATCATAATCACACATTTTGCATTCGACAATTACAAAAAATGATAACAAAAGAAGATATTACCGAAAATTAGTGTAAAACTAAACCCGGCCCATTAACAAATGTTGGTAAGGCCCAATAAGGAGCGGAACAATTAGTTTGACATAAAATGGGTTGTAATTGTTAAACAGTTGAATCTCGAGGGTAGAAGGGAAAGACTTGTGCTGTGCATTGGTTGTGTCCGATTGTCATTGTCGTAATCGAATTTGTTGTACGATTATTTCGAAGAATCGATTGAGATGGCGAGCGAGAACCCTGAAGTTGTTGTAGCTCCCACGGTGGAGAATGGCGGCGCCGAATCCTCCTCCAGAGGAAAAGATGAACCTTTGGAAACTGAGCTTTCCAAGAAGAAGCTTGAAGTTACTGAAGATGGAAAAGAAGAGAACGAAGAGGAAGAAGAAGGAAGCAAAGGTGAATACTTGAATACAAAAATGGATCCTTTTGATGTCTCCTACACTTTGCTAGCTTTCTTAGACTTGTCTATTTGAGTTTGGCCTTGAGGGTTTTAATAGTTTTAGATTGATTCATTGTTCATGAGTGTGTGGTTTGATTAATATATTACTTCTTTTTAGCTGAGACTTCAACCAAGAAGAAGAAGAAGAAGAATAAAAACAAGTAAAGAAATGTTTTTTTTTTTTACATTCTTCAGCTTGCCACTTTTAGTGTTTGCTTTAGTGATAGTTTCGCTTATGTTTGCAGGAAGAAGACTCAACAGACTGATCCACCTTCAATCCCTCTCGTTAAGCTTTTCCCATCCGGAGAGTTTCCTGAAGGTGAAATTCAACAGTATAAGGATGAGTAAGTTTCATACTATACTCTTTACATACTTTCAAGGGAAATCTTACATATGTTATGATAGCATGCAATGGCCTTGTCGTCTCTGGTATGTCAAGACATTGTTCCAATAGTTTAAGATGATTGGTCTTGATCTCTATAATGTAGCAACTTGTGGAGAACAACATCTGACGAGAAGAGAGACTTGGAGCGTTTGCAAAAGCCAATATACAACTCTGTTCGCCAGGCTGCAGAAGTTCATCGCCAGGTTCACTTTCTTTTCCCATTTAATGGCCACAAATTATGTCAATTTTTTAACACCCTCCTGTATGATTTTTTTTCCAGGTTCGGAAATATGTGAGAAGCATAGTGAAGCCTGGAATGTTGATGACTGATATATGCGAGACACTGGAGGATACTGTTCGTAAGCTGATATCAGAGAACGGTCTTAAAGCTGGTATTGCTTTCCCTACAGGATGCTCTTTGAATTGGTTGGTTCTAACATTTGCCTTCAACTTAGTTCTCTTTTACCTATTCTTCTTTAGTAGTCATGTTTCTCTAATGGCTTTTTTTTTTATCTTCAAGGGTTGCTGCTCATTGGACACCAAACTCCGGAGATAAGACTGTACTTCAGTACGACGATGTTATGAAACTGGACTTTGGAACACACATTGATGGTATGAAGGCAAATATTAATTATATGTGCATGTGTCAGATAGAAACTAACATCTCTTTTTGTTTTGTTTTGCAGGACATATTATTGACTGTGCATTTACAGTTGCTTTCAATCCTATGTATGATCCTCTCTTAGCAGCCTCCCGTGAAGCTACTTATACCGGTATCAAGGTGCTTATTGCTCCTTCACTGCTTTATGAATGTACAACTACTAGTAGGATGTATCATTCTTATTGTGCTTTGTTCTACTCAGTTTCTTTCGCTACAGTGGATATCTAGCTGAGTTTCGAGCTTATAAACTAACATAAGCTCAGCGTGAAAAGTGATTTCATTTAGGCTTTGACTTGTTAGAAACCTTTTAACCTGCTTTGTGTGTGTTTATTGGCTAGTACAGGAAGCTGGAATTGATGTTCGTTTATGCGACATTGGTGCTGCAATTCAGGAGGTCATGGAGTCTTATGAGGTTGAAATCAATGGAAAGGTTTTCCCAGGTACTATTATCAAATGTCAAATCTAATAACCATTATTACATCAGTAATAAACTTTACCTGTTTTGTTCTTTTTGGCAGTTAAAAGTATCCGGAACTTGAATGGCCATAGCATTGGACCTTATCAGATACATGCTGGGAAATCAGTTCCCATAGTTAAAGGAGGCGAGCAGACCAAGATGGAAGAGGGTGAATTCTATGCCATCGAAACATTTGGATCAACTGGTAAGAAAAAAAAATCACTGCATCTTTGGGATTCACCAACGATTGATCCTTTGTTTGTGGCTCTATTTTTCAGGCAAAGGATATGTGAGAGAAGACTTAGAATGTAGCCACTACATGAAGAACTTTGACATTGGCCATGTACCGTTGAGGTTACCTAGAGCAAAGCAACTCCTTGCCACTATCAACAACAATTTCTCCACTCTAGCTTTCTGCAGGCGTTATTTGGACCGCATTGGTGAAACCAAATATCTAATGGCTCTAAAGAATCTGTGTGACGCTGGCATTGTTGAGGTAACTCTTCTCACACTAATCACACACCTCAGTCAAAATGATCCTGAAGAGAAAAAGAAACTAAATCGTGTTCTCTTGTTTTAATTTCAGCCGTATCCTCCTCTGTGTGATGTGAAGGGGAGCTATGTATCACAGTTTGAGCACACCATTTTACTGCGACCTACTTGCAAAGAAGTTCTTTCCAAGGGAGATGACTATTGATTCAGATTCTCTGCTCTTTGGTCTGTTCTTATGTACTGTTTTTGAGATTGTACACTGCTTTCTTTTCTTATTGTTGTTAACACAGCTTTGAATCATTTCTATAAAGCTTCAGTACCTTGCTAAAAGTCGATGTAGTTGCCTTAAACATAAACTTGAGCATCAATCTTACTTAGTTATCTCCATTACAGAAGATCAGCAATAGATTTGTAAGGCTTATTGCTTTGGCGAGAAACAAACAAGACAAAAGCTCTTTGAAAATTTCTGATTTGTGACGGTTTATACAAGAAAATGTATAAGTGAGTGCGAGGAAACAAGAGAACGAAACAATTCCTATGAGTGTTGGTAAATGGAAGGTTACCTTTTGAACATCTTCAATGCCCTTCAACTGGACAACCCATTCTTGCTGAAGCGCCTTGTCACGTGACGTGCTCGTGGGCATCAGCCTTTTCAACGAACACTAACCTACTGATGATGCAGCCCAGAAGAATCACGTGCTTATTTATATACATACAAAACAAACCGATAATTGGTTATCTTCCCAAATAAACCAAACACACCCCGGTTTTAGTATCAATAACATTTTCTTTGGTCCAAAAGATTACACATACTGAGTACGTTATATAACAACAAAGTCTACACATCCTCTACCAACCCATGTTTGGTTGGTTGATATAGCAAATACAGCCCGGTTAACGACAAATTTCCACAATTCAAGAGAAATTAAAAAGGTAAAGAATGGAATCAGAAAGCATCTTGAAGCAAAGATCAAACAGTTATGAACTTCAAAACTTCTGTGGACATGTCAATGTTCTCGGCAACACCATCCTCGTACGTGACCTGAACAAATACAAATTGTTTTTATATTCAGAGAATAGGATAGAAGGTGTACAACAAAACTAGCACTCATCAAATTGTCTAATGATAATGCCAAAACAACTGAAAATATAAATTTTTAAAGTCAAAATACACTATATCACGAGTCCAATGATCAATCTGCAGGATACAAGTGACTAAAGAGGTGCTTAATGAGCAGAGCTAACGTATCTAACTGAGCATTTTGACGAGAGAAAAAATTAAATTTACCTCTGGTACGTAGCACGTGCTAACATGATAACCACATCAGGTTTGTTCCGAGATTTTCTTGACGCATCCAAATTGTTTTTCCTTACCTCTGAATTGAGAAGCTTGTCGAAAACCAAGACTGAAGAACTAATACTAACCCGCCGGATCTTTACCTCGAGTTTTTTTAACCTACCAAATGTTTGAAATAATAAGTTGGATTCTTTAGCATAACAAATCACAAGATGCATGAGGTAAGGCCTTGATTGACAGAGATGATGCTAAAACAATAGCAGTAGGCTATAGAAACACTATACAAACAGTATGATTTATAAGCTGTATACTCTTATTAATATATGATTGATAGAGATCGCTAGAGCAAGTTTAACATTGTTACAAAAAAATTAATCATGAGACAAGAGCTCAACGCTATTCAACAATACCATCTATATCTAAGCTATTCATTTACATATTTATCTGTTTTTATTATACCTTGGGCGGTTTACAGGTCACTCCTTTACGTGCCGTTAGGTTCACATCTTCATCCATGGGTATGTTCTTAGTTTTGCTAGCTTTTGCACCAAGCTTTTTCTTGCAACATACGGCACCACAATGGCAATCTTGATCTGAACCAAACGGAACAAACCTGCTATATTTTTTTAGTATCACAGCTGCAGGCATTGATATTAAAAATGATCCAAGGAAATGTTCTTACTGGTAATCATAAGTCAGGTGCTCTCCTTTATTTATATGACGGGTAGCAAATATGCCGAGTCTTGTCTCTCCATCAATTATCCTAACGGAACCAAAAATGTCATAACAAGTTACTTTAATTAGGAAAAAAAAGGATAAGATGGATAATGATAATAATAAGTTGACAAACCATTTCTCCATCACTGTATTAGGGTCGCAGCTGTGATTGAAATATCTTGATTTGTTCCCCTTGTAAGTAGCATCAATCACCAAACTGTTGTCTATCTGACACATGTAGAAGTTTGTCTCCACCTTATGCTTCAGCTTCCAGAACCTTTCTTCACAGATCTCATCGTCGATAACTACAATGAATGATGGAGATTTAAGAAGACAAATGAATGTCACAAAGTAGGCAGTATAATAGTCAAGTATATATATATACTCAACCAAATAATCACATCACCTTCCCCAACATATTCGATGATAAACTCTCCTGATTTGATATCTTCATCTGCTACAATCCCATATCCACACTTCTCTGTCTACAAGAAACAAACTCATTCAACTACACTTATTACATGCATTCTTGGTAAGCCAACTTGTTACATACAAACCTGAACTACTTTCATTTTCTTGATATGTCTTTGTTGGAACGGTTTGTTGGTGCACTCACATCTGCACGGGCAAATAGATGAACAGCTTGAAAGCAACATCCTATAAAACGAAATGGGATGATGGTTAACATCAAGGAACATACCAGTGACAACAAACATCAAAAATCAAAAAGTGATTATTGATTTGAATGTAGTTGTCAACTAAAAATCAAACCCCGAACATAAGCAAGCCAAGAAAGTGAAAGATAGAGTCAGATATGGAGCATACCCACAATCGCAATCTTCTCCACAGAGAGTTGAAGAGTCAGTAGATGAAGAGCAAGAACAGAATATGCCATGCTCTTTAATCGTCTTTTTAAATTTCTTCTTCAGGTAGATATCTTAAAACCAAGATCATTTGAAAACAAATAAAATTCCGGAAAAGTGTGTAATTATACCAAAAAAAATTATGATTCTGTTACGATTCAAAAACATACTGCGCTTTATGAAGATATGCTTCCTCTTATTCAACCTATCCGGAGATTTGAATTTCTCCGATCCCTCAATCTGCTTCGAAAACTTTCTAAACCCTCTCTTGATTTGATTTCGACCAGAACCCTAAGAAAACACAGATAAAACTTTTAAGACAACGAAACAGATTTTAAGCAAATAAAAAAAAAAACTTTTTAAGACAATACGAAACAGAGACATAAGTAAAAAAGAACTGAAGACAATGGTCGAACGTACCTTATTCTTGGCGGTAACCATGGCAATATACCGTTTTGAATAATAGTCGCCAACTTGATGCATGTAAAAGAAAGAAAAAAACAATATTTATATGACGCAAAAGAAAAGAAAAAATATCATGCAGTCTTGTCACTGATTAAAAAAAAATTACGCAAAAGAGAGAGAGAAAGACCAATCAACAAAACAGTTAATATCTTCAATGGAGATGGAACTCTGAAACTTGTGAAAAAAATGAAGAAGATGGTGAAACTGTGGTGGATGCGATCATGAGAGAGCGAAAAGACGTGAAGAAGAAATGAGCGGCAGTTTTATCACCTTTGTCTTGTTGATAGTTTTGAAATATTACTGTTCACCACACAAATCGGGTAAAATGGTAAATTAGTAAGTTATATTGAATGATTTAGACCCACTAATTTTGGGTTTCTCCTGATAAGACATATATGGGCTTTAGTAGACTTAGCCGAAAGTGCATCCAAAGAAAAAAAGCATTACGCGTATTAACAAGCAATTACGTCAATGCTTATGTTACTCGTTCTCCGTTAATTGGCACTCCCGTTCTCACCTTCGTCACCGGGGAAAAAAGGCTCAAGAAGAAGAAGACTAAAGCTGATGATGATGAAGGGTGAAAAAGTAAAATATTTGATTATTATGGCTCTGGTAACATATTGAGGTAGGAGAGCTCTGGATTTATACAAAGGAGGAAATGCTATAGAGAGGAATAAAAGATATAGTCATAACTATGGGAATATACTTACGTTATGCAACGGCTAATCTAGTGGTCTTATCTCCATAATATCTAAATGGACGGTGATTCTCGTTCATAACATAATGGGAGATCCCCCAATATGGTATCCGTAGCTCAACTCTCGCTGACCATTGGGGAATTTAAAATCTGAGCTCTCCCAAGATCTGGTGTCCGACACGTGCGCAGACCGAAACCGTAGGTTACTACTGACTATCGTGGCTAGTCTTGACCCACCAACGATGGAAAACATGATATTATTCAAAAAGTTATAGATAGACTCGTATAAAAATGTATTTAAATGGGCTAAATCCATCTACGGACAAAAGCGGGTTCGACATTTTAGATACTGAACGGCCCAAAATATTTTAAAATGAGGCTAAGTTGATTTGTGAGAAAATCATTAATATTAAGACATAGAAAATGTATATTTGGACATTTCCCATTACAAACAATTTAATTGGTCATAGTTCTCTATTTGGGTGAACTATCAATAGCTGAAAAATATATATTTGAACAAGCTCATCTGGATGTGGACATCTTATTTAACACTCTTAGTCTTAGTCACAGTCAGTCTGAATGATTTAGATGGCTTATCAGGTGATCCTTCTTTATATACTGCTAGGAATTGAAAACTTGTCTGACGATCTCCTACTCTTGTGACTATTGTGCTTAATTTCTGATCGGTTTTGCCTCGTTTAGTTCTTTAACATTACATGGTTCTCACCCATTATTACTTCTATTAGTCTGCTATACTATACGTTGCTAATTCGTTTTGTTAAGTTTTATTAGTTTACATTTATTTATGTTATACCTATGAAACAAATAAACAGACTATTTTATAACCAATAATTATATATGTTTTATGAGATTTGATGTCTGACTAATCACTTGGATTTTGAATGGTGTTTTGAAAATTCAGATCGGTTTTACTTCCACACTCACTGGTTTGGAGTTAAGAAATACTAATGTTGACTTCCATACACACAAACATTGACTTATCTCACGTAAATTGATGAATATAAGAACGGGATGACTTGAGAAACCAGAAGGAATATTAGCATGACTCCACTTCCCGCCATTTTTCTCTGTCGTCATCATCATCCCACTCTTTCCCTGCCGCCACCAGTCATTGCCACCCCTTGTCCACTCAAGCTTCCCACGAAAACCGAACTCATAGTCGTCACCCGAGGCGAACCGTCTCCATTAGCAGTTAATCACTTATAGAAAATATATATATATATATGACAATTCTTTAAAAAATATGATGTTCTTTGTTTGTTTATTTATGTTACGTAATAGTTTTTTTTTTTTTTTTTTTTTTTTTTTTTTTTTTTGCTAAAAATGTTACGTAATAGTTATAATATGACTATGTTTAATTTATATTAAATAGTTATTGTGCTACTTTAATCACCCCATCGTCCCTGTGGGAAGTCATTCCAGCCCTTTGTCCTAGATATGTAGCTCTTTGGACGGTTTGCCCTGCAATGATTCAGACAGAAACCAATGGTATCATTTTCTCCGTAAATACAAGTTGAAGATCTGCATTAACTGGCGAGACAAAATCAGAGCAAGAGAAACAAAATGCAGTTTACCAGAAAATGGGGCGAACATCTTCCTTGGTACGGAAAACATTTGCAGGGGTCTCCAAGGTAAAGAACGAGTGATTTTAGACTCATCAATCAGACCAAGGTTCTGCAGTTTCAGCACCATTGTTAGGTTCTCCAGTGTATGTAAATGATGTGTGTTAAACGAAGAAAACAAAAAACTAAGAAGGAAATGAGGAACAACCATTAATATTCCAATAGCTGATTTGTCCACGCTAAGTGTGTAGATATGAAGGGTAGTGATTCCATGGGCCAAAATCTTTTGCACATCTCGGTCGCAAAGTGAATACCATAGGCCTTCACAGCTTCTTCATTATCCTTGATAGGCTCCAAGGCAGCAGTGAGCTCAGCAGGTATCTATACCAATAATAGCATGAATGAAGTGTTACGAAAACATTAGTCATAACTCTCATAAGGCATCACCAAGGGTCTAAATATGTCACCCTAAGCTTATATTATCAATAAGCAGCAACAAAGATGCAATCAAATTAATCTAATCTTAAGCAGCAAAGCAAAAAACAGTGCAAGACATATCATCATTGTTGTAAGAGATGACACCATACCTTGGTCTTGCAAAAACCAGCCATACGCAAGAACCCCTTGTAGTTGGAAATGGGCATAATCCCAGGAACAATAGGACAGTTAATCCCAATTTGCCGACAGTCATTCACAAACTTGAGGAAAATATCAGTATCATAGAACAGCTGAGTAACAATCAGATCCGCTCCAGCATCAACCTGTTCCACAAACCAACTCACTAATCCAATCCACATACACAAAAAACCCAAAACCATAAACACAAAGTCCAAACCTTTCTCTTCAGGTAAGCAAGATCACTCTGATAAGACTCAGGAGTAGCAAGTCCATTAGCTTCAATCACATCCGGATGAGCCTCTGATTCAAACCCACAAAACCCATTAGAGAAACATCAACAAACCCAACAGCGAAGCTGAAAAAAGGAAGCAGCTTTGAATTACCAGGATAGCCAGCAACAGTGATCCCAAAGTAATCACCATACTTGCTCCTAATATGATTCACCAGATCCAAAGCACAAGCAAACCCTCCCTCCACCTGAACGAACTTATCCTGCCCGTGAGGCGGATCTCCTCTAAGCGCAAGCACATTCTGAATCCCGTTGGATCTGATCGTCTCGAGCGCGTGGTCGATCTTCTCCACCGGCATGTTGGTGCAAGTGAGATGCATCATCGTCTCCACGCAGATCGCGTTCTGCATCCTCGACGCGATCTCGAGGGTGAGATCCGCGGTGGATCCTCCCGCGCCCCAGGTGATGTCGCAGAAGCTGGGGCCGTACGAGACCAGCCGATCCATCCGCTCGAAGAGATTCTCGACTCCATCTTCGGTCTTCGGAGGGAAGAACTCGAAGGAGAAGGCGGTTTGGCCTTGCTCCGTCACGGATTTGATCTTGTCGACAACCTTCATAGTCGTCGGTGAGATCGAATCTCAGATTTGGGTTTTGAATCTGGAGGAGTGTGGATATGTGGGAAAGGAAGTGGTGGAGAGCAAGTGGTGTGGCTCTTTTATAGTGAGGAGACCTCTCAATGAAAGAGATCCAATAAGTTTGGTGGCGGTATGAGACACATCCCATCCGAAATTCGCAGATTCGATTCATCCGGATCCGCTCGGATCCGCTAATTTAATATTCGGATATGAAATCGTAGTTTCCGGATATCAAATTCTGGATATCCGCCTCGATATTCTATTCTCTGCGGCTATCCAGATTCGAATCCGGATCCGTAAAAATAATTAAAAATAATATTATTTTTTTTTAAACTAATTTTTTAATATAATAGATAAATTAAATATTTATAGCTATATTTATATATGTCTATACTATTGTAAAACTAAAATATAAGATTATAAGATTAATTCATGTATAAATATTAATATATCAAATATAAATATTATTGAAATTTAAAAATTTAATGTGTTTTAAAAATACGGATCCGGATCCGATATCCGACCTAAAAATTAAAATATTGGATCCGATTCGTTTGGACGGATCCAAGATTTTACTATCCGGATTGATCCGACACCACGATATCCTATTTTTGGCGGATCTGAGCATTTGGATCGAATCCGGATCTCGGATCGAATCCGGATTTGGATAATAAGTCCCTGGCTCATGTAAACGGTGCTTAGATTAAACTAATTTATCGAAATTGTTAAATTTACTTTACACATCTATCTTAATTAAAATATATATTTGAATATGTAGTTATTTTTTTGAACACAAAATATGTAGTTAGTTTCTATATTGAATTTTGACGTTCATGTTTTTTTTCCGCCAAGTTGTTAAATTTCATTCAAAGGAAGAATACAAAGCCTAGGAAGAACTAGAAATCCCTGTGAACACAAGCCCACAAGAAAGGCAACTAACCCACTCCGAGCAACGTAGAGAATACCAAGTACATAATTAACTATAGCTACAACAAGGATAAATCAAAAACCCACCATGACGTTAGCACACTGCACTTGCAACCTTCCGACACCACTTGACGTTTCTGAACGAGATTTGTCGTTGTCGCCCACTGCCCACCGAACGATAACATCAAGTTCTACGAACACAGAGAACACATCTCTTCCACCTAAAGAACCAGACTTTATAACCCAACAAGAGAGAACCACTCAAAGTTCTTTCTGATACGGGCTGCTACACACTTCATGCGCCCAAGCAACGCCAATAAGCCATACAACCAACACTCTAATCTCAACAGATCGAGATAAAACGAAGTCAATCCCACCCAACTCACCAAAACATATATAGAAACCGCAGGAGACAGGAAGCATTCACTACCACATCAAGAACTCAAAATTGCGGTATAGAGACCAAACAACCAAAAGAGGGCCAGCGATTCTCTTTGAGAGCAGAACAAAGCATAGACAAACTTTTACACAACAATGGAAAACAGATATTCTAGACCACTTAAAACGGATGTCTCCGCAGGTCGAAAAGTGGAGAGCTCGTGGGCAAACGGAATCAAATCTGACAAGGGAGGAGAACCCCTTCACCACCTGGCAAGCCTCAACTCCAACCTTATCACAGTCCGCCAGATCTGACTCAGATCGGTTAAAACCACACAAAACACTTCCAATCCCGAAGTTCCCCGGCTTCACATCATGGGTAATAGTCTCGGTGCTCCAGCTAGCAAAAGAACAACTAAAACGCAGATCTATTTCCAATAAAAGATAGCTCCGCAGACACCAACAAAGAGACCAAACCAAAGACATAGACATAAGACAGAGGAAAAGCGAGACTAGAACTACAAAGAGCAAACTGAAGGTGACCGGCTGGTGGTAGAACCACCGCCACCGTGAACGCCAACGAGGAAGACGAGAGCTTTTCTTCTTTTTCTAACAAGATTGTATCTTTCGAGTCCGATTGGACGCTCATGTTCCTTATTCAGTTTTGGATGTTCAATTTTTGGTACCAAATTCAAATGATCCATTCAAGTTTTACTATTTACTAGATTTTTAAACGGGGATAAGATATTATATGTATTTCTCAATTCTAAAAAAATAATGTATAATATTGTATTATATTATATTCTTTAAAAAATATAAAATAAGACTACATAACATAAATATATTTTTAAAATCAACAGTTTTTCGTAGTTACTATATTTAATGATTCAAAAGCAAGATTTGTTTTGTTACCGAAAACATTTGGGTAAAGATATTGTTTTTGTTACCGATAACATTTGTTAAAATGATTTTTGTAAAACACAAAATTTTGGATGAAAAAAAGAAAAAAATGAACAAATTATTGAAATAATTGTTGTTTCATTTTGAAAAAGTGAATTTTTGAAGATAGAAATGAAGTCTAACTATTGGAGATGTTCATAGTTGGTTTTATGGTGAATCATCATAACTTAAGACTAGATTTTGACCCACACTTTCAAAGTCAGGATTTTTTCCTATTCAAATTTTATTTTTAATTTTTAAGATATTTTATAATTATATGAGTATGTGTTTCAATTATTTATTATATAATATGGATTTATTTGTAGGATTTTTAAGTTTTAAAATTATTATTAGATGTCAATTTTTATAAAGCTATAACTTTATCATTATATATTTTTAAAATCAACAGTTTTTCGTAGTTACTATATTTAATGATTCAAAAGCAAGATTTGTTTTGTTACCGATAACATTTGTTAAAATGATTTTTGTAAAACACAAAATTTTGGATGAAAAAAAGAAAAAAATGAACAAATTATTGAAATAATTGTTGTTTCATTTTGAAAAAGTGAATTTTTGAAGATAGAAATGAAGTCTAACTATTGGAGATGTTCATAGTTGGTTTTATGGTGAATCATCATAACTTAAGACTAGATTTTGACCCACACTTTCAAAGCAGGATTTTTTCCTATTCAAATTTTATTTTTAATTTTTAAGATATTTTATAATTATATGAGTATGTGTTTCAATTATTTATTATATAATATACATAAAAAGGTGAAAAGTGTTATTAATAATAAATAAATGAAATATTTATAATATATTTATTTTAAAAAGAAAAAAGTCTGTTTGCAAAACTGAGAAATGACGACTGAGAGTTCTAGATCAACCGACTAAAGCTTATCTTCTCCGATCTCTACCAAGTAATTTTCTCTCAGTTTTCTTTTTGATTAAATAGACTCAGTAGTTCAATGTTTACAAATCTCTAAGTTCGATACATTCCGAAACTTTTTCATTTCAGTTATGTTTGCATGTCGAATTTGAAGCGATCTGGGGTAAAACGATAAGGTGGAAAAGGTTATTGACTTCACCTTTCCGATCTATACAACGATGTTCAAAGAATTTTCTGAAGACAACAAAATGGTAATCTCATGTCTTCCTTTGGTGATTAATAGTTAACAGTTAAATCTGATTAATTTTGAAGTACTTACCATCGATATCTATTTTTCTCTGATTGATTTTGCATGTAAAATCCAATGAGGTTATAACGTTTTGACGTGTTCGATTGAAAAGCTCTGGAAAAACATCCAATTATGTTCCACCATTGAAAGACAGAAACATAAGAAAACCATAAATGTTTGTATTCGAGAATCTATGTACTAATTTAAAATCTTTATTTTACATTATCTTTTTATTAATAAAATATTGTCTGAAAGCAAATAATCAGTATGTTGTTTAACGGTTTGTTTTGTTATTATACTTACCATCCTTTATTTGTCTTACAGTACTATATAGGAAGACCATTGCTTTAATGCTGAACATAAGTTATTCCACGTTACTTTATCTTTTCTGGTTAAAATATGTATTTTGATTTCCATTGAAATATCTATCTATCTATAATAATAAAGGAGAGCTTTTTTTTTCCTTGGGGAAAAAATGTCATGTGGCACCCTCTTTTAATAATTATTTTTTTTCAATCTTATTTTTAATGGGTTTTGATGTTAATTGTGAAAGACATTGGATTTTTAATTTTTAAGATATTTTATAATTATATGAGTATGTGTTTCAATTATTTATTATATAATATGGATTTATTTGTAGGATTTTTAAGTTTTAAAATTATTATTAGATGTCAATTTTTATAAAGCTATAACTTTATCATTATATATTTTTAAAATCAACAGTTTTTCGTAGTTACTATATTTAATGATTCAAAAGCAAGATTTGTTTTGTTACCGATAACATTTGTTAAAATGATTTTTGTAAAACACAAAATTTTGGATGAAAAAAAGAAAAAAATGAACAAATTATTGAAATAATTGTTGTTTCATTTTGAAAAAGAAATGAAGCAAATTATTGAAATAATTGTTGTTTCATTTTGAAAAAGTGAATTTTTGAAGATAGAAATGAAGTCTAACTATTGGAGATGTTCATAGTTGGTTTTATGGTGAATCATCATAACTTAAGACTAGATTTTGACCCACACTTTCAAAGTGGATTTTTTCCTATTCAAATTTTATTTTTAATTTTTAAGATATTTTATAATTATATGAGTATGTGTTTCAATTATTTATTATATAATATGGATTTATTTGTAGGATTTTTAAGTTTTAAAATTATTATTAGATGTCAATTTTTATAAAGCTATAACTTTATCATTATATATTTTTAAAATCAACAGTTTTTCGTAGTTACTATATTTAATGATTCAAAAGCAAGATTTGTTTTGTTACCGAAAACATTTGGGTAAAGATATTGTTTTTGTTACCGATAACATTTGTTAAAATGATTTTTGTAAAACACAAAATTTTGGATGAAAAAAAGAAAAAAATGAACAAATTATTGAAATAATTGTTGTTTCATTTTGAAAAAGAAATGAAGCAAATTATTGAAATAATTGTTGTTTCATTTTGAAAAAGTGAATTTTTGAAGATAGAAATGAAGTCTAACTATTGGAGATGTTCATAGTTGGTTTTATGGTGAATCATCATAACTTAAGACTAGATTTTGACCCACACTTTCAAAGTGGATTTTTTCCTATTCAAATTTTATTTTTAATTTTTAAGATATTTTATAATTATATGAGTATGTGTTTCAATTATTTATTATATAATATGGATTTATTTGTAGGATTTTTAAGTTTTAAAATTATTATTAGATGTCAATTTTTATAAAGCTATAACTTTATCATTATATATTTTTAAAATCAACAGTTTTTCGTAGTTACTATATTTAATGATTCAAAAGCAAGATTTGTTTTGTTACCGATAACATTTGTTAAAATGATTTTTGTAAAACACAAAATTTTGGATGAAAAAAAGAAAAAAATGAACAAATTATTGAAATAATTGTTGTTTCATTTTGAAAAAGTGAATTTTTGAAGATAGAAATGAAGTCTAACTATTGGAGATGTTCATAGTTGGTTTTATGGTGAATCAGTCATAACTTAAGACTAGATTTTGACCCACACTTTCAAAGTGGATTTTTTCCTATTCAAATTTTATTTTTAATTTTTAAGATATTTTATAATTATATGAGTATGTGTTTCAATTATTTATTATATAATATGGATTTATTTGTAGGATTTTTAAGTTTTAAAATTATTATTAGATGTCAATTTTTATAAAGCTATAACTTTATCATTATATATTTTTAAAATCAACAGTTTTTCGTAGTTACTATATTTAATGATTCAAAAGCAAGATTTGTTTTGTTACCGATAACATTTGTTAAAATGATTTTTGTAAAACACAAAATTTTGGATGAAAAAAAGAAAAAAATGAACAAATTATTGAAATAATTGTTGTTTCATTTTGAAAAAGTGAATTTTTGAAGATAGAAATGAAGTCTAACTATTGGAGATGTTCATAGTTGGTTTTATGGTGAATCACCATAACTTAAGACTAGATTTTGACCCACACTTTCAAAGTGGATTTTTTCCTATTCAAATTTTATTTTTAATTTTTAAGATATTTTATAATTATATGAGTATGTGTTTCAATTATTTATTATATAATATGGATTTATTTGTAGGATTTTTAAGTTTTAAAATTATTATTAGATGTCAATTTTTATAAAGCTATAACTTTATCATTATATATTTTTAAAATCAACAGTTTTTCGTAGTTACTATATTTAATGATTCAAAAGCAAGATTTGTTTTGTTACCGAAAACATTTGGGTAAAGATATTGTTTTTGTTACCGAAAACATTTGGGTAAAGATATTGTTTTTGTTACCGATAACATTTGTTAAAATGATTTTTGTAAAACACAAAATTTTGGATGAAAAAAGAAAAAGAAATGAAGCAAATTATTGAAATAATTGTTGTTTCATTTTGAAAAAGTGAATTTTTGAAGATAGAAATGAAGTCTAACTATTGGAGATGTTCATAGTTGGTTTTATGGTGAATCATCATAACTTAAGACTAGATTTTGACCCACACTTTCAAAGTGGATTTTTTCCTATTCAAATTTTATTTTTAATTTTTAAGATATTTTATAATTATATGAGTATGTGTTTCAATTATTTATTATATAATATGGATTTATTTGTAGGATTTTTAAGTTTTAAAATTATTATTAGATGTCAATTTTTATAAAGCTATAACTTTATCATTATATATTTTTAAAATCAACAGTTTTTCGTAGTTACTATATTTAATGATTCAAAAGCAAGATTTGTTTTGTTACCGATAACATTTGTTAAAATGATTTTTGTAAAACACAAAATTTTGGATGAAAAAAAAAAAAATCAACATTAAAATTTTACTATCAACTAGTAGTATTTATTTAGTTAGGTAGGTGAGCTACGGCCCCACACCACCTACCACCGGGAATGCCATCCCAATGTCGGCTACCAGCGCGTGAGTATCAGCCTCTTCAACGAACACTAACGATGCAGCCCAGAAGAATCACGTGCTTATTTATATACAGACAGAACAAACCGGTAATTGGTTATCGTCCCCAAATAAACCAAACACACCCAAGTTTTAATACCAATAACATTTTGTTTGGTCCAAAAGATCACACACTGAGTACATTATAAAACAACAAAGTCTACAAGTCTTCTACCAACCCATGTTTGGTTGGTAATTATAGCAAATACAGCCCGGTTAACAGCAAATTTCAACAATTCAAGAGAAATTAAAAAGGTCAAAAATGGAATTACAAAGTTGCTTGAAGCAAATATCAAACAGTTATAAGCTTCCAAACTTCTCTGACATGTCAATGGTCTCGGTAACACCATCCTCGTACGTGACCTGCGCAAAGACATTGTTTATAGAGTTCATTAAAATGAGACGCTGAGCTTAAGTCATGTAAATACAAATGCTTTCTTGAACGCCAGGCAAATTGTCTAATGATGCCAAAACACCTCAAAATATCAAAAATTTAAAGTCAAACGACGTCATATCATGAGTACAAGAATCAATATGCAGGAAGTGACTAAAGAGGTGCTGAATGAGCAGAACAAATGTATCTAACTGAGCATTTTGACAAGTGAAAATATTAAATTTACCTCTGGTACGTGCCAAGGCAGCCACATCAGGTTTGTTCCGAGATTATCCTAACGCATCCAAATTGTTTTTCCTTACCTCTGAATTGAGAAACTTGTCGAAAACCGAGACTGGAGAACTAATACTAACCGGGGGTCTTTGCCTCGAGTTCTTTTAACCTAACGGAATGTTTGAAATGATAAGAAGTTGGACCGTTTAGCATAACAAATCACAAGATGACTAAGACCTTGATTGATAGATCATTAGCAAAATGCTATAGAAACAATATACTGCATAAGTTGTATACTCTCATTAATATATGATTGGTAGTGACTGGTGGAGCAAGTTTAACATTGTTACAAAAAATAATCATGAGACAAGAACTCAAAGCTATTCAACAGTACCATCTATATCTAAGCTTTTCATTCAGATATATTTCTATATTTATTTTACCTTGGGCCGTTTACGGGTCACTGCTTTACACGCCGTTAGGTTCACATTTTCATCCGAGAGTATGTTCTTAGTTTTGCTAGTTTTGCACCAAGCTTTTCTTGCAACATACGGCACCACAATGGCAATCTTGATCTTCGCCAAACTGAACAAGCCTGCTATATTTTCTTAGTATCACATCTACACACATTGATATTAAAATGATCCAAGGAAATGTTCTTACTGGTAATCATAAGTCAGGTGCTCTCCTTTGTTTATATCACGGGTAGCAAATATGCCGAGTCTTGTCTCTCCATCAATCATCCTAATGGAAACAAAAATGTCATAACAAGTTACTTTAATAAGAAGAAAAACTGAGAAGATGGATATTGAATTATTGATAATAATAAGTTGACAAACCATTTCTGCATCACTGTATTAGGGTCGCAGCTGTGATTGAAATATCTCGATTTATTCCCCTTGTAAGTAGCATCAACCAACAAATTGTTGTTTATCTGACACAAGTAGAAATTTGTCTCCACCTTATGCTTCAGCTTCCAAAGTCTTTGTTCACAAATCTCATTGTCGATAACTACAGTGAGTAATGGATTTAAGAAGACACATGAATTTGACAGTAAGAAATAGTCAAGTATATATATATATATATGCAACTAAATAATCACATCACCTTCCCCAACATACTCGATGATAAACTCTCCTGAAATGATATCTTCATCTGCTACAATCCCATATCCACATTTCTCTGTCTACAAGAAACAACTTATATATTTAAGTAGCCAACCAAAAATACCTTCTTTGTAAGCCAACTTGTGACACACCAACCTGGACTATTTTCATTTTCTTGATATGTCTTTGTTGGAACGGTTTGTTGGTGCACTCACATCTACACGGGCAACTAGGTGAACAACTTGAAAGTAGCAACCTATAAAACGAAATGGGATGATGGTTAACATCAAGGAACATACCAGCGACAACAAACATGAAACACTGATTATTGAATTGAATGTAGTTTTCAACTAAAATTCTAAACCAGAACATAGACAACCCAAGAAAGTGAAAGATAGAGTCAGATATGGAACATACTCGCAATTGCAATTTTTTCCACAAAGAGTTGACGAGCCAGAAGATGAAGAGCAAGAACAGAATATGCCATGATCTTTATTAATCGTCTTTTTAAACTTCTCCTTCAGGTAGATATCTTAAGACCAAGATCATGTGAAAACAAATAAAAATCCAAAAAAGTGTATAAAACTTTAAAAAAAAACATGAATCTGTAACATACTGCGCTTTATGAAGGCAGGCTTCCTCTTATTCAATCTATCCGGAGATTTTAATTTCTCCGATCCCTCCATCTGCTTCGAAAACTTTCTAAACCCTTTCTTGATTTGATTCCGACCAGAACCCTAAGAAAAAACAGATAAAACTTTTAAGGCACTACGAAACAGAGACATAAGTAAAAAACAACTGAAGACTATGGTCGAACGTACCTTATTCTTGGCTGTAACCATGGCAAGATACCGTTTCGAATAGTCCCCAACTTGATGCATGTAAAAGAAAAATATTATTTATATGACGCAAAAGAAAAAGATATTACGCAAAAGAGAGAGAAGAACCAATCAACAAAACAGTTAATGATCTTCAATGGAGATGGAACTCTGAAACTTATGAAAAAGAAGATGGTGAAACAGTGGTGGATGCGATCATGAAAGAGCGAAAAGACGTGAAGAAGAAATGAGCGGCAGTTTTATATTACCTTGGTCTTGAAATACTTACTGTCCACACAGATCTGGTAAAATGGTAAATTAGTAAATTATATATGAATGATTCAGGTCCACTAATTTTGGGTTTCTCCTAATAAGATGTAAATGGGCTTTAGTAGACTTAGCCCAAAGTGAATCCAACGGAAAAATGCATTCCGCGTATTAATAAAACAATTACGTCGATGGTTATATTACTCGGTCTCCGTTAATTGCACTCCCGTTCTCACCTTGTCACCGGAGGAAAAAGGCTCACGAAGAAGAAGACTAAAGCTGATGATGATGAAGGGTGAAGAAGAAGAATATTTGATTATTATGGCTCTGGTAACATATTGAGGTAGGTATATAATTCACTGATCATATTCATGATAGGAGAGCTCTAGATTTATACAAAGGAGGAGATGATATAGAGAGGAACAAATAAAAATCCAAAAAGTGTATAAAACTTTAAAAATATGATGTTCTTTGTTTGTTTATTTATGTTATACCTATGAAACAAATAAACAGACTATTTTATAACCAATAATTATATATGTTTTATGAGATTTGATGTCTGACTAATCACTTGGATTTTGAATGGTGTTTTGAAAATTCAGATCGGTTTTACTTCCACACTCACTGGTTTGGAGTTAAGAAATACTAATGTTGACTTCCATACACACAAACATTGACTTATCTCACGTAAATTGATGAATATAAGAACGGGATGACTTGAGAAACCAGAAGGAATATTAGCATGACTCCACTTCCCGCCATTTTTCTCTGTCGTCATCATCATCCCACTCTTTCCCTGCCGCCACCAGTCATTGCCACCCTTGTCCACTCAAGCTTCCCACGAAAACCGAACTCATAGTCGTCACCCGAGGCGAACCGTCTCCATTAGCAGTTAATCACTTATAGAAAATATATATATATATATATATATATATGACAATTCTTTAAAAATATGATGTTCTTTGTTTGTTTATTTATGTTATACCTATGAAACAAATAAACAGACTATTTTATAACCAATAATTATATATGTTTTATGAGATTTGATGTCTGACTAATCACTTGGATTTTGAATGGTGTTTTGAAAATTCAGATCGGTTTTACTTCCACACTCACTGGTTTGGAGTTAAGAAATACTAATGTTGACTTCCATACACACAAACATTGACTTATCTCACGTAAATTGATGAATATAAGAACGGGATGACTTGAGAAACCAGAAGGAATATTAGCATGACTCCACTTCCCGCCATTTTTCTCTGTCGTCATCATCATCCCACTCTTTCCCTGCCGCCACCAGTCATTGCCACCCCTTGTCCACTCAAGCTTCCCACGAAAACCGAACTCATAGTCGTCACCCGAGGCGAACCGTCTCCATTAGCAGTTAATCACTTATAGAAAATATATATATATATGACAATTCTTTAAAAATATGATGTTCTTTGTTTGTTTATTTATGTTACGTAATAGTTTTTTTTGCTAAAAATGTTACGTAATAGTTTTTTTTGCTAAAAATGTTACGTAATAGTTATAATATGACTATGTTTAATTTATATTAAATAGTTATTGTGCTACTTTATTGGTTTTTTTGTTAAAGGGTTCGTGCTAGATTATTGTTAAAACAAAATAATTAGATAATATTAATATACATAAAAAGGTGAAAAGTGTTATTAATAATAAATAAATGAAATATTTATAATATATTTATTTTACAAAAAGAAAAAAGAAATGAAGCAAATTATTGAAATAATTGTTGTTTCATTTTGAAAAAAGTGAATTTTTGAAGATAGAAATGAAGTCTAACTATTGGAGATGTTCATAGTTGGTTTTTATGGTGAATCAGTCATAACTTAAGACTAGATTTTGACCCACACTTTCAAAGCGCGGATTTTTTTCCTATTCAAATTTTATTTTTAATTTTTAAGATATTTTATAATTATATGAGTATGTGTTTCAATTATTTATTATATAATATGGATTTATTTGTAGGATTTTTTAAGTTTTAAAATTATTATTAGATGTCAATTTTTTATAAAGCTATAACTTTATCATTATATATTTTTAAAAATCAACAGTTTTTTCGTAGTTACTATATTTAATGATTCAAAAAGCAAGATTTGTTTTTGTTACCGAAAACATTTGGGTAAAGATATTGTTTTTGTTACCGATAACATTTGTTAAAATGATTTTTGTAAAACACAAAATTTTTGGATGAAAAAAAGAAAAACAAAAGTCTGTTTGCAAAACTGAGAAATGACGACTGAGAGTTCTAGATCAACCGACTAAAGCTTATCTTCTCCGATCTCTACCAAGTAATTTTCTCTCAGTTTTCTTTTTGATTAAATAGACTCAGTAGTTCAATGTTTACAAATCTCTAAGTTCGATACATTCCGAAACTTTTTCATTTCAGTTATGTTTGCATGTCGAATTTGAAGCGATCTGGGGTAAAAACGATAAGGTGGAAAAGGTTATTGACTTCACCTTTCCGATCTATACAACGATGTTCAAAGAATTTTCTGAAGACAACAAAATGGTAATCTCATGTCTTCCTTTGGTGATTAATAGTTAACAGTTAAATCTGATTAATTTTGAAGTACTTACCATCGATATCTATTTTTCTCTGATTGATTTTGCATGTAAAATCCAATGAGGTTATAACGTTTTGACGTGTTCGATTGAAAAAGCTCTGGAAAAAACATCCAATTATGTTCCACCATTGAAAGACAGAAACATAAGAAAACCATAAATGTTTGTATTCGAGAATCTATGTACTAATTTAAAATCTTTATTTTACATTATCTTTTTATTAATAAAATATTGTCTGAAAGCAAATAATCAGTATGTTGTTTAACGGTTTGTTTTGTTATTATACTTACCATCCTTTATTTGTCTTACAGTACTATATAGGAAGACCATTGCTTTAATGCTGAACATAAGTTATTCCACGTTACTTTATCTTTTCTGGTTAAAATATGTATTTTGATTTCCATTGAAATATCTATCTATCTATAATAATAAAGGAGAGCTTTTTTTTTCCTTGGGGGAAAAAATGTCATGTGGCACCCTCTTTTTAATAATTATTTTTTTTTTCAATCTTATTTTTAATGGGTTTTGATGTTAATTGTGAAAGACATTGGATTTTTAATTTTTTCCTCATACAAGCTCAAACGTTTATAACAGTGTTTTGAACCTGACCCGGATCTGCGGTTGAACCGGTAAATCCGGTGACCCAATATAAATCGGGCTTGGCCTAAAATTTAAAAAACCACAAAAACCCACAAAAACTCAATAAAGCCCGAAACTCGATACCAGTTGCACCACTGGTTGAACCAACAGATAGTTTTATTTTTTTTTAAAAAAATAGTTATGTTTTTAAATTTGTTTTATAGATTTCCAAATAAAAGAATAAGATCATATGATCATGTGGATTACAAAACAGAGTTTTGGATTGTTGAAGAAGAAGAACTTGGTGAGTTACAAATTTATTATTCACATTAGACATAAATATTTATGAATTTCATGTCTTGATTTTTTTAGATGTCATAACTCTTATGTTACAATTTTTTTTAAAAAAATAGTATAAACTATTTCTTAATATTTTGTGTCAAATGAAAATAAAAATATAGAAACTAAAGTT
This sequence comes from Brassica carinata, assembly GCA_016771965.1. Taxonomy (NCBI): domain Eukaryota; kingdom Viridiplantae; phylum Streptophyta; class Magnoliopsida; order Brassicales; family Brassicaceae; genus Brassica; species Brassica carinata. The sequence continues at coordinate 8,004,832 of CM028688.1, forward strand.
AAGTATTTTCTAAATGTTCTTAAACATAAAATAGATACATATCCAAACTATCATTTTATGTTTAAAAACATTTAAAAATATTAACTTTAGTTTTTATATATTTATTTTCATAGCTAATATATTATTATATAATAAAATTAATTCATTTATTAATCTGCGGTTGACCCAATGAATCGTTCGGTTCAGTCTCCGGGTCGGTTTCAAAACACTGGTTTATAGGATTTCTTTGTATTTGATGTTGACGATGGAATATAGAGTCTCTACGATTCTCCATCTTTAACGCAATCGACGTAACCGTTCATATAATTAATCCAAAAATTCCACTCTTCCCACTCTCTCCTATTGAAAACTTCTTTAGTTCCTGCCTTCTCAGCTTCATTGGCTATGCATAGACGATGTGAGAGCTCGGACGAGAATCCCTTTACTTTTCCCAATTCAGATCATGTTGAATTCCCAGTTTCATTGCTCGGAGTTGAAGACAAACCGGTATAGAGATGTTGTTCAGACTAGGCTACAACAATTTTTGCAAGCTTGAAATGTTAAGAAAATTGTGAGATGTTGGGGTTGATATGTTGTTGATTAATGGGAAGATACACCGGTTTCTTATTTCAGTTTACCAATTAATGATCGTTTGCTTTTAAAGTAGTAGTTTTCTTACGCGTCATCCCCTTTCTCAGGCGGTGTTCCTACATGTGTCAATCAACTTTCACATGCTTAACACCTTCAAACATCTCTTGAAAGAAAGTTCAGTCTATGACTTTAGTATTTATGATGAAACCAGGAGCAACCCTAACTTCACATATGATGGCGCCCTAATGCCATCTTATTCACGAGCGGACTCTGTTTGTTGACCTAGAAGAGACGACACACCCGATCTTGATGGAGAGTTTTAGGTACCGAAATTACGACCTCCTCATGTCATTAGCCTACACAAAAACGATTTGCCAGGTTCGTTTTTCTTTTTAAAGTTTTACAGCCAGTCAATATAATAACTTAACAAAATCCAGCATAATAGCAGCTTACTTCTTTTGGTTTGCAGGTATCATAAGAAAATTTTGGGTATTAAAACTATTTTCAACAAAGAGAACCAAAGCACTCACCTTGATATGGCTAACTTAAAATTCAAAGGTATATCTCAAATATCTTACTTTTATGAACTTTCTCAATTTAATATAACTGTAATCTTAATGTTTGGACATGAATAATAGTGGAAGTCTTAAATGCTGAAGGGTATTAAGCGTTTGAATCAGTGTATTTGAAGGGCTCATGATACTCCTTGATGAAAAGTATGGCTGCCTTGGGTGTAGAACATATATATTAGATACTCACCAATTATTTTACCAAAAATTGACACTTCACCCTTATTTTTTATAAAGTTTATAAAATTTGAAACTTATTTTATCTTTCTATTATTTGAACTAAATATATCAGTACAAGTTTGATATTTCATAATTATTTTAATAATTAATAATGTAAGTATGTTTTCTAAATAAAACATCAACTTTGTTTTATGTTTAAACTCCAACTAAATTAACTTTGTTACGACTATCAGCTTTTTACTGTACTTTTATTAAATTGATTAGTAACAACCACTTATACTATTCCACTTTGAACTAAACAACTTCAAACAAAGTAATACACTACGGTCGCTAACCACTATAAAAAAAATCAGAAAATATCATTTTTAACATATTTTCATTTTCAGTTTTTTTACATATTTTCTTTACCAAGTGCATATAATAAATTATAAATTCATGTAAGAATACAACATACGAACCCGGCGCGTAGCGCCGGAATACCACTAGTAGTATATAAAATTAATTAACGTGTTTTAATTGTAGATTAGCAGAACACAAAAGATTATACATGTCCAACATTAAACTTGCTAAAAAGATAACCGAATTTGACAAAATCAGGTATAATCTATTTATTTTCATCCTCTTTTACATCTACTCTGTTGTTTTTATAGTCATACTCCTTAACAGTATGATGATGAAGGACAGGAGGCAAAGTTCAAGCAAAACTTTACAATACACAGATAATTCTCCGACTATCTTTATTTTTTGTATTATACATGAGAGACAGTATAAGTTTCAATTACATATAAAAGAAAATAAAAAACACAATTCAAAACGTTAATGAAAAAGTTAGGATTGCTTACATTCTCATCAGCCAAGACGAATTCCATTGTTGCCCCTCCTAGTTAAATGTTTTGTTTCCAAGAATGTAGAACCTTCACATGAACTAACCAATGTTCCACGGCTTCAAGTCGTTGATACCGTTGACTTTTGCATTAGAAGCATTTGATGTCTTGATTTGCATTTTAGAAGCCATTTGTTTATTTGACGATATGAGTTTGTTTAGGAAGAGGCATTGTTATTTATAATATGAAGATGCGATAGGGAGAGTTTTTTAGGTTTTTTGAAAAACTTGTGGAATAGTCTAAATCTATGCGAGTTTTTCCAGTTAATAGTAGTAAATTCAGTTACCAATTTGAAACCTAATATATTGTGTGAGTATTACGTAATATAGTTATAGATAGATTGATTTTTTTGAACCGTGAATGTAGCTAAAGCTTCTCTCCTTTTTCTATATTTGGTTTTACATTTATTTGCACCTTGATTGTAGCTAAATCGTATCTCACAAACTTTAAAATCGGAAAATCATATAGGGAATATCTTGTTGTTAAAAAGATGAGTACTTGCCGAAATCTAGGAATACATTACTCTTTTTATACATAGTTCGAATAGATATGGTATCCATTCTATTCGTTATTGGCTTTTAAAAATGTTTAGATTCTTAAATAAATATTGTTATTAGATTTGTCAAAAATATTGTTATATAAAATTCGAAATACATCATAGTAATTTGTGATCAGTGGTATTTTAATATTTTTGGTTTGATCAAAGTGTCCACCATTTTTTTTTTGAAACGGCCACCATTATATATTGCATTTTGTAAAGGAATCATAAAATATATGTAGTTATCATGTATCGTCTAAATAAGCTTGTTCATAACATTGATTTAAATTTATGTTAATCTATATGTTATATTCATCTTGATTAGTGCTTTCATTTCAGGGTATAGGGTTTTACAAAAAGAAGATGATTTCGATTGGGTTTGAATGGTATAGGGTTTGATCATGAAGATGAATTGAATGGCTGAATATTCATTTTTGTTTGGATTTTAAAAAGAATGGGCTTACTCGATAGTGGGCTTTAAAAGGTTTGATAGGCTGTAAAATTTTAAGACTTCTGATTGGTCAATGAATGTGGACGATTTTAAAAAGGAAGAAAAAGACAGTGGCATTTGGTTGTAAATATATTGAAAAGGCATGGGCAGAATCCTAAGAGGGATTCTCGCTTAATAAGATAGATTTTAACCGACACCGAAGCTAAATGGGTCATGCAATAGGAGTTTATGACGCGATTCTAAGCCAAACGTTATGTCGTTTTGTATGGTGGCATAAAGTTTGAAAATTGTTGCGTTTGCGGGATGTTTATGACTGGTTGATTATGAAATATTACAGCGGTTTAATAATAAATTATCAATATAAACATATTATAATATTATAAAAATATAAAAAAACATATTATTTTGATAAAATATAATAATTATTAATATAATATGATTAATAATAATATTATGTTTATTTATTTAATTTTTTAGTTAGTTGAAAATTATAATTTTAATATATATTTTTGAAAATTTATATTAAAAACTTTTAAAAAATATTTTGTTTCGTTTTATATATGTGTATATCTTTATAAATGTATATATATTAAGTTTTAAAAAATTCTAATCATGAATACATAGTTTAAAGTTTTTATAAAACAAATTATGACATTGATTGGGAATTTAAATTAATATATAAATTGTGTATATATTTTTATTTATAATATTTCCATTTTTTATTTTTAACTTTTAATTTTAAAATATTTAGAAAAAATAATTTTATATTTTTGTATCCAACCACAACCGCCCGCTAACCTAGAACGCTAAATTTAACCACTTTTGATTTTAAGAGGTTCGGAACGGTTTGAAGCGATTTGTAACGGTTTGTATGATTGTTTTGAAACGCTAGCAACCGCAAAAGCTGCGTCTGCGGGTGGTAGCGGGAAAACCAGTCAAACCCTAATTATATATCCCTTCAAACAACCACCGTTAATGTGTGGAACTGCGAAAACTGTAGAATAAGGAAATAAGTTAACAATAAATATAAAAAATGCCTATAAACAGCAACTGAGTCGTTGTAGTATAGTGGTAAGTATTCCCGCCTGTCACGCGGGTGACCCGGGTTCGATCCCCGGCAACGGCGAAAATTTTATATTTAGCAATTTTAAATTATATAATAAAATAGAAAATTTAGTGGCTTCGCCCGGGTTCGAACCGGAGACCTTCAGTGTGTTAGACTGACGTGATAACCAACTACACCACGAAACCTTGATGACAAGTCATTGAAACTAGTACAATTTTAATATAAGAATCTTTTCACTGATCGCGTCCATCACCACCTCTTAGTAAGTCAAATCGAACTAGTTCTGTTTAATTAACAGAATCGCAGAAAATGATTTAGCTACGTTCTATAATTTCCAGACATAAATGATTTAACTGTAAACCGCCGGAAAAGTTACGTTCAAAGAGTTTTAATAAGCATTAACAAAGAATTCAACATTAAGGGGAAGAAGACACATGGTTGTCAGTTTGCTAAACACGAGCATCGGTCTGATTTTGTCTTTAAACCCAAACAAAAGAACAGAAACATTTTAAAAAAAAACAACTAGAGAAAGCGATCCACCGGTTCCTCATTCCTCTGCAGCACTTGCTGCACTCAGGTCAACACTTAGGTCCAATTGCTGCAACATAAGAGAAAGAAAAAACGCAAAATTGATGTGAACAATGTCCCATTTCTCTCTCCATCTAATCAACATCAGAATATTTACCTTTCCGGTGATCAGTGTATACGTGTTCAACACATCAGCAACAGTTGTCTCGAAGTGTGTTGTAGCATCATAGCTCTGTAAAGGAAATGGTTAGATACTTAGAACCGTCATCAAACTTAAAAGTAGGCCTTGGTAAAAACTAAAGATGGGTCCGGCTCCCCTCACCGTTGATATAAAGCAATTGTCCAGAGCTGGCTCGTTGACAGGCTCGTATCTATCATACATGTCAAAGAATATCTCATCAACAGGACCCAAGAGATCGATTCCAGCCTTTAGTTCGGTTTGAGGGTTATCAGTCTCTGCATCTGTAGACACAAATGCGATGAATTTCCCCTTGGGAGCAACGTTGTGGGAGTAGGAACAGCAGAAGACATACCTGCCAGTGTGTAGAGAGGTTTCGCAACATCAGACCCAACATAACAAAAAGTAATAAAGAGAATGGTAATAGATGGCAAAACAAACATCACTGTAATTTCCAAACACGGCATAATAATTGTCTGTGTGGGTGTGTGCAATCAAGTGGTCGTCTAAAGAGGTTTCCAGGACCAGAATTATATTGCTTTCATTATCATAGGAAAACCTTGTAGCAAGCTTCAAAACATGTCAGTGTGATATTGAGTTGAAGCTTACCACAGAAACATCAAAGACAAAGAAACTCACATGTCAGATTTGCGGCCCAGCTGCTTCTGAGGTATGATGACTTGTACTGAGTGAGAGTCATTGGTGTTTGGAATAGGGTGGCTCATAATTGCAATGGCTCGAGCAACTCTGCCAATCTTCCTAACCTGTTTAAATGTGACTACTCATCATATCATGAATCATTCCACATTCATATATAAATAACCAGTAGAGGACAAGGCTAAATCATTATAATTGATGGTTTAACAGCTGAGAACTGAAATATTACCTTGTTCGGAAGGTAGGAAGGGTCGCACACAATCTTTTTGCATTTGGCAGTCTCTCCCTCAGATGTTACACCAGTAACCTTACCTTCTTCATCAAACTCCACCTGTCATTGATATATATCTATGAGTTCAGCGTCCTACAACAAAATATCACACCACAAGTAAGAAAACACAAAGAGCAAGAGGAAATACCTTGCACTCAGGTTTGCACAACATATATGTGCCACCATATACAGCACTAAGCCGTGCAAATGCCTGAACAAGGGGAAGAGATAGAGAGCAGTCACAGAAGAATCAAGAAATAATCATCTAAATTCTAGAAGTTAAGAAAAATTTAAGTAACCAAGGAAAAAATCAATTGGAATGAGAGAGAAACCTGGGGTAGTTCACCCAAGCCATAGAGTGGATAAATATATGGAGAGGTTCCTTGGAAACGTGCAAGAGATTCCGCATAGAGCTAGTCAACCAGTTAAAGCAATTATATCAACTTAGCTGCATCAGAACTAAACGTAGAATTACTAAAAGAAAGGAGTGACAATTCACCTTCATTCTCATTACAGTATCCAAGGCAGGTTGATTGAGATGTTGGTCATTAGTGTGAAGTGCCACTGCGTGACCAATAAAGTCAATAGTGTTGTCATCGAGACCAAATTTCCTGCCAACGTGTCATCTAAATGGTTAGGCACATATAATCTTCAATCAAACGCCAATGACGGCAAAAACGAAGCTAGAAGGCATTTGAACATCAGCTTACGCAATCAGCTCCTTAGTTGTAACTTTGGTCAAATCCATCCCGTTGTGTGTTTTAGGGTCCTTCTCGTCGTAATCCTGAACATAACTGAAAAACTTGCCAGCTCGACGCTTCTCAAATATACCCATGAGAGGAGACTTCAGGGCCTCCATAGGAGTAACTGGCACCTTTTGAACCTGTGTGATAATAGAGCTATCAGCAAAATGACTTTTCATATAAATCTGCAACCTATATGTATCAATGAGAATCTTGTACCTTCCCTTTAACGAAAACATAGCTTCCATCAACGGCTTTAAAGGACAAATACTTCGTAACGTCAGTGTGAATAAGGGTACGCACAAGCTTGCCATTTCCCATCATAAACTGGTCCATCACGTTGAAAAAAACAAAAGTTAGTATAAGTCAATAATTTAACATAATTAGCATAACATAAAATGAATGACACCAACAAAAATACCTTAGGCATCATGTCAACATTGTAATCCCTGCTAGCGCCTAAATGTTCAGGAGCCTTCTCTTCTCCCCTGAACTTCTTCCAAAGCTGCAAATGAAAACAAAAACAAAAACGAGAGATATAAGCAACTGATGATATGCCTTCAAATATGTTATAACTCGCCAGTGTTTGTTACCCAGGAGTCTCTTATATATATCCTGTGTTCTTTTATTATTGTTTACTTATTATCTTCTCGAATCAGTTATAACAAAACATCTAAAAGAAAATTAAGAAAGACGAACCTGATTGAGATTAAGCGAAGTTGATTCTCCACCATAGTAATCGTTCCTGTCCATGTGAAGCACCTACGAGTCGTAACATCCATAACACAACACGATCAGTCTCCAAAACAAATATCACACATCTCTCGAACTCGCTAATCATATACATTACGATCGAAAACGAAAGCTCAAAATCATACAATCGGAGATCTACTCTGCCTGAGATCCGTTCCAAAATAAAATTCGAAATTAAAATCCAGATCGTGAATCGAAAGCTCCTTGAATAAGAAGAGATACGAATCGAGGGAACAGAGGATCGAGAGACCTTGACACCATCGACGGAGAGGAGACCACTGAGGATACACTCCTTGAGACCGGTACCGAGAACAATGACCTCGTACTCTTCATCCATGGTTTGATTCCGAAATGCTCGTAGAGAGAGAGAGAGAGCGATGAACACAGAGAGAAAGGAGTTGGGAGATCGTCGAGGGAGATGAGTGACGCGGAGATGGGTCTATTAATCTTATTAGAAAATAAAAGATGCGTTGTTTGTTGATTGGGTTAATAAGATTCGATGGTAGTAATTACTTGGACAGGATCATAAATTACTGAAAATGTAAGCTCGAATCATAAAAAATCAGAATTAATTACTGAAACTTTGTTGGATACGATCTTTGACTAATAAATCATTTGATCACCTCAACGGTCTTTGAACTGGGCTTTCGTGGGCTTTGATCAACCCGAATCCATCTCTCCAGTTTTTTTTTTTTTGGAACATTCCATGTCTCAAGATTAAACGGGTCTATTTGTGATGATTTATAAAATGTTCTTGATCATCTAGGCTTTGGTCTGGAGCTCTGTCTTGCTCTAATAGCCGCCACTTCAGACTGCATAGCGAGGTCCTAAGATCGTTTCTCCATGAACATTAGTCAGAATCAGCTTTTGAGAATGTAAATGTGAGCTACTGTCTCAGAGGCTAAGTCCCTAAGAGGACGGGCTCGTGGAAGTTGTGAGACAGCTCCAGGGATGTAATGTTACCTGTTGCGGACGTAGGCAAGACTCATGACCTTTACAGCGATATTCTGTTAAAGCGGTTTCTTCTAACATCATGAACCAGTGTGTGAAATAATGTTCGTATACTTTATAAATACAATAATAAGAGATTTACATAAAAGTGCGAGTTACATCTGTGGCCTTAGAAGAAGAAGAAGGCATGAAGGCAAGAACAATGAGTAAAATCATAATCCCAATAGGAACCAAAAGCAACATAAACGGAGGCGGAGGCAACGGCGGCAGAACTAACGGAAGGATCAACAGTGACGCCGTTAGACCCACTAGTATAACCAGAGACTCCAAACTGAAGTAGTTCGCCGGGATCATCAATCTTTTCTGCGACGAGAAGGTCCGTCTTAACTCATATTTGCTGCTGTTCTCCGCCAACGTTACCGGCGGACGGCCAGAGTTGATATTTTTCCGGTTGTTTGAATAACGCTCTTGAATGTTTATGATGTCGTTTTGTAGAGTTGGTGTTTTGCGAATCATTTTGACACAATGCAGCTTGATGGAAAGCAAGTTCGAGACGAATCACGATGACCCAAGATCCGGAGAAATGAGAAAACAGAGAGATCCGAGTTTCTGAACGAGTCGACTCAGTGACTCAGTGATATGTAATCGGAGCTGCAACCATGAATTGTGGATGTTTGATTAGTAAACTTGTGATGGAGAGGAATCATAGATACAACACAATCGAATTAAGTATAACCTTAAACAATCTTTCTTCGTTTTTTTGAGAATAGGAAGTACCTTTAAGCCGTTAAAGCCAGATCCTGTATGCGAGCTAGGTAGCTTCTTTGTTCGAAAACAAGAAGTGGGTTTGGTCTGATCTTGAATCTGTATGAGAGATGAGACTTGAAAGGAACTATCTTTTGGGGTTATTAATAAGAGAGGACTTGGAGAGGATCAAAAAGTATGGGGGATGGTTCAGTGAATTTAGGGATTTTCAGAAATGTTGAAAAGAATAAAAGAGGAAACTTTTTTTTATAAAGGAGCTGACAAATGGGAGAGGCAAGTTGCTGATTTTGGAAGATTTGAATTTTGATTTTGTTTTGAAATTTTTTAAGTAAACAAAAGAAACACCGTGTGGCCTAGTCTTCCTCCACAATCACTAGGTTCTTCTCCCCTGGACTTACTTTTTGCATGGACATGACGTAAGCTAGAATCTCTTCTTCATAAGGTGACATGATATTAATATGGAAATAATGGGATCATTTATTTTTATTAATGCAAATAAAAACTAGTGTAATCAAGTAAAATCGGTAATTTTTTTTTTGGATTTAAAATCGTTAAAATATTTGTGTAGTTTGGTTTTGTTTACACTCTGCTTATGAAGAAATTGTGGTTTGTTTCCGCTGGTTTTGACTTCGGAGATTGATTGGTAGTCTACTGGTTTTATATCTCAAAAATGTGTTTTTTTCTTGTTTAATGAAAAAGTTTAGATGAAAAACTAGTGTAGTCAGAAACATTTATTTGGGATCAGTCATTTGTAAAATTTTACAGTAATCTTGTTACCTCTCATATTATTTTAAACGCATTTTTAGTTGTTTTGAAACATTTATTTTACAAGTTTTAACTAGAAATGTCAATATATGTATATTATACATATAATATGTCGATGTATTTATATTATAAAATAATGCATTTTTGAGAAGATTTCTTTGATTATCATACCTACCAATAATTTTGTCTATGTTTATCAATCGATCAGGACCCATAGTGTTGCTCTTCTCAAGGCACATCATATGGTTAGTGTATTTGCTCTAGTGGGAAATGTGGAGCCAAATTTTAAAAACAAAAACTCAAGTATCAATTCACACAAAGTTAACTTATCAATAGTCAATACCCGTTCGGGGTTGGCTCAATTTAATTCTTGTTAATGTGGCTTGCCTATCTCATTAATTGTTTGTCAATTTAGCTAGATTAATCAATATTAGGTTTAAATAATCGATTGTAATTTGAGTTTTCCTTTGTTTCTTATTCTTCTTCCTCAGTGCAATTTTCTTTCTCGAATTTGATAGTGACTAACATGTTTATTCAGAAAGTCACTATATAAGCGGGAAATCATTTTCTTAATGTATGTATTGTTTACATATACATGGTTCAATGAATTGAGAAACATGGGAGAGCTTTCAGAAAAAACTTCAAGTAATATTTTTTGTTTTGTTTCTGGACATGGGATATATAAAATTCAGCGAGAAGTAGTTAGGGGAATTGATAGTTACAATTAACTACAACACTAATTATCTGTACATTAATTAATGAATCGTGAAACACTGCTTTAATTATGTCAGATCAACAATGCATAAAGACAATTTCAAATATAGTCTTTGACATGTATTTTTTTTTTTTGAGCAAAGTATTTTACATGGATGATACACCCAAAATTGTTTTAAAAAAAAATTAAATAGAAGTTATACTGAAAGATCTGACATAGTTTCTAGGCCTACTCAATAGATATGAAAATCGTATATTTAGGGATAGGGCTGGGCATTTTATCCGTTAAATTTGATTCGATTCGTTATTCGTTGCTATTCGATCCGAAAATTCCGGATATCCGTAAGCTTTCGAAGCAAAGCAAATACTAAAATTCAATATCCGTTAAAATCGAAGCAAATCACAAATATTAAAATTTTGGGAAGCGAATATCCGATCCGATCCGTCAATACATAAATACATGTATATTTTGATTATATTTAAAGTTTTAAATCTATAAAATTATATAATTAATATTCTAACATATGATTTGATAGATTATATTCACATTATTACTTATATAAAAGTATTACATAAAAAGAAGAGAAAACATTTATGACAATTATAATTTTTCTTATGTTTTGTGTTATTATAATTTTAACTAAGTTTAAAAATTTACAAAATATGAAGATTCAATACTTCTTTTAATTTTTATCTTTTATATCATGAAAAAAATATTTTTACAAAACAAATTTGTATCAAATTTTTAAGATTATTTGTATTAATCAAAACAAATGAGATATCCGTAAGTATCCGCGAATATCCGCAAATATCTATTTATTTTCCGGATATCCGTTTTTCCGAATATCCGTATTTTTCCGAAGCAAAACAAATCGGAAAATTAGATATCCGTAGCATTCGAAGCAAATCACAAATACCTTAAAAACACCGGATATCCGATCCGTGCCCAGGGCTATTTAGGGATGTGAAGATGGATCTCCTCGTTGACCAAAAAAGATGAAAGAAAATGGATCTCCCCAACATAAACAAACCAGTAATACTCATCGATATTAGAAACGACGGATTATTATTTTAAATATAAGTTTTTGATCGATATCTACGTTGTTTCTTTAATCATAATTAAAAATAAATCTGTCTGTGTTTTGGCGTTTTCCTTTACAATTAACAAAATTTTAAAATGCTTAAAATAGGGTTTATTTAATAAAACGTACACTAAACACAAACAAATAACCAAGATCTATGTGGTACACTTGTATGAATCACCATGGTACGGTTTTAAAACCATCTATTAACTAACATAAAAGCATCAACCCTGTCTTTGGTTCAGTTGTTTTAAAAAGTATTTCCATCTATATAATCTATAATCTATTCCGAAAATGGAGTGAAAAATAAAATATAAACAAAAAAATATATAAAAAAATTATTCTAAAAATGGGATAATATTTTATTTTTCATTCGTACTTCATTTCCTATTTAATTTTTGAAGTAAATTTTGGAATGGAGATGAAGATATCTTAAAAATAATCACTTCAGTGGTTTATAGATTTAATATATTACGATTTTACATTTCTATAAATGTATATTTTAGCATATTAGTTCAGCTATATGATTGAAAAACATCTATTTGGTGGATAGATTATGATACTCTACATCTCGATTTAATGAATGCATCTAGGTTTGGAACAAATACTTTGGAAAACAACTAATTAATAGGGATGTGAAATCTAAGAAGAAGAAAATCAGTTTTGTATTCAGAGCTAAAAGTATTAGTTCAAGCAATGGACAGTAATGTTAAACGTTTTTACATGTCAAATTTTTGGAAAAATTTACAAAGACCTGATTAACATAATTAGAGAACCTGAAATATAGTCAAATTTTCTAGAGAAGATAAAAACTCTATAATCAAAATTCCAAAATTACAAGATTTTAAAATTTATTATATTCGTCGAATACAGAACAAGTTTTCAATTTTTTAGATGAATTGCAAGATTTCTTTTATATGAAACTTGAGTTTAATGTTTGTTTTATTTCAGTCTGATTATTTAAATTATTTAAGATTTAAATAATAAATAGTTGTTTGGCATAAAAAAAGTATGTTTAGTTATATAACTTGTTTTTGTAAGACAAAACGATTACTCTATGGTGGAATGTGAAGATATAGATGTGTATATATATGGCAACCCATGCATGATTATTGCCTTGAACACCGCACCTTTAGATCGATGTCTACTGGACCTGCAACAAAAGTTCGTGAAATAAATAAAACTATATCATATATTCCCTCTGTTCTTTTTAATAAGTCAGTCATGTTTTAATATTCCCCTTGATTTCGTATTTCTCAATTTATTGGTTTCCTTGCAACAAGTAAAATAAAATATTTAGGCTTACCTTAAGATCAGCGAGTTACAATAAAATTATAATGAGTGTGAATAACAGTAGTTAAATTTTAAGTACAAGAGGTATTATATATGTAATCATTTGTCTTTGTAGTGTATATGCATTTAGTCTTCGACCGTCCATATGACAAACATATGTTTTGGTCTAATTCTTACTTGCTTGATGCAATATTATAATATCCATAACAATGTCCATATGCTCAGTTTCATCGCATCCTTTGAATTACGCAATACTCTTCCATTAATAAGATAAAAGTAGTAATTAGGCCTGAGCATTTTAATCTGGATCCAAAAATCTGAACCGGAACCGACCCGAAAATATCCGACCCGAAACCGAACCGAAAATTTACAAGTATCTATTGGATCAAAAAAAATTCTACCTGAATGGACCCAGATCCGAAAAGAACCAATCCGAATAGACCCGGACCCGAAAAAAATCCGATCCAAATAGACCCGACCCGATAAGAACCGATTCAAACCCGACTTAAAAACTTTAAAATATCTTTTTATTAATAATTTTTGTCATTATTTTGTAATATTTTTAAGTAACACGAAGTTTGAAACGTAAAAATAGAATTAAAATGTTCTATTTTAACTATTTATAGTTTATTTTAAGTTAATTTGTAAAATTTTAAATATATATGATAAATTTTGACTAAATTCGATGGAATTTGAGTATTTAATTTCCTTTTTATATTCTAAATATCCGAATCCGATCCGGACCCGACCCGAATCCGAAAATTATGAGTATTTTAATTATAGATCCGAATCTACCCGGACCCGACAGGACCCAACCCGGAACCGACCCGAAAAATTATGGATACATAAATAGGTCTAAATTTCCAGGACCCGAAGCCGAAGGATCCGGACCCGAGAAAACCCGACCGAACCCGACCCGAGGATCCGGATACCCAGGCCTATTAGTAATATGCTGAAAAATTGCTAATATAATTTGGCTGGTTTTTAAAGATAAAGACGGTGAGACGTCACGTGGCTAATTCGCTTTGATTCAATGCATTATCTCTCGCGAGCCTCACTCTCGACCAAACCAACTTGCCTAATCGCTTTCCTCGTACGACTCTCTAATCCCCTCTTTTGTTTGCTTTTCTTTATTTACTACGAATTGTGTTTCCACTTTGTGCAAATTAAACCCAAGTTATTTGTAAACTATAGATCGTACGTCTCTCCAAGACAAGCATATGTAGTTTAATAAGTGGTTGGTCTAATAGAGATTGGTCGTTTTCATGAGTGATGTTATCATGAAACAATTTAACTAAACTTGTTGAAGGATTGTCCTAATTTCCTATTCAGAACAAATATGATTAGGTTCAGATTATCACAGGGAAAAGGTTGTGTTATTTTTTCTTCATGATAAAGACAGAATAGGGTATAACTCTTTTATATTGTCAAGCATTAATTAGATAATAATCAGAGGTCGAAAGAGAACATAAAACAGATGATTAAGACAAAAAAACATGAATTTGTCACTGGGTTCATTGCATTTATCCTAATAAATAGTTTATACTGATTTTTCATTTTTTGTTCAAGTTCAGTTTTTTTTTTTTTTTTTTTTTTTAATTTATAGCTAACTCCAACAAAAACGATGTTTACAAGGAAAAAGATGGACGAAGATGATTCAAGAATCAAGACGAGGTGTTCGATTGGAGGGATATTGACCAACTTCTCTCATGTTGACTATAACATGTGTCGCAATATGGCAAGTTTAGCACAAACCCAAGACCTTTTTTGTTTGGATTTAAGAGCGCAATCTTCAGAAAAATTTATGCTGTCTATCTTAACATGTGCCTAAGACATATAATTCACATATGCATCTACTTTAGTCATAAAGGGGAGTATTAACAAAATCTCAGGAAATAATGGGATATCAATCAATTCCCCTTATTGATAGAATAAACCATTTATATTTTTATATCATATTCATGTAATTTCTCAGTCACATCATTTACATTCTCATTTCACAAATTCTAGTTATGAAATAAAACTTACAGTTATGATGAATAATACACACAAATATATTCTTATTCATTTATCATGATTCCCTTATTTAAAGAGTCCGGATCATCAGCTATTCTGGTGAAGAATCTGTACTTGTTTTGTGACATTTACATGTGGATTAATTCTCATGATAAAACCAAATCCTTCGTATATGGCACTTTTGAAGCTTACGTCCCTGACAAGGTAAACACCAGTCTGTAAATTACATAATAGATACACACAAGCTGTCAAGCACTCGTAGCTTTAATTATCGTCTGTTGTTGATGTTTTTCTTGCAGCTTCTTATTCTTATTGGACTTGGAGTGTCTCTAAGGTGATAATTTCTTATGATCAAACTTTGCCAAAGGCGATTTTGTTTGAGCAATGGTATAAGGACGATACATGATCATGTTGGAATGTAATTTGATTTAAGAATATTACAATATTGTAAACTTTTAGCTTAGTTCGAGTATGTCCTAAAAGCATAGTGATTAAATGCAAAACTTTCATTATATATCCATGGGCTATTTGAACTCAACTGAAGACTAGCCCAATATATAAGGCCCAATATAATAAGGCCTAAAGTTTCAGCAAATCAAAAAGGGGGAAAGATAAACCCTAACTCAATTCCTCAATCTCGTCGAACTCCACCGATTCAATTAGCAATGGGGATACTGTCGTGGTTCACCGGAAGCCCGAAGCCTTCGCAGCCGGAGAAGTCAGAGACGGAGATAACTCAGACGGCGAAATCGGAAACTCCGGCACCGGGGATGAACGGAGCCATAGAAGTCCCTCGTCCCGATCGCGCGACGGTTTTCGAGTTCGGGTCCGTGGCAGCCACGGGAGACAGAGTCACTCTCGCAGGATACTGCCCCGTTTCCGACGATCTCGAACCTTGCCGCTGGGAGATTATTCCCGCCGACGGGAAAGACGCGCCGCAGTTTCGCGTCGTCTTCTGAAGAAAGTACGTAGTATGTTCATCGAGAAACTGTCTTGGTACTGGAAATGTCATAGACAATTTTTCACTTGAACGTAACAGGTAACAGGTTCGAAGCGCACCATCATCATCTACAGCTTGTATTTCCGTATTTAAATAAATTAGCTTCTTTTTAGTCCAATAATTGAATAAATTAATTTTTAAAATTAAGGGAATTATTAAGTGATTATCCGTGTTTTACTGCTCTTAATGACAACAATTAGTGCCAACGAAGAAACTTTTTAATCCATTAACCAAATCTATTAAAAAAAAGATTTAAGAAAAATTAGAAAAACAAAAAAAAACTTCACGATCGTTTCGTCTTTCGTCATCGTCTTCTTCAACACAGTTGACGAATTCTCCTAAATCACGCAATGTGGATTTGATTGATCTCTCTGAGACAAGAAGATCCAATATCAATAACCATGGAGAACGTAGCCGCGCAATTAAAGCGCGGAATCTCGAGACAATTCTCCACAGGATCAATGCGTCGAACGCTCAGCCGGCAATTCACCCGCCAATCCTCCCTCGATCCGCGCCGTAACAACATGAGGTTCAGCTTCGGCCGCCAATCTTCGCTCGATCCGATCAGACGGAGCCCCGAATCGTTGGGATGCGAGCCGAAGATGTCTGTCCCGGAGAATCTCGATTCCACGATGCAGCTTCTCTTCATGGCGAGTAAAGGCGACGTTGATGGCGTGGAGGAGCTGCTTGATGAAGGAATCGATGTGAATAGTATTGATCTGGATGGACGTACGGCTCTTCATATCGCTTCGTGTGAAGGTCATTACGACGTCGTTAAGGTTCTTCTTAGCCGGAGAGCTAACATCGATGCTCGTGACCGTTGGGGTAGTACGGTCTGTTCTTCTTCCTCCTTTTCGTGAGCAAATTTCCCAATCTGGTTTAGCGAAATTGAGTTCGAATTGATTTCCGGTTCGTAACAACCTAATTGATCGTGATGTTTGGCTTTGGTTTGTGTTTTGGTTTAACCGAATCAAAAACCCGAAATCCTAACCCAAACTAAAAACATGAATTCGTGTGTAAAGTACCGAGTGAATTTTGGAGGGTAGTATAAAATGTACCTGAATCTAAAGTATTATTAACTGTATTTGAAACGGTAATAAAATACTTGAAAATGATCCAAATTCGTATTAGTTATTTACGATAAGTATTCAAAACTTAAATAAGTATTTCAAATACTCAATTACGTATTTATTTTGTTATGGTATCTACAATGTTTTATTAACGGAACCCAAGTTTGGATTCAAAAATGATTCTTAAAAAAAGTAAATACTTGAACCAGATCCGAAATAGAATTAACCGCCAAAAATCTCATCAGAATCCGAACACCCAAACATATTTTAAGACATTCTGATTTTGAAATTGTGCAGGCGGCTGTTGATGCCAAATATTATGGGAATACCGAAGTGTATAATCTCTTGAAAGCTCGAGGAGCTAAAGCACCGGTATAATGTTTAACAAAAAAAAAAAGATTTCTCTTTTTATGTTCTTAAGATGATTTGGTCTCTCTGTCTCTTGTGTGTTTTTACTTCATCTTCAACATTTGTTTGTTTTGAAACTTTAGAAAACAAGAAAGACTCCAATGACGGTGGGAAATCCAAAAGAAGTCCCTGAGTATGAGCTTAACCCACTCGAGCTTCAAGTTCGAAAAGTTGATGGCATCTCAAAGGTTGTTCCTTCCTCTTAATCTCACATAATCTGAGTTCTTATTCTGATTTTGTTTTTTGTTTACTTAGGGAACATATCAAGTCGCTAAATGGAATGAGACGCGAGTGTCAGTAAAAATATTCGATAAAGATAGTTATTCAGATCCTGAACGAGTGTATGCATTCTTCTTCTTCTTGAATTCCTCTGTAAGTTGTTTGATAACATGAAGTAATCTAACACTCTTTGTTTTATCTTGGTACGAGCAGAAATGCGTTCAACCATGAATTAACTTTGCTAGCTAAAGCTCGGCATCCAAATATAGTTCAATTTGTTGGAGCCGTCACTCAAAATCTACCAATGATGATTGTAGTTGAGCATAATCCAAAAGTAAGTAAGCATAGTTGTTATTTTCCCACTTCATTTCGTTCTTGCAAATCGAATCACAAACTGTAGTGATCTTGTAATAATTCTCAGGGTGATCTAAGTGGTTATCTTCAAAAGAAAGGTCGTCTTTCTCCTTCAAAGGCTCTGAGATTTGCTCTTGATATTGCCAGAGGCATAAACTATCTTCATGAGTGTAAACCAGACCCGGTCATCCACTGCGATTTAAGGCCAAAGTAAGACAAAGCCGAGAGAAATTAGATAACATCGACAAAACACACAGTTTGGATAATATTTTGAAAGTTCTTTGTAAGGTGTCAGAAATATTTTGCTGGATAGAGGAGGACAACTGAAGATCTCTGGATTTGGTTTGGTAAAGCTGTCCAAAATTTCAGAAGATAATTTCAAAGTGGTTAAGCACGAAGCTCATATCGATAAATCAAGTAAGAAAAATCATGTTCTCTATACGGCAATGCATTGTTCTTGTGCTCATTACCTTTCGAACTGCAGATTACTATATTGCACCCGAAATTTACAAAGACAATATCTTTGATAAAAGGGTTGATGTGCATTCATTTGGTGTCATTTTGTATGAGGTAGTAATATACATCTTTCACCTTGTTGATAGTTAAATAAATAGCTGACTCTCAAACTCTTGTATTTTTTTTTTTGCTTTTACATGTGAAGATGACTGAGGGAGTATCTATTTTTCATCCTAAATCACCTGTAGAAGTTGCAGAGTCGATATGTTTAGAAGGAAAGAGACCAACAATCAAGACGAAGTCGAAGAGTTACCCTCCAGAACTGAAAGAGTAAGGCATTATCATCTGTTACTGCATTTTATGATGTTTGTAGGCATTAACAACTTAAGAATCTTTTTGATAATCTGTAGGTTGATTGAGGAATGTTGGCATCCAGATATAAGTGTGAGGCCAACATTCTCTGAGATTATTTTCCGACTGGACATAATAGTTGCTAACTGTTCTAAGCAGGGTTGGTGGAAAGACACATTTAAGTTTCCTTGGTAATGCATTTTTTTCATCTTATAATCTTATTAAGCTGAAACAAATATTTATGTTATCATGTTTTGTTTTTTTGCAGGAAATGAAGGGAAACAATTGAATCAATCAACACTGAAAGTAAAAGACCCCAGGGATTTCATTTGCAGACTCAAACAGATTCATCCTTTGTAAAAACAGAACATATCACTGATTTGTTTTTAAATACTTTTCATGTTTCATATCATAAGCTTTGGGTTATTTTGTAAGTATATTCTATGAGTAACAGCATACACATCAATTGTTCATGTCAAAACTAGAAGCAAATTTTAAATTCTAGATAAAGATTCATAAATTTCTGCTAAAACAAGTACACAATTGCTCACTGAGTAATTAAAAGTTTTACAAAGATGATTCCAGAGTCATAATGCGGGAGAATAGTTTATTTTGTAAATGATATTGTGTTCCACCTTGGCTAATTGAAAGTTTGCTACTAGTTTATTTTGTAATGAATTTGAGTAATTAGTTTGATAACTTTTAATCTCGGATCATCATCAACTTGGAAAATAAATGACGTCCGCTATTACCATGATTATCACAAAAATCATTTAAGAAAAAAAAAACTAACACTTGTGATACATGTCAATAGACTCGGAAGTGTAAGAGTCTCTTTAGAAAGACGTCAAAGAAAGTAATATCCATAAGATGGCCATTGCTGATGATGATGCATTAATTGTTTTGAAGATATAATTGTTTTCTTCCTTGTTGCAGTGTTATATTTTTTTTGAAAATTTATGTCATGTATTATTATTACTAGGAGCGGAGCCCCGCACAAGCGCGGGGATGTTAAAGATACATGTGTTTTTTGTCGTTTAAAATGTTATAGGAGGTAGAGTCAAAAAGTTTGCTTAGTATATTCGCAGTGATTATTAGAAGAGATGTATAAGAAGAAAAGAAAAGATGTCTAAATCTTATATATAATGAACATGTACAATGTTGATATTCTATTTAACTGGAAATGCAAATGAAGATAGCGAATGCAAAAGGTACATGTATCTCAATACTGCATTTTTACTTGCGCTATGGTGTATTTGTAAATCACATGTTATGCATTTTGTTACCGCCATACTAAATACTAAGTCAAATCTTTTTAACAATTAGAAATTAGAAACTCTTCTCCTCGGATGAGGCAAGTTGCGATAAATAGCTTTGAATAAAACCTAGAAATTGGGAAATATTGCAAAGTCTCAAATAGGAATTGAATAGTACTATAAGAAATTGTAAAGAGACGGAAGCAGAATTGTTCCCCAAGCCTCGCTAGTTCATTCTGCACCATTTGAGACTTACCCTGGAGCCTGTACAAAGAGTTTGAATAATGAAAACATGAAGAAAAAAAGCCTAATGAAAGAAGCTTGGAAAAATAATCATTTTGCCTGTTTGACATCTAATGTAAGTATCTCCATAACTATCATCACAGATGAATATGTGAAACTATTGGTCCAATTTTCACTTAAGACATTAATTAAAGAAAATACATAGTGATGCAATACCCGGACACGATATTTGGAAGCCTGCGCTTCATTCTGCTACGGATCTGGCTAGCAAGGGTGTTCACCAAAGAAATTCTACCAAGCTTGATTTGTGGAGCCCCGGTCACAATGAACTTCAGACTTTCACTCTCAGCACCCCATGCAGTCTCGAAGGAGTTCTCACCAGTTCCAGACTGTGCTGATGCAATTGAAACGGATTGGCCAATAAGAGCAACCCCTGGGATGTCAGTTGTTTTTGGCGGTCCTTGATTTGAGAGAAGAGCCTGAACAGCTGCGAGGAGGGCTTACTGGTTCTCTGCAGCCTGGTCAATTTTCCTAATAATGCCTACTGTCCTAGTGCCTAGTAAAGTAACAGTCATTGGTAAGTAAAACATACAAACAATAAAAGAAAGCCAGATTGAAAATACTATTGCACTTACTTTGTGGATCATGCTCCTTCGCAATCTTCAGGGCCCGGGATGATGAAATTTCGGAGGCCTGGCTAGCGGGGACAGTAATCAGCAGTATGGCATCATTGTGTTGCGCATATTCAGAAATCTTGCATGCAAAAACAAACAAAAGTTTCAATAAGGAGTCAAGGACAAACGTGATAATGAATCTATGTTAGAATTACAGCAGGAAACCCGATTAATATTGTTTAAATCTTATGTTCATGGGCATGAAAAGGCACTATATAGGTCCAAAGCTCATCATTGAATTATCCACAATTCTCTGGTCCAGTCCAGGCAGGTCAACTAATTTCAGTGGTGGAGCTGAAATATAAAGGGTAAAAGTAATATGTTATGGTGATCAAATAAAATTTAACAACAAAACAATGCAGGTAATATGTCACACAATTCATGTGCAAAAGAGTACTATATATTTTAGGCTCCTTTAGACATATTATATTATACCCACCAACTTAAAGCTTTAAGCTCTAAAAGTGCAATATATCGTATCGGGGATGGGTATGGCAACTTATTACTGCCTAGTTCACTGATATCAAAGATATATTCAACCATCCAATTCACATTAGCTGAGAATGTGCTACTATAAGAGTAGATAGGCATGCCACTAATAACTGTGCAATTAAAAAAGGGCTTACATGTGCTGGTAGGAAGGTTTAAATATATTGGATCACGACTCTTCCCTGAGGCTCCTTTGATAAGTCTTATCTTGAAGAGAATGACACAGAGCACCTATAACAAACCCATGTAAAACACAATGGTAACACTATGAGAAGATTGATCAAATGCATTATATTGTGCATGCAGAAAGAGCCTCACACACCACTGCCAAATTATATATGTTGAGAGAGGGAGACTTCCTTGCTGAAACTTGTTGAGATTTGTTGTCAATTTGCAAAATAATAGCCTTGCCGCTTAAAGAAGGCTCCCTGCTCAAGTCAATTATTATAGGAGATCGTGCAGCACCATTCTCACCGTTGGCTGTCCACAGCAAACAGAACAGACTTCAGGATTATTTGATAGGAATGAACGATCCAATAATAAACATAAGAAAATCCCACAAGACTCAACGTACTACTTACCAGAACTGGATGTCCAATAAGACTGTTCAGGACTGCAGACTTCCCAGCTCCCTGTTTCAGTAAGAAAAGAGAGATCAATTAAGTCTGAACACAAGACAGAACTTCATTTCCGAACTACCTAAATTATTGCTACCGCCATGAAGCCTGCGACAGAGCAAATCGGAGAAGTTACCTGCTAGAATCAAATCGGGAGCTTAAGAGAGAGAGATGGCGCTGCAGATCGGTGAATAGCAGCAAACGGCGTTGAGTTTTTTTTTCTCGTCTTCTGACTGGTGGGTGAGATTCTATCAATTAACAGAGAATGGTTGTGAAGATTCAGCCAACCCTCAACCCTCTCCATTTTATAGGTCTGACGTGAAGTGAATGGAGAGGTCGACATCGCTTCTGAGTTAAATGACGAAAACATTAATTGGTAAATAAGGTGAATACGTTGAACGATAGGGAAGATTAAGAGTTTGGAGAAGAAATGTTTGGTGTTTGCGGAGAAGTTAGAACGGAAACGGGGAAGGTAAAGAGTCAAAGAATAATATGAAAAAGTCCTAATTGACTTGAACACTAAACGTTGTGTTTGATGACATAACCAAATAATAATTGAACCAAAATAATATCAAGCGAGAAGACAATCACCAAACCAAACCGAGATTACTATGGACCCCATAGTCTTTATGAAATGCATACGTGGACAGCTTTATAAGAGGCAAAAATCGCCATTATATATAAAAGGCAAGAAATGCATTGTGAAGGATATAATAAAATATTTATATGATTTTATATTAATTAATAATGCATTTAAATTTCATATTACAATTGTTGAAATAATTATGGGGATATGTTCTATTTTATTATGGCTGTGTATATATTTTAGTTAATGTGTTTTAATAATATAATTTTGTTTTTGATTTATATATTTTTTGCAAGTTCTTTTATATTGGTATATCGTTCGTACTGTGCAACTATATATAGTTTTCATATCATTACTGAAACTATTATAGTTGATCTTTCTAATCCAATACATAATTTCTATAAAATAAGCATTATTCAAACTTGGAATACGAAAACATGATTATTGGTGTTCAATGTCAAGCAACACATGCTTTATTGACCTCCTTGGTCGATGGATGGGTCCTCTTCTTCGGCGCATCACCAGCAGCATTCGCATTAGCACTCTTCTCTGCATCACTACTGCTCTCCCCGGTTTTAACCTGAACAGGGACTGGACCACCACCCATGATATCTATGCAGATAAAGACACGAATTAATATAAAGCAGAACCAAGTAGAAGTGAGAGTCCGATATGAAAAGATTATATACTCGATAGTGGCTTGCATCATTATCGTCTAAAACACAGTTTCATACATCGAGTGATCAATATACAGAGCGAGGATCCGAGCCCAGAAAAATAAGAACAATAAAAAAAAGTCCGGTGAACAAACAGGAAGAGGTTCACCGAAATAATCTAAGCTCATTAGTAACAAAACACGGAAATATACTTACATTCACGTCCAACAAAAGCATATCCACCCACATCAGTTCACCACCGCGTTTCCGTTTCTAGCCTTCGAGCCGTAGAAGCCGAGCCTCCACCAGATGAACACTTACCGGACTTCAAATCAGAAAGAAAAACCTAGGATTAGCCATTTCAAAATCTTTAAGAAAGCTATAAGAACTACGAATAGAGGATGAGTTGAAAGAAATCTCACCCATATTTATACTAAACAGACATCGCCTCTCAGATCTAATCATCTCTTGAAAGATACATCGTGGATGAAGGAATTAATGTGATTGAAGACGAAGCCATTAATCAGACAGTTTCGGACATGAGATGAAGCATAAGCGTCACCTCCTCGGTATACGAAGATGAGGGATGAATCTGTGTTCTCGCCAAAACAAATTAGGGTTAGAGTGAGACTATTTTTACCGGATCGTAAATCTTCAAATTAAGATCATAACCAAATATTACGTGAAAAGCCCACAACACCAATCAAACAAAGCCGGGGCGTCATCGAATTAATGAAGCGGTGTGTTTAATATCACGAGGGACCGTGTCGTATGAGATAACTTCGAATTGGTGGCGTGGCGTTCGATGTGGCACGCCGGAGAGGAGGAACCCTTTTATAATAGTAGATTATATGTTTCGTCCACATAATCAATCAGTTTTTCTTTTCTACTTTATTTTTAGTTTATTTGCTGGTATTTAACGGGTGAATCTAGCAGAAAATCATAAAAAGGTTTGGTATTAGATAACTTTCTTGCTTTATCTCTCCAACTTTTTCATTTTCTAATGCTTTTTATTATGGGAAATTGCATTGTATATCTATCAAACAAATTATAATTCAACATATGACTAATTGCCCTACTTTTCGTGTGTATCATATGTATTTTGTGTAATATTGCCAATATTGTCCTTTGCAGCAACCGGTAAAATCTGCAGAGAAAAAAAAAATAATTATTATGTAACAAAAGTAAATCGTGGCAATTAGAGAATCACAACCACGCGTTTTTAGATTTGCTCCACTGTTTTCACCACCTATAATCTTGCTGATTCCAAAAGCAAGTGAGCAGCCATCAAATAACATAAGCGGCGGTGACAGACGAGATGCATCAGGGATTCCAAAATATACGGAGGCCGCAACGTCATAATAGGTGCAGCGGCGATATGATTCACACCAGCGTTTTGCGGAAGATACTTTTAACTATTGTAAGTCACGGTTATGGATTTCTTATCTATAAATCTGAAGTAGTTTTCAAATCCAATTATATTACGTAGAAACTTATTGAATAGAGTCATGGCTACCTCGTTTTGATTTCCGCCATCTTCTTATTTTGTTGGCTTGTGTTTCTCGTGTTCCTGTTTTAGTATACTATATCAAATCTCCATTGTCTATTATATTCTGTATTTATATTTTCCAAAACATTCTATGATGAAAGCAATCTACTTGTTTGTTGGTTGAATTTTCTCGTGTTACTGGTTTAGTATACTAGTTCAAAAACACATAGTATAGTATGATGTCTGCGTACATAGTATGATACTTTGCACGACAAATAGAATAGTCTAGTCTTATTATTATATCTCATACTGTACATTCTATTTCACATGTAATTTGTTATATGGATCCTTACACATTTACCTTTTGCTTGTGTGTATCAGGTTACAAATGGAAGATTTGGACTGCCAAGTAGATTGTTCGAAACTGGAGTTTTGAGCCAACTAGTGAATATATTCTCATGTATATGTAATGGTGCAATGTGTATATAAATGAAATATATTCGGTACATGTAAATGGAAAGGTAATACATGTGAAATAGAATGTCATATATTTATTTGGCACAACAATAAAACTTATATCAATTGCAAATCATTTCGTTAGCCAACTCATACAAATGTAGACTTCTCAGAAACTTTTTTTGATCAGTACAATCATAGACATTTCATAATTTTACCTGTTTATTTTGTGTCATTCTATTTGGGTTTAGGATTCATATCTGGATTTAGAGTTTAGTATTTCAGTCTTGGAAGTGTGTTGGGTTTAGGGTTGGAGGTGGATTGGGGTTGAATTACAAGAGTAGTCTTCATTCCATGTTAGATAGCATGGAATAATAGTTCAAAATTTATATATTATTATTTTTGTTGTTTTTTAAAAAAATATTATAATTTAAATTAAATTTAACATTTGGGTTTGGATTTAGAGATTCAGATTTATGGTTTAGTATTTATGTGTAGAGGTTGAGTTTAGAGTTTATGATTTTGTTTTGTATGAAGATGTTACTGTTTGGTTCTATCGACATAGTACTTTTATAAATGGAATAGAACATTTACTTAGAACAGTTAACCCGTACGTGAACCATATTAAACCTCAATTTCTTTTGGGCATGTGCTCTCGTCGACGTTAATCCTTGGGCCTACTATCACCGGTAACTTATAAATGGTAAGGACATAATCGCACAAAAGATGTATGAAATGTTATCAACTCAATAACGTCAAAATCAAAGCTATTTACTTAATTTAGACTCCAAATTTGTATATTGAGCAAATTCTCCTTTTATTAATCAGATACTTTGTTAGATATTGTTGATGGAAGTGCTCTTACTACATGAAAAAGTCTTCTGAGAGATTCTGTCTAACGCCAAACCGAATGAAATTAAAAACAAGTAAACTGACAAAGACAAAAGATAGCGATGAGAAGGCAAGATGATGACTATTTTCATGGTGAGTTGCTTCCAAGGCAAAGTCGCTGTTCTTCTTCGAAGGTTGCCGGTTAAGGGTTGAAAGCTAGGGCTTCCTGGTAGATTAGCTCCTTAATCTGCTCAGCTGTGAGTACTTGCTCCTTTAAATCGACCTCAAAGGCTTCATGCACACTGGTTCATCGGTAATGTCGTGCAAGGTTGTAAGATATGGATGAGCAAGCGCATCCTCAACTACAAAGAGAGTAGAAAAAATAAAGGAGATGAGAATCCCAGTAAAACTGCAAAAGGCTAAAGAGAGACAGAAAGGTACTAACCTGTGATTCTCTGTCTAGGGTCAAATTTTAACATCTTCTCTCAGATCTAATCATCTCTTGAAAGATACATCGTGGATGAAGGAATTAATGTGATTGAAGACGAAGCCATTAATCAGACAGTTTCGGACATGAGATGAAGCGCAAACGTCACCTCCTCCAGGCGCACGAAGATGAGGGATGAATCTGTGTTCTCGCACAAAACAAATTAGGGTTAGAGTGAGACTATTTTTTACCAGATCGTAAATCTTCAAATTAAGATCATAACCAAATATTACGTGAAAAAGCCCACAACACCAATCAAACAAAGCCCAGGACGTCATCAGAATTAATGAAACGGTGTGTTTAATATACGGGGACACGTGTCAGCGCGAGATAACTCGAATTGGTGACGTGGCGTTCGATGTGGCACGCCCAGGAGAGGAGGAACCCTTTTTTATAATAGTAGATTATATGTTTCGTCCACATAATCAATCAGTTTTTCTTTTCTACTTTATTTTTAGTTTATTTGCTGGTATTTAACGGGTGAATCTAGCAGAAAATCATAAAAAGGTTTGGTATTAGATAACTTTCTTGCTTTATCTCTCCAACTTTTTCATTTTCTAATGCTTTTTATTATGGGAAATTGCATTGTATATCTATCAAACAAATTATAATTCAACATATGACTAATTGCCCTACTTTTCGTGTGTATCATATGTATTTTGTGTAATATTGCCAATATTGTCCTTTGCAGCAACCGGTAAAATCTGCAGAGAAAAAAAAAATAATTATTATGTAACAAAAGTAAATCGTGGCAATTAGAGAATCACAACCACGCGTTTTTAGATTTGCTCCACTGTTTTCACCACCTATAATCTTGCTGATTCCAAAAGCAAGTGAGCAGCCATCAAATAACATAAGCGGCGGTGACAGACGAGATGCATCAGGGATTCCAAAATATACGGAGGCCGCAACGTCATAATAGGTGCAGCGGCGATATGATTCACACCAGCGTTTTGCGGAAGATACTTTTAACTATTGTAAGTCACGGTTATGGATTTCTTATCTATAAATCTGAAGTAGTTTTCAAATCCAATTATATTACGTAGAAACTTATTGAATAGAGTCATGGCTACCTCGTTTTGATTTCCGCCATCTTCTTATTTTGTTGGCTTGTGTTTCTCGTGTTCCTGTTTTAGTATACTATATCAAATCTCCATTGTCTATTATATTCTGTATTTATATTTTCCAAAACATTCTATGATGAAAGCAATCTACTTGTTTGTTGGTTGAATTTTCTCGTGTTACTGGTTTAGTATACTAGTTCAAAAACACATAGTATAGTATGATGTCTGCGTACATAGTATGATACTTTGCACGACAAATAGAATAGTCTAGTCTTATTATTATATCTCATACTGTACATTCTATTTCACATGTAATTTGTTATATGGATCCTTACACATTTACCTTTTGCTTGTGTGTATCAGGTTACAAATGGAAGATTTGGACTGCCAAGTAGATTGTTCGAAACTGGAGTTTTGAGCCAACTAGTGAATATATTCTCATGTATATGTAATGGTGCAATGTGTATATAAATGAAATATATTCGGTACATGTAAATGGAAAGGTAATACATGTGAAATAGAATGTCATATATTTATTTGGCACAACAATAAAACTTATATCAATTGCAAATCATTTCGTTAGCCAACTCATACAAATGTAGACTTCTCAGAAACTTTTTTTGATCAGTACAATCATAGACATTTCATAATTTTACCCTGTTTATTTTGTGTCATTCTATTTGGGTTTAGGATTCATATCTGGATTTAGAGTTTAGTGATTAAATTTTAGGGTTTAGTGATTATGATTTGGATTTAGGGTTTAGTGATTATGATTTAGAGTTTAGTATTTCAGTCTTGGAAGTGTGTTGGGTTTAGGGTTGGAGGTGGATTGGGGTTGAATTACAAGAGTAGTCTTCATTCCATGTTAGATAGCATGGAATAATAGTTCAAAATTTATATATTATTATTTTTGTTGTTTTTTAAAAAAATATTATAATTTAAATTAAATTTAACATTTGGGTTTGGATTTAGAGATTCAGATTTATGGTTTAGTATTTATGTGTAGAGGTTGAGTTTAGAGTTTATGATTTTGTTTTGTATGAAGATGTTCTGTTTGGTTCTATCTGACATAGTACTTTTTATAAATGGAATAGAACATTTACTTAGAACAGTTAACCCGTACGTGAACCATATTAAACCTCAATTTCTTTTGGGCATGTGCTCTCGTCGACGTTAATCCTTGGGCCTACTATCACCGGTAACTTATAAATGGTAAGGACATAATCGCACAAAAGATGTATGAAATGTTATCAACTCAATAACGTCAAAATCAAAGCTATTTACTTAATTTAGACTCCAAATTTGTATATTGAGCAAATTCTCCTTTTTATTAATCAGATACTTTGTTAGATATTGTTGATGGAAGTGCTCTTACTACATGAAAAAGTCTTCTGAGAGATTCTGTCTAACGCCAAACCGAATGAAATTAAAAACAAGTAAACTGACAAAGACAAAAGATAGCGATGAGAAGGCAAGATGATGACTATTTTCATGGTGAGTTGCTTCCAAGGCAAAGTCGCTGTTCTTCTTCGAAGGTTGCCGGTTAAGGGTTGAAAGCTAGGGCTTCCTGGTAGATTAGCTCCTTAATCTGCTCAGCTGTGAGTACTTGCTCCTTTAAATCGACCTCAAAAGGCTTCATGCACACTGGTTCATCGGTAATGTCGTGCAAGGTTGTAAGATATGGATGAGCAAGCGCATCCTCAACTACAAAGAGAGTAGAAAAAAATAAAGGAGATGAGAATCCCAGTAAAACTGCAAAAAGGCTAAAGAGAGACAGAAAGGTACTAACCTGTGATTCTCTGTCTAGGGTCAAATTTTAACATCTTCTCCATCAAGTCAATAGCTAAATGAGGCACATTTGGGAATTTAACTAAGAAAGATTGGCGATCAAGACAAGGAAGCTGCCTTAAGTATTGTTTAGCACTTTCATTCAACGATCCAATGTCTTCTTCTGTTGGAGAGCCTATCAACTGCAAAACAAACTGCTTCTAAGTTCAGAGATCTCACTAAAAGATGGTATGTTGCTTGAATTTTGACTTTACCTCCATAATCAAACGAAGCTGATGAACATGATCTTTTCCAGGGAAGAGCAGTGTGCCAGTCATCAGTTCCACGAAAATACAGCCCACAGACCACATATCTATAGCTGAGGTATAAGTAGAAGAGTTCAACAGAAGCTCAGGCGCATGGTACCATCTTGTGGCAGCAACGTACTCAGTCACTGCATGAGTTTCTAAAGGCGCACGAGCAAGCGCGAAACCACAGATCTTTAGTTCACACTTCATACTCACGAGAAGATTGCTCGGTTTTAAATTTCTATGTAACACATTGGCTGAATGAATGTACTTTAGTCCACGCAAGATTTGACACAAGAGATACTGCCAAAACGCTGAACACGTTCAAGCTCTCTGAACAAATGATTAAAGTTTTTTATAAGAATAAATTCAAACCTGGTAATGATCCTTGGTCAGTTCTTGATTGGATGCTATGACTTTTTGAAGGTCACTGTCCATCAATTCATAAGCAATGTAAATATCTTCATTTTTAGGAGGCACTATTATGTCTTTGATCTCAACAATCTGTGAAAAATGGTACTTTTAATGATTTTTTTTTTTTTGCTGCAAATGTTAAATTAATGATTTCTTTTCTTTGTTGGAAAATATAGATTAAAGTAAGAGAAGAGTGATGAAATAAAACGGACATTTTCATGCTCTAAGTGACGAAGAAGCTTGATTTCACGGAGAGTTCTCCTTGCACGGATTGGGTTTTCACATGCATGCATGATTTTCTTTATTGCTACCGTCTCGTTGGTCTCTGAGTTCACAGCCGAACTGTTAAACAGATAAAAATACATATATTAACGTGTTAATGATATTTTAAGATCAACAAGAAAGAAGTGGTCTGATTTTCAGTAAGTTTCTAGATGATTTTAGATGAATTGAAAATTTATAGGGGATGACTTCACAACATATATAAATATTTAGATTTTGACAATTTTTGACTTCGCTAAATGAATAAATTTTACCAACCCTAACACAAAGTAGTGGTTAATTAGGGATGACTTTCTTCAGGATTGAAACGTCACTAAAGGAAAATCATACAGAAAAAAAAAACATAAAAACACAAATGTTAAAAGGTAGTTACCAAACGATGCCATAAGCACCTCTGCCAAGAATCATGATCGGTGGCTTATACTTTGCGAGGACTTCGAAGATATTGCCGGATATGTTGTATTGTACATAGTTCTCGTCATGGGCCTCATGGCTGAGATTCTCAGGAACATTCTCAGCCGCGAGCATTTTAGGTGTCAGAAGCAGCTGCACGTCGGTAGTAGCTCCGCTGTGAGTTTCAACAGTCTCAGCATCGTTAGGTCTTGGTTCCATGACTTCTCAAATTCTTGCTGGTAATTTTTTTTTTTGTGTGCGCAAAAAAATTTGGGTTAAGAGAAATTATATTTGTTTTTGTTTTGGTTGGGTTAATATTCTGAGAGAAGGAAGTATATATAATGACTGCGAGTATGAATATCTAACTTTATTCACTCACGAGGACCAAATATATATACGAGAATTGGGAATTTTAATATTTTAAATAAGATTTTTTTCATTTATGCGAATCTGTAAATCCATTTTATTAATAAATTATTAACTTCAGTTTATGAAAATTTTCAGTCAATTAATTTTTCTATATATAATATTTAACTAAATGTACTCATTTAGATATATTCCACTTAGATTTTGTGTCAATATCTAAAAATATGAAACTGATAAATTTTATAAGTATTTTAACTAATTTTTAATTATAGTACTGTTATTATATTTTTCTTGTAGATTGTTAACTTTAATTTTTGTAGATGTATTCCTATTAAATTTATGTTGATATAACTATTGCTAAAATAATCTCTTGACAATAATATGTTCGCCACTAAGAATAGACCTACTTAAAAGTATTTTTAGTAATTTTCATTTATAGAACTGTTGTTATACCTTTTTCGTAAATTGTTAACTTTACTTTAGTTCTTGTAGATTCATATAGAATTTATGTTGGTATATCTATTCCTAAAATAATCCCTGCACAATAATATGTTTGTAATTTGTAGTTTTACTTTAATGTTTTAGATAAGATTGTAATTAATATAAATATTGCTAACAGTTCATTTTTCTTTCAAAATTGTCATTTTACTCTTAGTTTATTTTACATATAGCTATATAAATTTTATGTAAAATTAAATATTGGTAAAAATTTACACATACAATAATAGTATATGTGGAATGATAAATAAAGCATAAAATAACATTTTAGAAAAATCTTAAATATCATTAATTTAAAAAAAAATCTTTTTTGTATAACATATTTTACAGGATCTTATAATTTCATCTTAAATAATATTGTTTGGTTTTTTTTTGACATCAAAAGTTCCGTATTCTTATTAAGAAGATTCCAACCAAGTAGTGTCTAGCACCATCCAAGTTGGGATCTCAGATTGTACATGGAAAAACAAAAGCCACGAGACCTGGCACCTTTGGCAAGATGGTCAGCTCGGAAGGTCTTTGAACGTGATACAAACGATATGGAGCAGGAAATAAACTTAGAACTAAGATCGATAAACTCATCATATTCAGCCATAAGACTTGGCCACTCTTCTTCTTCCTCAATTAGTTTGACCAGTTGCAAGCAATCTGATTCAAACACCATTGAGTCGTGACCGAGGAGTAACGAGTTTAAGACTGATTATTAGTTTCTTAAAAATCATTCTTAAGTTTGATATTAATTTTTTAAGTTTAAGAATGATGATATATGTTCTTTATGTTGAACGGGTTCGGGTAGTTGATCAAAATATAATTGACGATTTAGATATTTCATGACTGTTTGGTCTGATACTTTGGTGGCTACTGTAACAACCATTCTCTAGTTACCTTTAATGGCCTAAACATTTGTACTACACTGAGAAACTATAATCATATCGAACGAATTAATATGTGGCAAGGTATATTATATACTTGCAGGAAAAGAAAAAAGAGTTGTAGTTGATATCAGTACCTAATGTTCGTCGAAGATTATGAGTAGATCCAACTGATAGTCTCAACCTTTGTACATCCTCTAAATTTAAAGGGTGAAGAAACAGTGTTTGTTTTACACGTAGATAATTATCTAGAAGATGATAAAAAGATAGCGATTAATGAAGTTTAATTAATGAAAAACAAAATATTGTTTGTACCAGATTGAGTTAATGTATTACTCTTACTGTTTTATTTTAATTGTCGTTTTAGACTTGGACACACAAATTAAAAAAAAAAATTGATTTTGAATGTTTACTAAATAAAAATATCATTACTAATATAGTTAACCATGTTTTGACCAATAGAAAAATAGATTAGAATAAAAAATCAATAAATTTTGTACTGAAATTATAAAATGACATTTATTTCAAAACGAAATTTTTTATCTACAACGAAAAATAATCTGAAATGAAAGGAGTATTATATTTTTTGAAGAGAACATGATTGAATTTAGTTAATAAAAAGGAAAGATTGTTTGTATCGGACTGAATTTTTTTTAATATATTTTTTTTGATAATCATGAAGATCTCAAAGGTTTATAGACCCAAAATTAATCCCACAAAATCCATAAAAATCAAGGTTTTCTTACTATTTAAAACATATACGGATAACCAATGCTACTTAACTCAGAGCATTAAGCTAAGGCGTCTTGGTTAACATGCTACCATACCACTTGCCCATAATAGATATACGAGTAATAACAAATCATTACTATTAAAGTTTTCGAAAATATCGTTAATATAACATTTACACCAAAAAAAAAGAAAATACCATTATTTTTTGTTATAACATATTTTACAAGATTTTATAATTTTATCTTAAATAATATCACTGTTTTTTTCTTTGTCAACAAAAAGTTGTTGTTAGTATCAGCATCTGACATTTGTTCGGTGTCGGTAGTATACTCTTATACACACAAATTCTATTTAGTTAAACAATAAAATTATAGAATGAGGTAAAAAAATATAAACATCGTTGCAAACCTTGGATACATCCATTTTATTGCATTTCCAATTTTTACTATTTATGAAATTTATCAAAATTTTAGTTAAAGAATAATTTACATATATTTGTTATATTTCAGTATTATATTTTAATTTTAAAAGAATATATCTCAAAAGAAATTTAATTTTACTTTTAGAACATATAAATGTTTAGCATTATTTTATGTAAAGTAGGAAAAAATCTATGCATAATGTATTTTTAATACAATAGATATTTCAATTAAGCTTGCCAGTTTATTAGATGCTAAATTTAGTAGTTTGGATATTATATAATAATTTCTAATTTACAGAAAAATATTTTGATAAATTTCTTACAAAATAAAGTTATTTCCAGAAAAGATATACTTTTTGGTGTCAAAATGAATAGACCAATTCAAATCAAACCATATCAAATGAATTTAGTCGTTAACAGATTATGATTCAACCCAAACAATTTACCTAATGGATTGGATCAATCCATAACTCGTTTTTTTCAACCAATACATAATTTATTTAAATTATTAGGTTAATAGATTTAATGAGTTGAGTTATTATTATATTATAATTTATAATAAGTAAATAACTATGTATAATTTTCAAATTATAAACATCATTAACACTGTCTATAACATTACATAAATTTAAAAATAACAAAAATAAAATCAAAATGTTATGTAAAGTACATTTAAAATAATTAAAAATCATATTTCTAAATTTCTGACTTGCATAAATATTTCAAAACAAAAGAATAAAACAATACAGAGAAATTATATATATTAGTATTATATAATAATTATAATAAGTAAATAACTACGTAAATTTTCAAATTATAAACATCATTAACACTGTCTATAACATTACATAAATTTTAAAGTAACAAAAATAAAATCAAAATGTTATGTAAAGTACATTTAAAATAATTAAAAGCATATTTCTAAATTTCTGACTTGCATAAATATTTCAAAACAAAAGAATAAAACAATACAGAGAAATTATATATATTAGTATTATATAATAATTTCTAATTTACAGAAAAATATTTTGATAAATTTCTTACAAAATAAAGTTATTTCCAGAAAAGATATACTTTTTGGTGTCAAAATGAATAGACCAATTCAAATCAAACCATATCAAATGAATTTAGTCGTTAACAGATTATGATTCAACCCAAACAATTTACCTAATGGATTGGATCAATCCATAACTCGTTTTTTTCAACCAATACATAATTTATTTAAATTATTAGGTTAATAGATTTAATGAGTTGAGTTATTATTATATTATAATTTATAATAAGTAAATAACTATGTATAATTTTCAAATTATAAACATCATTAACACTGTCTATAACATTACATAAATTTAAAAATAACAAAAATAAAATCAAAATGTTATGTAAAGTACATTTAAAGTAATTAAAAATCATATTTCTAAATCTCTGACTTACAAAATGTTTCAAAACAAAAAGAATAAAACAATACAGAGAAATTATATATATTAGTATTATATAATAATTATAATAAGTAAATAACTACGTAAATTTTCAAATTATAAACATCATTAACACTGTCTATAACATTACATAAATTTTAAAGTAACAAAAATAAAATCAAAATGTTATGTAAAGTACATTTAAAATAATTAAAAAGCATATTTCTAAATTTCTGACTTGCATAAATATTTCAAAACAAAAAGAATAAAACAATACAGAGAATACCAAACCAAACGAAGGACCAATACCAGAGATATAGCATGACTTCTGATTGATCAACCACCTGAAATTACATGTGAAACGATACTAGCTACATTGATTTGTATCATATTATCATCTATATTATTAAAGTTGAAGTACACAATGGAGATGTTTGGAAACAAGAATAGTATTCTTAATGAAATGTGTTTGGAACCAGGTTTTACTACCCACTTATTCCAAATTTCGTGGGCCATTTAAAGGAGTATATTTCGTGGCCCATTTTAAAATCTACAATTAAATTCTGCTCAAAACATAATCCAAAAATTATATAAAATATATCCTAATTTGTCCGAGTAAAACATATGAGATTATATAAAACATAATCCAAAAATTATACTAATTTGTCCGAGTAGGTTATATGAGATTGATCTTATATAAAAATACGAGAAAAACATTGATAGCAAACACATAGTACAACCAAACACATCCAAATAGTAGAAACTGAAAATAATAGATAAATAGCATGTAAACATCTTCCCCTTTTTACATGCATTCACCCATAATACAACTCCAAGACTCTCCCTCTTAATTATACTGATTCATAGCAAACTCCACAAATTCCTTAAGCTGTTTGTAGTAGTAGCATTCCTCGCATATGTGATTGGAGATGTTCTTGCCATTGCAGTTTGTCAAGCACTCAAGGTTTACCATAGCTATATAGTAGCCAGGATTCATGATGCCACAGATTGTGCTTAGTGTGTTCATTACTCGTGCCTTGCAATGATCGGAGACTGATAGATTTGTCTTCCATTGTAGTTTATCCAAATGCTTTTTACCTTTATAAAAACGTTCTAATGCAAGCATTAACAAACCATATAAATACGTACCATCTCTATAGCCCCCATCAGATGCTTGACGTAGATGAAAGAAGCCTTTGGTTGTGTCTTTCTCGACAAAATAATGGATGATTCCCTCAATATAGTGTCCCTCGAGGTTACCATACTTTAAGCATGATTCCCTAAGTCTTTTGTGCTTGGTGAGAAATTCCATAGGTTGCAACAAAATAGGCCAGAGATAGGTTTGGAAATAGATGTTGGGATCGAATTGTTGTGGTTGTCGTTTGATGAATCACTTTCGAGGGTTGTTGTTGTAATTGTTAACTGACATTTCTTCTCCCATATTCACTTAGTATTGCTTGTAATTTGGCGGTGAGTTTTATTTGGAAGTAAAGCATATGAGTTGGGATGTTTATGGCCGATGTTTATAAAGAGGGTTGTGGAAAACACTTGATGTGATAGTACATTATCATCAAGGACACATGCATGCTTCTTGATGCCACATGTGTTTATTTGGTGTTGTCATTTGCATGCTTCTTGATGTCACAAACATAGGTCAGCCTTTGCTACTTTTAACTTATATAGCATCGATTTGAAGTCCACGATTATATGGTAAAGGCTGGTTATTCGAATAGTGAAAATACTGCACAAAAGTTTTTGTAATTTCAAGATAGCTAGGTCAGTGTTCATTCATGTAGAGAGGTTTCTGTATAACCAAATTATAGGTCAGTGTTTGTCTCATGGAAACCAAAGAAAATTTGACAAAAGTAAAATTTCTAATTATAATCATTTTACATATCCATGCAAGCGGACGTGAGACCATAGTGTATTTTTTAAAAATATTTTATGAAAGTTTATAGGTTATCTATGTCATGGGGGATACATTGAGACCATAGAGTATAACCAGTATGATTTATAAAAGTATTATTTAAGCATTAACAATGGTGGAAGATTTTAGAAACTAAGATGTATAAAAAGAGAAAGTAAACAAAAAATATATTGTTGCATTTACAATCTTAGATGATTTGTGGTAGTATTATTAAAATTTTATTATACCAAGTATGATTTATAGTAGTATTATTTAAGCATTAACAATGGTGGAAGATTTTAGAAACTAAGATGTATAAAAAGAAAGTAAACAAAAAATATATTGTTGCATTTACAATCTTAGATGATTTGTGGTAGTATTATTAAAATTTTATTATACCAAGTATGATTTATAGTAGTATTATTTAAGCATTAACAATGGTGGAAGATTTTAGAAACTAAGATGTATAAAAAGAAAGTAAACAAAAAATATATTGTTGCATTTACAATCTTAGATGATTTGTGGTAGTATTATTAAAATTTTATTATACCAAGTATGATTTATAGTAGTATTATTTAAGCATTAACAATGGTGGAAGATTTTAGAAACTAAGATGTATAAAAAGAAAGTAAACAAAAAATATATTGTTGCATTTACAATCTTAGATGATTTGTGGTAGTATTATTAAAATTTTATTATACCAAGTATGATTTATAAAAGTATTATTTAAGGAAAGTCAATTTAGTGGCCCATTTTAAAATCTACGATTAAATTCTGCTCAAAACATCTCTCCAAATCTCTTTTAAATCTTCCAAATATCCTTAATTAGTTACCTAAAATAGCCGGACAAA
Organism: Brassica carinata; assembly: GCA_016771965.1. Classification (NCBI taxonomy): domain Eukaryota; kingdom Viridiplantae; phylum Streptophyta; class Magnoliopsida; order Brassicales; family Brassicaceae; genus Brassica; species Brassica carinata. The sequence goes on from CM028688.1 coordinate 8,042,740, forward strand.
AATATAACAATAATGATAATACAATCCAAAAATTATATAAAATATATCCTATCCTATAATTTCTCGGCAAGTTATGTATATAAAATTTTCAAAAGATTTCAATTACTAATTTGTCCTAATTAGTTAATTCTAACCTTTATTTCCACGCTATCTTCTTCTCCAAGGTACATATCTTTTTGCACAAGAATATCTTCACCCTCGCCATATCCGTCTGATGCCTTCATAATTAGTTACCATAATCTGTGCGCACATATAAAACAATATTTAGATATACTCACATAATATTTACAAAAGATATGAATTAGTTAAAATATTTAAAGCAGAGAATATACGCACAAAATCTAACCACGCCATAACTCTTATTGACCTAAATTATTCATTCATCTATATATAAGAAACCTAAGGCGTCTTAAACATCCACACACATCTCAAAACCAAACATGTCTGCCAAGAAAAATGGTTCTTATCAATGATCTTAAGCCTTTTAAAGATGAATGGCAGATCTGTGTCAAGCTTCTTCATTCATGGAAATCAAAGACTGATTACGGTGGTGAAGCTTTTGAGTGCATCTTCGTAGACAAAACGGTAAGAGCATAATGTTAACAATTTAATGTTTTGCGATGGCATCTTATATTGAATCTAATACTGCGTTTATGCAGGGTCAAAAAATCCATGCTTCATGCAAAGAAGTTTGATGTTTCGTGTTCAACGTGATACACAAAAAGGAGAATGGAGAGGTTGAAAACTTTAAGATATCAGGTGCTGGAGGTCAATATAGACCATCAAAATTTCAGTACAAAATGACTATCATTGGCGATACTGTGATAAGACCTACTGATTATCGTAATGATAATCACTTCCTCTCGCTAGCAAGTTACAAGGACATAAGTAGCGAGTGTGCAAACCGTTTTTCTAATTGGTATGTACACAAAACTATTCTACCGTCACTGTCTATTTAGTTTGTAACACTTTATGGTTATTTGAATTTATTCCTTTACTTAAACAGATGTTATGGGCCAAGTTGTCGATCTTGGAGGAGTAGCTGTGTGTCAATTACAAAGTGGGGAGAACAGGAAGAGAGTTCAGTTTAGTTTCTAATTATAATCATTTTACATATCCATGCAAGCGGACGTGAGACCATAGTGTATTTTTTAAAAATATTTTATGAAAGTTTATAGGTTATCTATGTCATGGGGGGATACACGTGAGACCATAGAGTATAACCGAAGTATGATTTATAAAAGTATTATTTAAGCATTAACAATGGTGGAAGATTTTAGAAACTAAGATGTATAAAAAAGAGAAAGTAAACAAAAAAAATATATTGTTGCATTTACAATCTTAGATGATTTGTGGTAGTATTATTAAAATTTTATTATACCAAGTATGATTTATAGTAGTATTATTTAAGGAAAGTCAATTTCGTGGCCCATTTTAAAATCTACGATTAAATTCTGCTCAAAACATCTCTCCAAATCTCTTTTAAATCTTCCAAATATCCTTAATTAGTTACCTAAAATAGCGCCGGACAAAAATATAACAATAATGATAATACAATCCAAAAATTATATAAAATATATCCTATCCTATAATTTCTCGGCAAGTTATGTATATAAAATTTTCAAAAGATTTCAATTACTAATTTGTCCTAATTAGTTAATTCTAACCTTTATTTCCACGCTATCTTCTTCTCCAAGGTACATATCTTTTTGCACAAGAATATCTTCACCCTCGCCATATCCGTCTGATGCCTTCATAATTAGTTACCATAATCTGTGCGCACATATAAAACAATATTTAGATATACTCACATAATATTTACAAAAGATATGAATTAGTTAAAATATTTAAAGCAGAGAATATACGCACAAAATCTAACCACGCCATAACTCTTATTGACCTAAATTATTCATTCATCTATATATAAGAAACCTAAGACGTCTTAAACATCCACACACATCTCAAAAACCAAACATGTCTGCCGCAAGAAAAATGGTTCTTATCAATGATCTTAAGCCTTTTAAAGATGAATGGCAGATCTGTGTCAAGCTTCTTCATTCATGGAAATCAAAGACTGATTACGGTGGTGAAGCTTTTGAGTGCATCTTCGTAGACAAAACGGTAAGAGCATAATGTTAACAATTTAATGTTTTGCGATGGCATCTTATATTGAATCTAATACTGCGTTTATGCAGGGTCAAAAAATCCATGCTTCATGCAAAAGAAGTTTGATGTTTCGTGTTCAACGTGATACACAAAAAGGAGAATGGAGAGAGGTTGAAAACTTTAAGATATCAGGTGCTGGAGGTCAATATAGACCATCAAAATTTCAGTACAAAATGACTATCATTGGCGATACTGTGATAAGACCTACTGATTATCGTAATGATAATCACTTCCTCTCGCTAGCAAGTTACAAGGACATAAGTAGCGGAGTGTGCAAACCGTTTTTTCTAATTGGTATGTACACAAAACTATTCTACCGTCACTGTCTATTTAGTTTGTAACACTTTATGGTTATTTGAATTTATTCCTTTACTTAAACAGATGTTATGGGCCAAGTTGTCGATCTTGGAGGAGTAGCTGTGTGTCAATTACAAAGTGGGGAGAACAGGAAGAGAGTTCAGTTTCGTTTGCGTGATACAACGTATCTTTATTTTTATTTCCTTTCTCTATAAGTTTTTTCACAAGATTTAAAATTTATAGGTTTTTACTCTTTATCAAATATAGTGGGGATGAATTGGCATGTTGCTTATGGGGGACATACGCTGAGCAAATTGAAACTCATGTGGAAGAATCAAAAGATGAAACTATTATATGCTTGATCCGATTTGCCAAAATCAAGGAATTCAGAGGTATACAGGTGTCTTGAACTTTGAAGTTGAACTGATTTATATCTGTAGATCTTAATGAATCGTTTTTATTACTTGCGAGATTATATAGGTGAAGTGCAGATCACCAACGCCTTTGATGGTTCAGTTTTGATGCTTAACCCAACCATGGAAGAAGCTATTGACTTTAGACAGAAGTAAGTTTATTTACATTGATCTCATTACAATTCTGATACTAAAAGTTACTACATTGATTCTCAGGATGTTGCAAGATGATCTTCCTTTGGCTCTTTTGGGTAAAAGTGACGAAAAAAAGGTTATCAAAAAGGAAGCAGTTGATAATTGGAATGATGTTGACATTAGAAGTATTTCTGAGATATGTCTTGCTGTTGAGGTAACTTAATAAAGTATTGAATATTTTCTCAACAGTTAGTCTAAAAATGATAGCTCTATACTTACATAAACTTTTCTGTATAACCATTAAGGCTGAGCCCTGCAAAATCGTCTGTACTACTGAAGCTATAGACACGGATTGGGGTTGGTTCTATTTTGGGTGTAAGAGGCACAACGTACGTACGACTAGGGTTGGTCGGAATAGCAGTCGTAAGATGGTTGATACTGATAAGCCACTATTCTATTGTGATGTGTGTCGTGCAAACACATCTAATGTCCTACCAAAGTAATCACAGATCTTTTGCTTTAATCAAGATATTATTTTATCTTATTGTGTATTACTATTCTATTTGTTTTGAATATTTCTAAGTTTTATTTACACAGATTGTTACATATCCTAAACCTGCAGGTATAAGCTTCATGTGTTTGTGAAAGATGACACTGGGTCATGCCACTTAATGTTACTTGATAGTGTGGCTAAAACTATTATTGGTGATGAAGCTAAAGAACTTTGGGATGGTTCTTATGCTGAGGTAACTATTTTGATGTCCTAATAAAAATAATGATAGTTTATTGTTTAAGAGATTTATATTAAGTTTTTTTTTTTAATATACAGATTGAAGATCCAGAGGTTATTCCTATTTCAATCAGAAACTTGGTTGGAAAATCGTTTTGTTTTGGTATTTCCATCAAAAGTGATAATGTAACCAATGGATCAGATACCTTTAAGGTCTCTGAGGTATGGTCTGGAGATCACATTCATAGAATAGAATCACTCTCTGAACCAGTATCACAGATTGAGACCAATTCATCCACCCTTTCAACCAGCGAGGTCTGGAGTTATTTTTTTAATTTACTAATATTTGTATATGCATCATCTGATCCTAATATTTTGTTTTATTATTAGGTTTTGTGCCTTGATCAGAACAAAGAGATTTCGTCAGATGTTTCAACCCCTTTCTCCAAGCGTAAGGAAGGAGATGCTGAACTTAATGATCTGAATTCTACATCTAAGAAGCTTTGTGCTAAGAGTATCAAGATGGAGAAGATTAAGGAAGATTAGTTATGTGAGAACTATGAAACATATGGCGAGTTGTTTGTTTCATTTATTTCATGAGTTTCTTTGGTCTTTCCAGTAATTTCTGCATTGAACTTTGTTTTTAGTACTTTTCTACCAACATCTATTTTGATTCAATAAATTTGTTTTTTATAACTTTTCATGTTACCAAGTAATTATTTTCAAAACTATCACGTGGTGTAACATATAATAGTTACTAAATTTACCAAATGAATTACCAAAGCAATCTATCGACCATGTAACAATCTATAAATTTTTGTCCACTACCAATAGTATGAAAACAAAAGTGGATTCAAAAATACCTTATTATGCCGTTAGTTAACAAAATATTGTCGTTGTAACCACCAAGCCTTTTACCCATTCTTGCATCTTGGAGTCCAAGAAAGATCTATAAAAATATTAGTGGAGGATCAATCGATTATATTTTGGGAACATATAATATTAATAATCATTAAAACAAATAACTAAAAAATCTAATGTAAGTCAAGATTCTCATCAACTATATTCTGTTACCATAAGTTAAATACAATGAATTAACTAATATATAATATTGTGTTAAAAATTAAATATCTAAGATCTTCAAAATCATCACAAAACCTCATTTGAAACCACAGTCGACAATAGTAAGGGTTTTGTTTTGCTGAGGCTACCCAACTATGAAAAGAAAATTTGAGATTTCCAGAGATATCTCAAACAGAGATAATGGTAAAAGACGTCTGCAACAACGACCTCTTTCAGGAAATCACGCCATAGAACAAAGGAAGGTCCAACAATCTGTTCCTCTCTGTTCTGTTTTTAAAAGGATTTTTGAAGGTCTGGGTCTAAGTAATTCTAAGGACATTACTGTGCGAGAAGGGCTGACTACCAGCACACCAAAAACCCCTACTATGAGACCCATATGTGTACTCGGTAATGTGATAACAAATACGTGGTGTGCCTATTAATATTGTACATATATTACATAAGCAAACTTCATTGTTTCCTGAATCAAAATTCTCAATAATTATATTGGTTGCAGGGGTTGATTTGGTGTCGAAGCGTAATGAAAATACTCCTATGCAAAGAAGCTGTTTGACATCTTTATCATGTAAGAAGATATATAGTTGACTAGATAGTCGGTTAAGAGATTGTATATATGGCCTTTTAGTAGTATTATAACTACTGTGCTCTTCATTGTATAGCTCAAAACAGCCCAAATCAGTTGCTATACCCAAATAAGAGTAGACCAGTTCTTTGTGACATTACTAATGTGCATCAAACACATTTGGGTGATCATGATAATGCCAAAGAAGGTCTGTGTTCAACTACACCTATAACTCCAGCAACAAAACGTACAAGTGTTCTCGGTAAGTCTTTTTTAGAAAACAATTTTTTCAAATATGGATTTTTAATAATATAAATGGTTGCAGGTGTGTCTGTGGAGTCAAACAAATTTAAAAGGACAACAGAGCAGAGAAGTTGTTTAACTGCACTATCCGGTAAGAATATATATTGGACCTGAATATATATTTGTAATAGAAAATTATGGCAACCTCAGGTTTTAAACGCCAAGAATATTGAGGGTATTGGTGTTTCTAAATGTTTGACTAATTTGGTACTACAGATTTGAGGTCATCAGAGAAAAAAAAAACAAAATGTTCCAACCAAGAGGAAAAAACGACAGAACAAAACCAAAGTTCAAGATGTGATTACTAATATAGATTTTACCCTCGAAAATGAGATTGAAAACAACTTTGAAAACAACTCAACAACAGAGGAACCTCAGCTGAACGATGATCACATTGAAGATGATCAAGAAGAAATGAATGACTGTGATGTCGATATAGAAGGTGATTTATGAATATATGTTTTAATTTCTTCATGTTAAATATTAGAGTTTCTATGTCCTAAATTGGTTTTTTTTTTTTGCACCGTACAGGAATAATCGAAGAAATTGATGCTGACCTAGAGTTTGATGTTAGCTCACAGGAAAGTACAGACTCTGAAAATGATGATGTCGGCCTAGATGAATCTAACTCGAAAATAACATATCAGTGTAGGAAGGAAGTCAATGTAAAAAGAAAACCTCGCTCAAAGAGTTCTATATCTAAATCAAGAGGTATATTATTTACTCAAGTTACCTCAAAGAGTTATGATTCAGTATTTTAAATTAATAAATTTACATTGTCGTTTTTAACATATACAGATTATATAGATGAAGGTGATCCAGAATGGACATGTCCCCATTGTGGTGCTATTATGTGGTATGGAGAACGGGTTAACAGACGCAGAAATACACGTACTCCTTCTTTTACTCTATGTTGTGGGCAAGGTCAAGTTGTGCTACCCCTTCTAAAAGAACCACCAGAAGTACTGAAAAAATTAATGACGGGAGATGACAAGCTAAGCAAACATTTTCAGAAAAATCTGAGACCTTATAATATGGTTTTCTCATTTACTTCGCTTGGAGGCAAAGTTGATAGATCTGTGAAGAAAGGAGTTGGTCCAGATATGTTTCAGTTGCATGGAGAAAATTACCATCTACTGGGGAGTTTGAAACCACCAGATGGTAATAACGCAAAATTTGGACAGCTATACATAGCTGACACTGAAAATGAAGTGAAAAACAGAACCAGTTGTTTGAGGTAAAAATTGATGTTTTGAATAGTGTGTATGCGATTTATAATTTGTTCAGTGTTCTAACATATTTGTTTTTACGTATTTTACAGCAAGAGCCACATGAGTGGAAAAGTAAAAAAAAGTGATGCTTTGAGGGAAGAAATCATTGAGGTTTTAATCAAGATGTTGAACGAAATGAATCCCTACGTTAAGCAGTTTAGGTCTGCCAAAGAACGATTTGATACAAATCCTGAAGATGCATTTCACATGAGGATTATTAGCAATAGGCTCAGAGATGGAAGAACCTATAACACACCTACGGCAGACGAGGTCGCTGCTTTGATTCCTGGAGATTTTAATCTTGATATGGATAAAAGAGATATAGTGCTACAGCGACATTCAGGAAAGCTTATGAGAATCAATGAAATACATGCTTCCTATCTATCACTTCAGTATCCTCTATTATTCCCGTATGGAGAAGATGGTTTCAGACTTGGGATAAAGAAAGGTGCTACTGAAGCTACCAAAAAACAGAAGTTAGATACAATTAGTATGAGGCAATTCTTTGCATACCGTCTTCAAGAGCGCAAGAATGAGTCCGGACATCTCCTTCATGCTAGACGTCTATTTCAGCAGTTTGTTGTTGATGCCTACACCACTATAGAGTCTAATCGTCTGCGCTATCTTAAGTTGAATCAGAAGTCTTTGCGATCTGACAGTTTTGATTCTATTAAAGAGTCAGAAAATGCTGGGAAGACTAATATGAATGAGCAAGGGACAGAATTTGTGTTGCCAGCTACTTTCACTGGTGGTCCTAGATACATGAAGAACAATTATTTGGATGCTATGACCATTTGTAAGCATTTCGGATTTCCAACACTTTTTATCACCTATACATGCAATCCTAAATGGCCAGAGCTCACCAGATTCCTTAAGTCAAGAAAGTTGCAGCCAGAAGACAGACCCGAAGTTATTTGTAGGATATTCAAAATGAAACTTGAATCGTTGATGGATGATTTAACTAAAAAGCACATCCTTGGGAAGGTCACAGCATGTGAGTTAATTTCTTTATATCTAATCTGTTTAACGTGTCCTATACTTACTAATATTATCTTCTTTTTTTTAGCAATGTACACAATAGAGTTTCAGAAACGTGGTCTACCTCATGCACACATCCTTCTGTTCATGCATCCCAACTACAGGCTTCCCAACACCGATGACATAGACAAGATTATTTGTGCGGAAATCCCTGATAAATCAGCAGAGCCTGATCTGTATGATGTTGTTAAAGATATGATGATGCATGGACCCTGTGGAGCTGCGAATATGAATTCTCCATGCATTGAGAATGGATTGTGCTCTAAAGGATATCCTAAACCATATGCTGAAAGTACTACCATTAATAGAGATGGGTTTCCTGTATATAGAAGGCGTGAGAAGGTGGACAATTATGTCGAGAAGAGTGGTGTGAAATGTGATAATCAATGGGTTGTTCCTTACAATAAGGAACTCTCTCTTCGTTACCGAGCTCACATCAATGTTGAATGGTGCAACCAAGCTGGATCAATTAAATACTTATTCAAGTATATTAATAAAGGGCAAGATCGTGTTACTGTGGCTGTTGAACCTCCTGACCATGTTGTTATGAACCAGTTGGGAAGTGTTGATGGAAGTGTTGATGGAAGTGTGGAGAAAATAAAGGATGAATTCAAAGATTTCTTCGATTGCAGGTAATAATTAGGATTATATTTGATTTCTTTGTACCGAGTCAATATATATATGTATATATATATATAAATTCCGGAACCCATTTATATGGCGTTTTAATATGTATTTTTCGATTTTTTTGTAGATATGTTTCTGCGTCTGAAGGTTCTTGGAGATCTTTCAGTTTTCCAATTCATTATCGATCTACAGCAGTGGAGAAGCTTAGTTTTCATCTTCCTGGAAAGCAACACATTATATTCAGAGGTAAAGATAAGCTACAAGCAGTGGTTACACGTAAGCTCATTGAGAATACAATGTTCTTAGCATGGTTTGAGTTGTGTAAGATCGATTCACTTGCTAAAACACTCACATATGCGCAAATACCGAACTTCTTTACTTACGATAAGAGACAGAAGAAATTCAAAAGAAGGAAAAGGGGATTTAGTCTTGGCAGGATTAATTATGCTCCACGTAAACAAGAAGATTCTTATTATCTCAGGGTGTTGTTGAACGTTGTAAAAGGTCCTACAAGTTATGAGGATATAAAAACATTCGAAGGTGTGCTTTATGAAAGTTACAAAAAAGCATGTGCTGCACGTGGCTTATTAGATGATGATCACGAGTACATTGATGATCTTTTGAGGAGAAGTTATGAAAGCACAGCGAGTGATTTACGGCAGTGTTTTGCTATGATGCTTAATAATGATAGTTTAGCATCACCGGAGAATGTTTGGGAACACACGTGGGAGTGTCTAGCAGAGGATATCGAGTATAACCGTAGGAAATATTTCAACCGACCAGGTTGGACTTTACTTTGATTAATTATTTAAAATATGTATTTGTATATATATATATATATGTCCATATTGTTTCTGTCTTGACGTGCTTGTGTTAAAATCAGTTTCTGTTTTTTTTGTAGAACTTGTGCTGAGTGATGAAGAGAAGAAAAACTATGCTTTGCTAGAGATTGAAAAGCTTTTGAGGCACAATGGTGATTCACTTGAGAGATTTACTAACATGCCAAAGGTTCCAAAATCAAGTATAAACGATTCAAATGTCCTTATACTTGATGAGCGTAGTTATTCACGTGAATCATTGTTTGAAACCCTTGAAAGAGATGTTCCAAAGATGACAGATGAACAAAGGAGAATATTTGATGAGATTCTTGATGCTGTTACTAAAGGAACAGGAGGGACGTTTTTGTTTATGGATTTGGTGGCACTGGTAAAACTTTCCTTTGGAAACTACTATCAGCAGCTATTAGATCTAAAGGAGATATTGTTCTCAATGTCGCATCGAGTGGAATCGCGTCTTTGTTGTTACCTGGTGGTAGGACTGCTCATTCTAGATTTGGGATACCTCTTAATCCTGACGAGTTTTCATCTTGTACTATTGCTCACGGAACAGATCAAGCTAATTTAGTGAAAGAAGCATCGCTGATTATATGGGATGAAGCACCTATGATGAACAAGCATTGTTTCGAAGCTTTGGATAGAAGTCTGACTGATATTGTTGGGAAACACAGAAACAAACCTTTTGGTGGAAAAGTTGTTGTTTTTGGAGGTGATTTTAGGCAGGTTCTACCAGTAATAAATGGAGGTTGTAGGGCAGACATTGTTTACGCAACTTTGAATTCTTCTTATCTATGGGAGCACTGTAAAGTTCTGAAACTCACAAAGAACATGCGGTTATTATCTGGTGGTTTGACAACTGAAGAGGCAAAGGATCTTAAGGACTTTTCGGATTGGATATTAAATGTGGGGGAAGGAAAACTCGGAAGTCCTAATGATGGTGAAGCTGAAATTGAAATCCCAAAGGAGTTTTTGATTACCAGCTCTGAAGATCCTATAGAAGCTATCAGCAAAGCCGTGTATGGTGATTATGTATCCTTACAAGAAAACAAAGATCCAAAATTCTTCCAAGAAAGAGCTATTCTATGTCCTACCAATGAAGATGTCAATATGGTTAATGATTACATGTTGGATAAGCTTGATGGTTATTTTATCTATTGTGCCTTCGATTTAGATCTATTTAACGTTTACTTATATCCATAATTGTATTCTAATTTTGTTTTAAATAAATTTTGCAGGTGAAGAAAAGATATATACCAGTGCAGATAGTATTGACCCAATTGATAAAATTTCAATGAATGATGAAGCTCTGGGTCCTGATTTTCTGAACAAAATAAAGGTTTCTGGTTTGCCAAACCATATTCTTAGGCTCAAGGTCGGATGTCCTGTTATGGTTCTAAGAAACATAAATCCAGCCGTTGGGTTAATGAATGGAACAAGACTACAGATCACTCAACTAATGGATTTTATGGTTAAAGCTAAGATCATTACTGGAGAGAAGGTCGGGGAGACTGTTTTTATTCCTAGATTGTTGATAACACCATCAGACACCAGATTGCCTTTTAAAATGCGCAGAAGGCAACTGCCTTTGGCTGTGGCTTTCGCAATAACGATTAACAAAAGTCAAGGGCAATCACTATCTGAAGTTGGTCTCTTTCTACGAAGACCTGTTTTTTCACATGGACAACTATATGTGGCTGTTTCAAGGGTCACATCAAAGAAAGGACTCAAAATTCTGAGCCTCGACAAAGATGACAAACCTAAAAATACAACTACTAATGTTGTTTTCAAAGAGGTTTTTAATAACCTGGAAACGTTTGAGTGATAAGGTATGGTCAATTTATGTTATCTTCTTTTTTTGTTATAGATATTTTAGTAACACTCGCAACTGTTTCACTTGAATGCAGGTCCAGAATCGAGGGGGTTGAAGTGTCCATGATGGAGTGTGGAGGGAATTAATGATGGAGTGTGGCTTTTACAAGCTTTAAAGGTAACAGTTTGTTTTAAATCACATCTCGGATTTTTGCGCAACCATTAAAGAGATTTTTCTATTAATATCGTTTATGTTGTTTTCATGATTCAGACAAGCCCATACTTGTAGCGAGTGCATCAAGTTCAGGACGTGTGGATCAGAAGATGGTTGTTTTAGTTTGAAAGTGTTTTCATAGAATTCTATCAAGTAACAATGTGCTTTTATTTAATATTTTTTACCATATTTCTTATTTCAAGTATATACATTCATTCACAAGAAACCAGATATTCATCATTATTCAATCAATACTAAAGCCATATAGTACTATCTAAGTCAATGGTTCAATCTTATTTCTAAATCTACCTGATACTACATTCCTTTCATCTAAGTTAAGATTGGAGTTACTAACCTTGAGTTCTCGAGACTTGCTTTTGCTAATAGTGGGAGCGAAAATTCTTTCTTCACAGCTTCTGTCATTATAAACATCGATCAAGCATATGTAAATAAGGAAAACAACTTCAATCGGTTAAAATTGCTTAATCTTTTAAACTAAATTAAACTCGGATCAAAAAGCTAACCTTGATCATAGAAGAGACTGCAGAAGTAAATATCCAACTGTTTTCTTATACCTTCTTCCAGAGATATATTTACCCAAACTCGGTGATTCACGGTAAATATCCAGAGTACATATTCGATTGAATCATGTGAAATAGGGTTCGGTGAAGAGGAAAAAATATCGGAGAATGAGAAAATAGTCGAAGGAGAAAAGTCGTTTATTGCTATTCTGTTTTTTTCCCGGAAAAAAATTATTGGGCTGCTATTATTAATATTAAAACCTGTTATGGGCCATGTTTAATATTAAAATAATTGGGCTACCATTGTTAATATTAAAACCCGTTATGGGCTAGGTTTATTCATATTACAAATAAATAAAATTGGATTATATTAAATTTTTAATTCAAAAATAAACATATTGTTAAAAAATATATTTATACTAAAACATTTTCAAATGACCATTAAAAATATAAATATATATAAGAACAATACAGTAGAAAGGTCAATTTCTAAAACAAAATTTAAATATAGTTTTATATTTCACATTAACTTTGTAAAAATATAGATATATGTTTTTAATTATATTATAGTACGTATACATTGACCTTAATTATATGATCACACACATGTTATATATAATAATGTCATGAAAAACATAAAAACAAAAAAATAATAGTGACATGTAAAACATAAAAATATATAATACTGACAATCAATAAATTGTATTTCAGTTAATATTTTTAAAAACAAAATTCAAAACCCGCGCTTTTAAGCGCGGGTCAAGATCTAGTGATACATTACAAGAAAAGGCTTATCATTTATATACATCATCCATTCACAGCAAAACAACACAAAGAAAGCCAAACATTCAAAGCAATTCCAGTTGAAGAACTTACCCTTACCCTTACTCTCTTAGTGCATGTGTGATGTTGTCTCTTTGGCTGCTTACAGATTGTTCTTCCACTTCATTTTGGACTGTACGAATAATAACCATCTCACTTTCGCAATCATTATCTACGACTCATAAGATAAGACAATAGTGTTTGTAATATTAAACATATACGATATCTCATCAATTCACGGAAACCAATCATGCTAGTTAATATACAATAACATTTATATATACCTTCATCATCAACCATGTAACCGTCCAAGCACGAGTGCAAAGTAGAGCTTGGATGTTACTAGGAAGCAATCTACTCTGTTACTTTCTTATAGCACAATATCCAATACTAAAAGAAGAGTCAGAAGCCATAATGGTTTTAGGAACGCTAAGCATGTCTATTTCCATATATGTTAAACCACTAAAACGATATATCTGTTTTCTTTCCAATACTGCAAAACTTCAAATTAGGATGATTCTTCATTTTACTACATTTTGTGTTTCAAAAAAAAAGGATGATTCTTCATATCTAATCTTAGATCCTCCAAATATATATCCAAATGTCACTTTCTTTATTCCATATAGTATGGAACATCATCTAGCTAGGTCAAACAAATCATGTATCATTTGAAATTTAAACACATAACTATTACTCAACAAGCACAAGTTAGAAGAAATTTAGACATAAATCACTTAGACTAAGAACTTACATCTTGCACATCCAAGTTCCCTCTTCCTTTTTAGCAATACCAGAGTTTACTTTGGTAGAGCTAACAACATAATTTAAAGGAAATAAATGCCACGCAACCAAACCTCAGTAAACAGTACTTCAAACCAACAAAATAATTACAAACCCGAAAGTAGAGAGAGAGAGAGAGAGAGAGAGAGAGAGAGAGAGAGAGAGAGAGAGAGAGAGAGAGAGAGAGAGAGAGAGAGAGAGAGAGAGAGAGAGAGAGAGAGAGAGAGAGAGAGAGAGAGAGAGAGAGAGAGAGAGAGAGAGAGAGAGAGAGAGAGAGAGAGAGAGAGAGAGAGAGAGAGAGAGAGAGAGAGAGAGAGGTATAGCAAGTTGGATAATATTTGGAAAAAAAAAACATTGATCATACAAAACCACAACTATAGAACATATGGTCCATAAATGTATAGACTATAGAACATGAAACTGTCTTTAAACTTTGCTAGGTGAGAATAGTTCAGAGCTTTCTCTGAAAACAATAAAAACGGAGCCAACATACAAAACCACAACGAAAACACAGATTCGAAGATATACAACAGAAACCCAATACAGTTGACTACCATTTCAATGTTACGGAATGGGATAGACGATAAGATACAATAACAGATAAGAAACAGCACAATGGGAAGAGATATCAGATATAGAAACAAAAGGCACTAATGGAACATACTATCAATAGCAGAGTTGGAGTAGTCCAAGATAAGCTCTTTTCAGAGCTGTATTTGCTTCTGAGACATGAACTTTGTCCAAAGCTTCTTATGGGTATGATGCATCTTGGAGATCTTCAGAAGTCTCATCAGACGGTTGAGATTCATGCTTTGCAGCAGCCTGCAAAACCAGGCTTCGAACATCTGAGGAAGAGGTGAACTTGGGAAGCCAACACCATTTGTCTCAAGTTTCCTTGCAGCCCATGAGAAAGCCTGAGCTCCAAGTTTCACCGGTGTAAACAACTGCCTTGAAGAAGAAGAAACAACTTTTGTAGAGACTATACACAGTTTTTTTTCTGAGGTTTTGTTATATACAATGATGGAGTTTTTTATACCTGCCGTCTTGCTTGAAGTACTCCGAGTCATCATAATAAGAAATTCGTTGGTATAGCTGCCTAACGTCTGAGACCTATGTATATCCCAAAACTGAGACATTCATAGATTAATTTATTGATTTTTATTATGAAAGAAACATTGTCCAGAAAATTGAAAGAAATACAAAAAAGATATTTTCCAAGAAAAACTGAAAAAGGACAAATGATAGACTTGAGAAGACAAAATAATGATTGTCTTATGAGTTGCTTAAGGCAAAGCCACTCTTCCTCTTTAACTGTTGCTGGTTCAGCATTGAAAGTTGTTGGAATATATAGTCTCCATAACGTCGGAGACTTAAGAATCAAAGCCCAAAAAAAAACTGATTGATTCTGTCTAAGGCTCTAAAAGCATCATCATTAAAAAACACCATCATCAATAGTATTTCGTGAGGTTCTCAAAACAGTAACCAAAAAACAGTGATAATAAAAAGATCATAGCTATAAAATATATAATAAGAAATTAATCTATGTGTATCCCAAAAAATTGAGATATTCACTGAATAATTTATTAATTTATTTGTTCAATATATCTATGAAACATTATCCAGAAAATTGAAAGAAATACAAAAGATATTTTCCAAAAAACTGAAAAGGACAAATGATAGACTTGAGAAGACAAAATAATGATTGTCTTATGAGTTGCTTCCAAGGTAAAGCCACTGTTTCTCTTCACATTTTGCTGGTCAGCTTTGAAGCTAGGGCTTCTTGGTAGATTAACTCCTTAATCTGCTCCACTGTGAGTGGATGTTCCTCTATCTCAACGTCGAAGGGAGTATTGCAAATTGGTTCATCGGTAATGTCATGCAACCTCTCGAGAAATGGATGAGCAAGCGCGTCCTCAACTGCGAAGAGGGTAGAAAAAATACAGGCGATGAGAGTCCAAATAAAACTACAAAATAAGAGAGACAGAAATGTACTAACCTGTGATTCTCTGTCTAGGGTCAAACTTTAACATCTTCTCTAACAAGTCAATAGCTGAATGAGGCACATTTGGGAATTTAAGATAGAATGATTGGCGATCAAACCAAGGAAGCTGCCTTAAGAATTGCTTAGCACTATCATTCAACGATCCAGTGTCATATTCGGTTGGAGAGCCTATCAACTGCAAAACAAAGTGGAAGGTCACACTAAAAGGGTATGTTCCTCACATGGCCAGTTCCGGGTATACGCAAGTGAAACATTGGCTTATAATCTCCAAAATTTAAGAAGTAATTTACATAAACATAGACTCCCAATTTCTTAACAATTATTTATTACTTAATCTTTACTAAATTATTTATAACCCCAAAATCTCATGATTGTTCTTCTTCGGACACAAAAAGATTTTGTTACCTCAAGAATCAAACGAAACTGATGAACTTGGTCTCTTCCGGGGAAGAGCGGTCTGCCAGTCATCAGTTCCAAGAATACACAGCCCACAGACCACATATCTATAGCTGTGGTATATGCAGAAGAGTTCAACAGAAGCTCTGGTGCACGGTACCATCTTGTGGTAACGTACTCAGTCATTGCATGAGTCTCTGAAGCCGCACGTGCAAGCCCGAAATCACAGATCTTTAACTCACAGTTCACACTCACAAGGAGATTGCTCGGTTTTAAATCTCTATGTAACACATTGGCCGAATGAATGTACTTTAATCCGCGAAGGATTTGATACAAGAAATACTGCAAAAAAAGGAAAACGAACATGTTCAAACTCTCAAACAAATGATTAAAGCTTAACAAAAAGGAATTCAAAGTCAAACCTGGTAATGATCTTTGGTTAGTTTCTCACCGGATGTTATGACTTTATGAAGGTCACTGTCCATCATTTCGTAAGCAATGTAAACATCTTCAAAAGCATCTCTCTGAGGAGGCACTATTATGTCTTTGATTTGAATAATCTGTGGTAAATGGTACTACTTAAATATTAGCTTTGAATGATTTTTTTTGGAACATATATATGTAAAAAGTAAGAGAAGAGTGATGAAATGAAACGGACGTTTTCATGTTCTAAGTGACGAAGAAGCTTGATTTCACGGAGAGTTCTCTTTGCCTGGATTGGGTTTTCACATGCATGCATGATTTTCTTTATTGCTACTGTCTCATTGGTCTCTGAGTTCACAGCCGAACTGTTAAAATAGTAAATACAAACAATTTAATGTATCAATGATATTCAGAGCAACCAAAAACAAAAGTTCACTAATGGTATTTCCCTTTTTAAAAATATGAATCAAAATTCAGATTTTACAACTTTTAAGAAAGACTTAGGTAAAGGAAGAAACCTTATCAGTCCTTATACAAAGTAGTGGTTAAGGGATAGCTTTTCAGGATTGAATATCACTACTAGAACATTTACAGACAGAAATATTATTTTCAAAACGAATGTTGAAAGGTAATTACCAAACGAGGCCACAACCACCTCTGCCAAGAGTCATGATCGGTGGCTTATACTTTGCGGGGACTTCGAAGATATTGCCAGATATGTTGTATTGTACATACTCATCATCGTTAGGTATTGGTTCCATGACTCCTCAAATTCTTTTTTTGGGTAAACAACTCCTCAAATTCTTTTTTTGGGTAAACAACTCCTCAAATTCTTTTTTTGGGTAAACAACTCCTCAAATTCTTTTTTTGGGTAAACAACTCCTCAAATTCTTTTTTTGGGTAAACAACTCCTCAAATTCTTTTATTTCATCTCCATGCATTCTTACACACTGATTATATGTGCATACATGTGCAAAAACAATGGAGAGATTAGTCGACATGGTTCATCCGACCGCTTAGGTAGGATCGAACATTTAGGTGGTTAGACACGGACCTGTGTGTCTAGAGGTGTAAATGGAAAATTGGTGTGTAAGTGTGTGATTGCATCGCAGTGTATATATTCAATTTCGGTTTGTATATGTTTTCTTCAAAAAAAAAAAAAAGATATGATTCGATCGATACCACAAAACAAGTAATCGGTCCCAAAAAAAAGAGTTCATGTTTATATCTCATTCAAGTATATTTGATTTAGACATTTTATTTTTATTTTATGTACTAGAGATGATGCTTTGTTTTAATTTGGGGTTAGAGTTTGAGATTTGTTGGGTTTTGATCATTTGACGAAAGCAGTTCAAAACATGGTTATCAATATACTCGGCTCTCCAACATTTTGCATAATGTTTTGCATTTTTCTTTGTTATCGCTGATACCCACAAACACTTGAGCCTCACCTAATTAAACACTAAAACAGCCTCCCATACACCGGAGCAAGTATACCTGATGGAGATATCTTTGGTGGAAAGGTCACCTTTTAATGAATGTAAAGAGTTGATTACTTGAAACCGAGACTTGCAGGTCTGAAATATGGAAAGGTTTGCGCGGTCTTGGTGGGGATTTGGAATGAATGCCTGACAGTCTCTCATTTAAGTGGTTAGCTAAATCACAAGGTAAAGTCTACGAGGGTTAGTGAGCTCCAAATTTTAATCCTCTTTACTTGAGGACAAGCAAAGATTCAAGTCCGGGGAGTTGATATTCGTATTTTTAACGGTTTTAAACTCGTTTTGGAGCAATTAAATGGTCGGTTTTAATTAATGTTTTGGTCTATTTGATGCGCTTTGGTGTTCTTAAGTGTAATATGCGTTACTAGATAGCTTGAAAGAAAAGAACGATTCGATTTATTCAAGCAAGATGGACCGAACGAGAAGTATTGATCGCACGAGCCACAGATCGACCGATCCGACAACGCGGATCGACCGATCCCACGCCATGCACTAGATCGACCGATCCGTCCATGTGGATCGACCGATCTCAGGCCACTGGCTCCACACGACAAACGAAGCTTTTCAACTCTTTTACCCACCCCTCAATAATTCACGAAGATCTCGATCTTGGAGACTTAAAAGACCAGGGCTTACCAAGGAAGAGATTTACAAGTTCTAGAGAGAAGATTTGAGTGTTTTGTACTTGTTTTGGTGTGATTTGTGAAGATTTGTAAAGGAGTTCATCTCAAAACCATTTGGAGAAGATCTTCTAAACCTTTACTCTTTTAATACAATCTTATCATGTTTTCTTCATCAAAATCTTTTGTTCTTGCTTAGTTATGTGTGAGTAGTCATCTAGTTGGGTTTAGGGTTCTCATAGGGATTTCTTGATGTTTTGATCCATAAAACGGTGTAGACTAAGGGATTACGTTTTGGTTCTTCATCTAATGGATTTCTTCGCTTGAACTGAATTGATCACTTAGTTCATGATTTCAGATTGTTTGATGCACCGAAAGTGATTGTTTGAACTTCCAAAATACTTTAGATGAGCAAAGTGTCCTTAACCCTCGAAGTTGATGTTATTGCGCTTTGTGAACATATTGAACCTGTTCTTAATGCTTGTTTAGAAATTGAAACTCAGCGTTAGTGTGGAGATTTCTATAACATAGAGAATTAGCGCCACGGAAGGTTAATTCTAATATCGTGTTTGAGTTCTAGACGGTTCTTAATATATCCCTGTGTCTTTCATTAATTGTATTTTGATTAAAAAGAAATCCCTGAGAATTCTCAATGCCCAACGCTTGTTTTAAAATAGTTTTCAAATCGCTTAAATCATCTTTTACAGCTTGTTTATGTTTTGTGACACCTAAGAAAACTAGATAAAATCATCAAAAATATATCTTGATTCGCTGTAGCTATTAACTTGTCTGCAACTCTACGGTGATCATCGGTCCCCGTGGATTCGATCCCCGATTACTACTGCGACTTTACTGTGCACTTGCTAGATAATCGGTTAAAACTCGAGACATCAAAGCCTATTAGTACTCTAGGTCAGTGATGATGAAATCAACGCCGAGTCTTGATGTTGCGCTTTGGTTGTAGTCTTTGATAGTAAGAGTAACTTGAAGATCATTCGCTAAGATATTATGGTCGCTCTCTTATAAAAAAGAAATAGTCATATAGTGATAGTTCCGGTTCTATTATATGTAGTTAATAAAAGATAGTAAAATACAGTGCTTTCTATAGCATACAAATAAGTCCACGGAAAATAATTTATGTTTTTAATAATTGATTACTAATCTTACCAAGTTTTAACAGATTTGACAGATCCAGTTGCATCTCATCTATAATTCAGTTCTAAATTTCATAGTGTATATGTAATTATACTACAATATGATTGAATTCTATTTTATTACTTTAGTAAACTGTATCTGAGTTTTGAATTTAAAAATATTTTCACCATTAATAGTTTTTTCTCATTAATATGGTTTTAATAGAACCATCTAATAATACCCCAAATTCTCCAAGCTCTTTAGATTTTTTAACAGTTTAGAAAACATTTATTTGTTTTAGAAAAAACAATTATCAAGCTTACCAATGTTAGGTTTTTATTTAATGGCAGTTTTGTAGTAAGATTTCTGGGCATGATTTGAGTCACATAATTGATAAGTTTGGAGTTTTTGATTACTCGGAGGATCTAGTCTTAGTTTGAAAGTTTTCTTCATCCTTTTGTAATCTTGATTTTAAAAGCCCGATTGTATGTTAGAGATCTAGATTATAATGCATCGTAGGAGAGCTTAGAAGAAGGTTCTGATATTGTAGTTTGAGTCTTGATTTTGAAGATGGGAGAGATGAAGTTGGGTTTTTATTTAATCGTGATATGCCTCAATGATTCTCTGAGCAGTATCACAATAATGGAAAATGATTAAGCTTAGCGTATATGAAGGAGAATTAGAAATTTATTGGCTTGTATATCAGAATATTTTGTTATGTTAGTGGAAGGAAACAACATTAACTTCCTCGGTTTGACTTGCCAAAACGGTGGCTGAAATCGAACGCATGCAGAAAGCCCCCTCGCAGAGAGTGACGCGGGACGCCTGAAGGCGATACTTCAACTTTATATATATAGATAGTTCAATTCTTTTATCAACATTAAAATTAAATCGTATAATTAATTAAGTTATATTAAAATACTATTATATATTTGCTAGAATCCCATTTTGAGATACTATCCCAATAAAGTTACTCTAGCTCTAATAGCACCATCATAATTTTTTTAACAAAATACCATCATCAATAGTATTTCGTGAGGTTCTCAAAACAGTAACCAAAAACAGTGATAATAAAAAGATCATAGCTATAAAATATATAATAAGAAATTAATCTATGTGTATCCCAAAAATTGAGATATTCACTGAATAATTTATTAATTTATTTGTTCAATATATCTATGAAACATTATCCAGAAAATTGAAAGAAATACAAAAAGATATTTTCCAAGAAAAACTGAAAAAGGACAAATGATAGACTTGAGAAGACAAAATAATGATTGTCTTATGAGTTGCTTAAGGCAAAGCCACTCTTCCTCTTTAACTGTTGCTGGTTCAGCATTGAAAGTTGTTGGAATATATAGTCTCCATAACGTCGGAGACTTAAGAATCAAAGCCCAAAAAAAAACTGATTGATTCTGTCTAAGGCTCTAAAAGCATCATCATTAAAAAACACCATCATCAATAGTATTTCGTGAGGTTCTCAAAACAGTAACCAAAAAACAGTGATAATAAAAAGATCATAGCTATAAAATATATAATAAGAAATTAATCTATGTGTATCCCAAAAAATTGAGATATTCACTGAATAATTTATTAATTTATTTGTTCAATATATCTATGAAACATTATCCAGAAAATTGAAAGAAATACAAAAGATATTTTCCAAAAAAAACTGAAAAACGGCAAATGATAGAGTTGAGAAGACTAAATGATGACTGTCTTATGAGTTGCTTCCAAGGTAAAGCCACTGTTTCTCTTCACATTTTGCTGGTCAGCTTTGAAGCTAGGGCTTCTTGGTAGATTAACTCCTTAATCTGCTCCACTGTGAGTGGATGTTCCTCTATCTCAACGTCGAAGGGAGTATTGCAAATTGGTTCATCGGTAATGTCATGCAACCTCTCGAGAAATGGATGAGCAAGCGCGTCCTCAACTGCGAAGAGGGTAGAAAAAATACAGGCGATGAGAGTCCAAATAAAACTACAAAATAAGAGAGACAGAAATGTACTAACCTGTGATTCTCTGTCTAGGGTCAAACTTTAACATCTTCTCTAACAAGTCAATAGCTGAATGAGGCACATTTGGGAATTTAAGATAGAATGATTGGCGATCAAACCAAGGAAGCTGCCTTAAGAATTGCTTAGCACTATCATTCAACGATCCAGTGTCATATTCGGTTGGAGAGCCTATCAACTGCAAAACAAAGTGGAAGGTCACACTAAAAGGGTATGTTCCTCACATGGCCAGTTCCGGGTATACGCAAGTGAAACATTGGCTTATAATCTCCAAAATTTAAGAAGTAATTTACATAAACATAGACTCCCAATTTCTTAACAATTATTTATTACTTAATCTTTACTAAATTATTTATAACCCCAAAATCTCATGATTGTTCTTCTTCGGACACAAAAGATTTTGTTACCTCAAGAATCAAACGAAACTGATGAACTTGGTCTCTTCCGGGAAGAGCGGTCTGCCAGTCATCAGTTCCAAGAATACACAGCCCACAGACCACATATCTATAGCTGTGGTATATGCAGAAGAGTTCAACAGAAGCTCTGGTGCACGGTACCATCTTGTGGTAACGTACTCAGTCATTGCATGAGTCTCTGAAGCCGCACGTGCAAGCCCGAAATCACAGATCTTTAACTCACAGTTCACACTCACAAGGAGATTGCTCGGTTTTAAATCTCTATGTAACACATTGGCCGAATGAATGTACTTTAATCCGCGAAGGATTTGATACAAGAAATACTGCAAAAAAAGGAAAACGAACATGTTCAAACTCTCAAACAAATGATTAAAGCTTAACAAAAAAAAAAGGAATTCAAAGTCAAACCTGGTAATGATCTTTGGTTAGTTTCTCACCGGATGTTATGACTTTATGAAGGTCACTGTCCATCATTTCGTAAGCAATGTAAACATCTTCAAAAGCATCTCTCTGAGGAGGCACTATTATGTCTTTGATTTGAATAATCTGTGGTAAATGGTACTACTTAAATATTAGCTTTGAATGATTTTTTTTGGAACATATATATGTAAAAAGTAAGAGAAGAGTGATGAAATGAAACGGACGTTTTCATGTTCTAAGTGACGAAGAAGCTTGATTTCACGGAGAGTTCTCTTTGCCTGGATTGGGTTTTCACATGCATGCATGATTTTCTTTATTGCTACTGTCTCATTGGTCTCTGAGTTCACAGCCGAACTGTTAAAATAGTAAATACAAACAATTTAATGTATCAATGATATTCAGAGCAACCAAAAAAAACAAAAGTTCACTAATGGTATTTCCCTTTTTTAAAAAATATGAATCAAAATTCAGATTTTACAACTTTTAAGAAAGACTTAGGTAAAGGAAGAAACCTTATCAGTCCTTATACAAAGTAGTGGTTAAGGGATAGCTTTTTCAGGATTGAATATCACTACTAGAACATTTACAGACAGAAATATTATTTTCAAAAAACGAATGTTGAAAGGTAATTACCAAACGAGGCCACAACCACCTCTGCCAAGAGTCATGATCGGTGGCTTATACTTTGCGGGGACTTCGAAGATATTGCCAGATATGTTGTATTGTACATACTCATCATCGTTAGGTATTGGTTCCATGACTCCTCAAATTCTTTTTTTTTTGGGTAAACAACTCCTCAAATTCTTACTCGTCAGCTTTGCTTCTCTTGCAAAAAAATATTGAGTTAAAAGAAATGGTATTTGTTTTTGTTTTGCTTGGATTAATAGCCTGAGAAAAGGGGGTATATATAATGACAGTGCAAGTATGAATGTCTAAATTTTTTAACTCATTAGGACCCCAATATATGGGTCGTGGTAAATTTTAGTTTTAAGTTTTTCTTTTTTTCATTTGTGGAAATGAAGCTGCAAATTCACTTTTGTTTATAAAGTGTTTTTTTTTTAACTTTAGTTTGTATTTAGAGGGGATTTTACAGTAGGTTAATTATTGATATTATTACGCGACTGATGAATAAATTTACTAAAGTGTTTACAAATGTGAGTTGTAGAACATTAATATATATTTTAGGTAAGCTTTTCATTCACAGAAATGAAATTATCAAAAAAATTTAACCATAATTGTTAATTTACTTACTGCTATAATCGAGTGAATAATATGAAATTTCTAAATAATCTTATTTTAATATTTTAGATTATTAATAGTGATTGGCTATTTCTAAAATAATCACCACACAATAATATGTTTGTAGAACGATTAAAAAACTTTAAAATAACATTTTTAGAACATTTTATAAAATATCATTAACATATTTTACAAAATTTTACAAATTAATCATATATTAATGTGTATTTTAATATTTAGTTTCTTAATTTCAGTTTAATTATTTATTTTAAGTTACAAATTATGCTTACTATTTTTTAGTTATAACTTAGTTATCAAAAATATTACAGAAAACAATAAAGTAGTTGTTAAAATCCTCAGCTGACATATATTTCTTTTGGGGTTGGTAGTATTTTGTAATACATACAAATTATATCTTTTTGAAATTATAGAATGAATTAAAAAATGGTAAGAAAAATTTGGCTAGATCCCTTTTATTTCATTCCAATTTTATTTGTTTATGCAACTTATTAAAATTTTCATTTCCTTTTGTTGTATTTTTGGAACAAATTTAAAATTTAGTTCTATGTACTTTAAAAGAAATGTAATCTTCCTTTTTAAAACATATAAATATATGGTATTATTTTATGTACAGTAGGATTACTCTATAATACTCTGAATAATGTATCTTTATCATCAATACATAGAATCTAAATAAAGTTGCAAGTCCATTGGATGCTAAGGGTATGATTGGCAGAGCATTAGCATAAGCATAATGCTCGTCATTATCTAATCAACATTTATCACAAAAACATTTACAAGAGCATTTACAAGATGCTAATGCTCTCCAAATGTTCTTTACTCAATGCACTCATATGAAGCTTTTGGTAGAGCATTTGCAGTTAGAATATATAAAAATTTTAAAATAATTATATATAATTAATATATTTTATTTAATAATATAAAAAATTATGTTCATAATAAAAAAATAAATTTAAATTTTTAAAAATAAAAGTTGTGATTAATTATTTTAAATTTTTAAAAAGAACAATGTTTCACATTTGAAATATAATATAACTTATATAATTACACATATCATTCATTATTTTTAATAAATAAAATAAAATAATATATATCTATATATTATATATTAGAAATTAAACATATCTACATTATTTATAAAAAATAAATTATATGTCATATATTAATTTTTCTGATAATATTATATGAATCATTTAGTGCTATACCAATAAATAAATAATGATAATTTATATATAAATTATATATAATTAGTTTATTTTATTTAATAATATCAAAATTATTTTTATATCCAAAAATAAATTTATATTTTAAAATAATATTTACATTTATTTTTTAAATAATAATATTTTATATTTAAAATTTAATTTAATTTTATAATTAAATAAGATTCATTATTTTTTAATAAAACATATATTATTAATATATATTATAATTTAATATATATTATTTTAAAATAAATATATTATATACTAACTTTTATGATAATTTTAAAATTGTATATCACATCACTGCACTCAATCACTTTACTAAAAATTTAATGAGATCACATAGCCTGCGACGCTTTTCATGAGATATCGCTAATCGCTTCTTCATCTCATTGTACCAAATGAGGCCTAAATCAAGTAGTTTAAATATGTATATACTCATTTTTCATTTACAGAAAAGAATATTCTGATAAGTTTTTTTTTTTGAGAAAATATTATTCTGATAAGTTTCCTACAATATATAGTTATTTCCAGGTTTTCTATACTTTCTGGGGTAATGATATGATTACAGATTATGTAAAAGCATGGCAAAACAAAAACGAATCTAACTACTGAAGAAAAGAAAATTACAGCCACAAAAATCTTAAATAGTTAACTTTTTATATATCCTAACAAATATGCAAAATTACAATAACAGTTAATAACAAAAAAGGCAGTCCAGCTATCCAATGATCAATACACTCCCTTCACCAGGTATGCCTTATTTGCTTAACAAAGATTTGTCATTTGTTTTTTTCTGGTTTCCAAAAAATCGCTAAACGGTAATTAAGCATTTTATAAAAAATATTGTTAATGCGGGTGTCTAGATTAATTTTTTGAACACATAGATCAATTTTTTTTTTAAATCGTTCTTAAAAAATTGTTTTGTTTAAGTCTAATTTGCCTTCTATATTAGACGCGTATGCACCTGCTAGCCGGTGCCTATGAGCCGTGTAGATATTTAGAACACTTTTTCTACCTAATTACTACGTCTGTTTGACAACTAGTAGATGCATTAGTGAAAT
This sequence comes from Brassica carinata, assembly GCA_016771965.1. NCBI lineage: Eukaryota > Viridiplantae > Streptophyta > Magnoliopsida > Brassicales > Brassicaceae > Brassica > Brassica carinata. The sequence goes on from CM028688.1 coordinate 8,068,798, forward strand.
AGAGACATTTACAATATAGTTAGCTACCACAATTATCTTGCATTTCAGTAAAAGTTAAATAAACTCTGTAGTAAAACATAGTTTCACCGGTTGTCAAAGAAAGAAAAAAAACATAGTTTCACCATTAAAAGTTATTATATTTATCTAGTCCAATAGGTTAGTTAACCTATCTTGATGTCGACGGAAACTCCATAAGTATATATAGGGATGCTCCTACAGAGATTTCTCTTCCGCTGTCACGATTATGAACATTAACGGTTCCAAGAGACCAACAAAGTATTTCTTGGCAGTTACAATGAACAATAAAGTAAAGTTACAATGTACCATTATAAAATAAATGTTGGAGCCTTTAGGCTTCTGAGACATCAACGTTGTTCAAAGCTTCTTCTGTTGATGATGATGATGATGATGATGATGATGATGCATCTTGGAGACCTTCGGAAGTTTCATCAGACGGCTGAGATTCATGCTTAGCAGCAGCCTGTAAAACCCGGCTTCGAACATCTGAGGAAGAAGGTGAAGTTGGGAGGCCAACACCATTTGTCTCAAGTTTCCCTGCAGCCCATGAGAAAGCCTGAGCTCCAAGTTTCACCGGTGTAAACAATTGCCTTTAATAAGAAGAAACAACTTTTGTCAAGACGACTATACATAGGTTTTTTCTGAGGTTTTGTTATGAACAATGGTGGCCTTTTTTTTAATACCTGACGTCTCGTTTGAAGTCTTCCGAGTCATCATAGGAAGAAAGTCGTTGGTATATAGTCTGCATAATGTCCAAGACTTGAGAAACAAAGCCAAGAAACGTAAAGTTACAAGTCAGTAAGTGGGAGTAAGAAGTTACCAAACCAAGGCCAATGACAGCTATGAGTTGCAGTGTTTTCTCCCACTCTGCGAGAGACATAACAGTTCATGTTACTGCAATGTTGAAAGCGAGAAGAAGAGATTCTACAAGAGAATTAAAACGCACCAAACAAAGCATATGATCCTGCCAAAACCCCCTGCGTAGCTCGCATTGTGTTAGTAAGTTGGGGGGTTAATATTATTACAGAAACAGAAACATTAGAACTAGAAACATACCACACCAACTCCAACTACTTGCAATGGAGAAGGGTTTATTTCCTCAAGGATCGCCTCAGCTTCCTGAAAACCAATCAGGAATCATGATGTGCTTAACTTTTTCCATGAAAAGATTAGAGATACCTCGTTGAGGATGGTAAGTGTTGTCTCAGGTTTTGGCTCTTTCACACGAAGACCTTCTTTAACCCATGATCTAAACCCACCTTGCACCAAGTATGGCCTCTGTCACATTATAAACAAACAAAGAAGAGCTTATTCAGAAGGGAACTATAGTACTAAAAGTGAGTTAGACAAGGATTACTTGCCTTAACCCCAACTTTTCTCAAGGCTCTTGCAATGCCCTTAGAGCGAGTTCCATCAGCATCCATAACGATGACCTTGGACCTGTCCTATAAGTAGTATAGTAAGCAAAGTTTACGAGGTGTCAGCATACTTTTTAGAAAACAGAAACTCCACCAATAAGTTACGAAAGAGTCATGAATGTAGTGGCATACCTGAACTGCTTTCAAATTCTTGATGATAACTGCCGTCAAGGCATCTTCAACTTCTCTTCTACCTCTCAATAGCCGTTTAACATCGCCGTCAACCTCAAAACATGAATGAAGAACAGGAACCATTAAAACTGTGAAAAAATTTAAGTCTTTCATTGAGTTTTTGTAGCAGTGATTGCTGAAACTAACCTCAGGCAGTGTCACACTAGAATATCGGAAACGAGCTCCTCTCCGCAGATCAGGGATTCCATCTTTCTCTCTCAAGGCCTTCAAAAGACGGTAGCAAGATGAGTTTAATTATTTCAACTCAACATGAACATTATGTGAACATGGAAGACGTTGGAAGCTGAAGAGCGTCTTACCTCAGGTCTGACATCAACGAGCACTGGCTTTTCTCCAGATGTTAAAAGCTCAAGAGTTGACTTTGGAGACAAATCTCCAGCATATCCACCATATGTCCAAACCCGGTATAGAACCCTGCAAGTATCTGGTGGAGAATATAAAATTTTCTATACAACACTCTTCTTCTCTTAATAAAGGCAAGTACAATATCCATTCAGGGTGAGAAAAGCCGTGTACCAAAAGGTTCCTGTGGACCCTACGATGAGGACAAGGTGAATGATTGGATCATCTGGATTCAAGCCGAAGTTTCTCTCCAAACCTCCAATGGCAGCATATACCTGTTCGTCATGATGCTGTTAGAATCAAAAATTGAGTTTGTTTTAAGAAAGAAAAAAAAAAGACAAAGCACCTGCTCCAAGACAGCTCCTAGGGGCCTCAACACTTTTAGAGCAACATCTTCGGATGAGTCAATGGCACTCTTAACATCTGGAGGAAGTAACTCTTTTGCTGATCCATAAGAGTACACAGCAAAGGAAACTCCATTTGCTACAGACCTCTCTGCAATACTAATTGATTGCCTCAATAAATCAATGGCTACAGAAGCTGCTCCGTTTGAAGCTTCCTTCAAGCCACCGGAGAAGCTAGAGAACTTGTCTCCAGCTACATCTCCTGTTTGGTCTAGCGTAGAAAACACAGTTTTAAATGCATTATCTACAGCTTCAGAAGCATTCTTTGTAATGGATGTCACGGACGAGGAGAAGGAGTCCAAAGTGTTCTTTACAGCGTTTTCTCCTTGGTTTAGTGAAGAGCTGAAGGAGTCCTTGACCCCGGAAGAGAAGTCATCAAAGTTACCTTTCACATCGGGAAGCGACTCTTGATTGAGATCTGTAGGATCGGGCAGAGATACAGAACTATCCGGAGATATATCAACAAATGATCCTGTTCCCGGTTCAGCCGAGACTATAAGGCTGCTGGTGCTTTCGGTTAAAGTCTCAGCAGCAGGGTTCTCAACGGGAGGAACATCTGCTACAACAGCTTCAACAGGTGAAACATCTGCTACAATAGCTTCAAGAGGGGAACCATCTGTTACGACAGCTTCAACAGGTGAAACATCTGATACAACAGGTGAAACATCTGCTACAACAGGTGAAACATCTGCTACAACAGGTGAAACATCTTCTGTGCTTTCTACATATGTTAGTCCCCCGTTTCTTACATCTCTCATGTCGTAAACCATGTAGTTTATTCTGTCCAACTCATTCTCATACAAGTTTCTGAACGTGGATGCTGCTTTCTCTGTGTTTTCGATAGTAGCGGTGAAGAATCTCCCAGTGGCTTGAGTTAAGCAACTCTTCTGCAAGTTTTGTGTTCCATTAGAAAGGCCAAAGAAGGCAGTATCACCAGAGCTGCATCTGTGAATAGACTCTTTCCTTAAGGAAGAACAGCCTCGCCAATTTCCATGATACAAAAACTGCAGGAACAATCCTTTATGAGGAATCTAATATTTTTGTCTTAACACATACATATATATATATATATAAAACAATGCATATCCACTACAACAACTGTCCTAGTAAACCACATAACCCAAAGAGTTCAAAGAACAAAACTTTAATACAATTAGATTATCTGTGCTTCATTTCGATAAAGGAAAAAAAAAAAAGCTCACCTGAGATTTATAATGGCAGCTTGCGGCCGAGCATAGGGGAAACATTTTTGGTCAGTTCTGGATTCTTATTGCAATCTCATAGCTTTCACAACATACCGGAAAAAGTAACAACAAACTGATCTCAGGGGTAAAAACGACAATACAGTAAATTTGATCCAGAACAGAGAAACAGAACACATACCAAGAAGAAGAGACAGTCAAAAAGACTTGAACAACAGCAGAGTTTACAATAAAGGATTTGGTCTGAAACCTGCAATGAAAATACCCATTATCCAGTCTGATCATGTTGGAAACCTCAAATAAATAAGAACTCGCGATTAAGATAAACAGAGGAAGATCAAGAGAGGGAGAGAGATCATTTCAAATGCAGTATCTTTTTACCTATCTGGTATTCAAGGTCGACGATGAAGGTTCATGAGAATTGAGAAGAGTGGAGTGAGTTTGATGAAGGCGCGTGGATTCGAAAGAGATCTCTATCGCAATTTGGATTGGGTGGAGGAAGATAAGTGAAATAGAATCGTGTGGCTTGTCAAAGCCTCTGATCGCTAATTGTTTTTGTCTTTTTTAAGGGAATGGGTCAACTCAGTACATTTCAAAACTAATGTGGCTAATGTCAAAGTTTTCAATAACTTAATACTCTTTTCATTAAATAAATTACAAATTGGACACGTGTCAAGCTAGTATTGTTTTAATTCCCTGGGGTTAGTCATAGCGGATCCGTGTATCTCTTCTCTTGTTCTTCGTCTTCGTGAATTTTTTTGCATCTGATCATCTCTGCAACTTCATGCTTCCTTGCAAAGGTGAGTGAGATCCTTCTCGTATAATTAATCATTCGATTCCATTTCTATGGTTTCTCGAGATATCGAATCGTCGATTTCCGTCACTATTTTTAAAGTCTCAGATTTCTAGTACTCAGATTTTTGCTTTAATAAGAAATAAAAACCACGACTTTGTGGGAATAGTTTGAGCCTTTCTCTCAGTGATCTTGTATAACTTTTGTAGGAAGATGATCTTTCACTTTTGGATTCTATTTGGCGTTTTAAGTATAATTAAACTAATTATTGCTGCATTTTGGGTTTCTCAAGATTGTTAACATCTTGACCCGTGAAGCTGTCAAGAGAGAACCATCTCCGCTTGTTCCTGAGCTCAGATGGATCTGCATCCACCAGGTGAGTCATGTTTCTCTGTGTTTATTATCGAAAGATGGAATCCTTTTTTGTTTTTCTCGCTAATGTCTTGCCTTCATTGCAGTGAGTGGTCAAAAGACATCTATAGTTGTTGTCACCCTAGACTCCGGTGAAGTCTATGTCATCTCCAGTAGGACTGACACTCACGTTATCTGCATCGATCCCACCACTGGTGTCCTGCGCTACAATGGGAAGCCTGGTCTTGACATTTTCAAGTCCGAGCGTGAAGCTGTAGATTACATCACTAATGGATCAAGAGGAGGAGGTTATAGAAGCTTGGTTTACGGCAGGGCGATTCTCGGTTACGCTGTGTTGGGGAGCTTTGGGATGCTTCTCGTTGCCACCAAGCTGAATCCGAGTATTCCTGATTTGCCTGGTGGAGGGTGTGTGTACACGGTGGTTGAGAGTCAGTGGGTTAAGATACCGCTTTACAATCCACAGCCTCAAGGGAAAGGCGAGATCAAGAATATTCAGGAGTTGGCAGAGCTTGACATCGATGGGAAGCACTACTTCTGTGATACTAGAGACATCACTAGGCCCTTCCCGAGCCGTATGCCAGTGCAAAACCCTGATGATGAATTCGTTTGGAATAGATGGTTGTCTGTGCCGTTTAAGAATATTGGGCTGTCTGAACACTGTATCATTCTTCTGCAGGTTCGTCCTTAATTCTCAAAACCTATCAGATTTTGGTTTCTATGTGAATTCTCAAAAGCATTTGAATTCGTACTCCAATATGATGTGACATCGCATCTTGTCTTCTTATTCAACTGTAGGGGTTTGCAGAATATAGAACTTTTGGGAGCTCAGGTCAGTTAGAAGGGATTGTTGCTCTAATGGCCCGTCGTAGCAGGCTTCATCCAGGGACTCGTTACTTAGCTAGAGGCATAAACTCATGTTCTGGCACAGGTGAGAGGCTCCCCAAATCCCTCTTTTCTTTGTTCGTCGTTAACAATTCTTTTAGTTTTCAGTCTTTTTGATTGGGATATGTGTCTACAAAACTCTGGGTATTTGTATGCCCTCTTACTTATGGCACTGTCAAAAGCAATGGCTCTGGTTTTGACTAGGGCCTAATTTTATTAGTATATGTGTAGTGCAGGTAACGAAGTTGAGTGTGAGCAGCTTGTATGGACACCTAAAAGGCATGGTCAGAGCGTTGCTTTTAGCTCATACATTTGGCGACGTGGCACTATACCAATATGGTGGGGTGCAGAACTGAAGATGACCGCAGCAGAAGCAGAAATTTATGTGGCAGATAGGGATCCTTATAAAGGAAGCACAGAGTATTACCAAAGGTTAAGCAAGCGATATGATACTAGGAGTCTAGATGCACCAATTGGGGAGAAGAAAAAGGCTTTTGTTCCTATTGTGTGCATTAACTTGTTAAGAAATGGAGAAGGGAAATCAGAATCTATCTTAGTTCAACATTTTGAAGAATCGATGAACTTCATCAAATCCAGTGGAAAGCTTCCTTATACTCGTGTTCACTTAATAAATTATGATTGGCATGCAAGTGTGAAATTAAAAGGGGAACAGCAAACAATTGAAGGATTATGGATGTATCTAAAATCTCCAACTATGGCAATAGGGATCTCTGAAGGTGACTATTTGCCTTCACGACAAAGACTGAAAGATTGCAGAGGTGAGGTGATCTGTGTTGATGACGTTGAAGGTGCCTTCTGTTTGAGATCGCATCAAAATGGGGTGATACGCTTCAACTGCGCTGACTCATTGGATCGAACAAATGCCGCTAGTTTCTTCGGTGGTCTTCAAGTGTTTGTAGAGCAATGTAGAAGGCTGGGAATATCACTTGATACTGATATTGGATATGGTTACAATTCTGTTAGTAGCCATGGCGGATATAATGCTCCTCTTCCACCTGGATGGGAAAAAAGAGCTGATGCAGTCACTGGAAAAGCGTATTATATAGATCACAATACTAAGACAACAACATGGAGTCATCCATGTCCTGATAAACCATGGAAGAGATTTGACATGAGGTTTGAGGAGTTTAAGAGATCAACTATCTTATCCCCAGTGTCTGAGCTCGCAGATCTTTTTCTGCAACAAGGTGATATCCATGCAACTCTCTATACTGGATCAAAAGCTATGCACAGCCAAGTTCTCAATATCTTCAGTGAAGAATCAGGAGCGTTTAAACAGTTTTCTGCAGCACAGAAGAACATGAAAATTACCCTACAAAGAAGATATAAAAATGCAATGGTTGATAGTTCACGGCAAAAGCAGCTGGAGATGTTTCTGGGAATGAGACTTTTCAAGCACCTTCCATCAATTCCTGTACAGCCTTTACATGTAAGCAAACTAGCACCATTACAGTCCTCTTATTTCCATCTTACAGTCACCTTTTTCTTGTGAAAGTATAATTCACATTTTTTTGCTTTATGGTGGAGATATATGATTCCTAAGAATGTATTCTTTGTTGATATGTAGAGTTTAAATTTTTTGTTGCTTTCTGGATTCTCAGTCTATTGCTCATTGAAGCTATTTTCATGTCAGGTACTTTCTCGACCAGGTGGATTCTTTCTGAAACCTGTACCTAGCATGTCCGAAAGTTCCAGTGATGGGTCCAGTCTGCTGAGTATCAAGAGGAAGGACATAACTTGGGTACCTCCACTTGGATATAACATTACCTCTTAGTTCTCACTACTAGAAAACCTGAGCTAAAAATTACCCCTGCTTTTTGTACTCTGCAGTTATGTCCACAGGCTGCAGATGTTATGGAATTATTTATCTATCTCAGTGAGCCTTGCCATGTATGTCAACTTCAACTGACGATATCCCATGGTGCGGATGATTTGACATGTCCATCCACTGTGGACGTGAGAACTGGACGCCACATAGAGGATCTTAAATTAGTTGTTGAGGTTGGCTCTCCTTTAGGTCTTGTCCCATCTCTTTTATTGGTTAGAGGAGATCATGTAGACGTACATGCAAGTTAGTTCAACTAGATAACCAATTGCCTGTATTTATGTTGTGCACAGGGCGCTTCGATTCCTCGGTGTGCAAATGGTACAAATCTTCTGATACCCTTACCAGGACCAATTAGTTCTGAGGACATGGCTGTAACCGGAGCTGGTGCGCGTCTTTATGAAAAAGATACGTCCAGTCTTTCACTGCTGTATGATTTTGAAGAGCTAGAAGGACAATTGGATTTCCTGACCCGTGTAGTTTCTGTTACATTTTATCCAGCTGGTTCTGTTAGAATCCCTATGACTCTGGGTCAGGTACTAACTACTTTCCAGGCTGAAATTGATGATTTATCTATTAGCTTAATCATTCTCTGAACTAGTTTATGTTAATGATTAGCCATCATCAAAAGAAAAAAAAAAACAATGTGTCTGCATTGTGTTTGTGCTGCAGATAGAAGTCCTCGGGATTTCTCTTCCATGGAAAGGAATGTTGACTTGCGAACGTCCTGGAGGGAGACTGGCTGAAATTGCAAAGAAAACAAAAGATGAAATTCCTTTTTCATCTTGTTCTGACTCGAACCCGTTTGCTGCAAAATCTTTACAGACTGAAAATGTGTCTAAACCAGTACAACAGAAAGATCCTTTTCCAAGTAATCTGCTTGACCTTTTAACAGGAGAGGTTTCTTCATCGGATCCCTTCCCAGAACCAGCGGTGGAATGTATTGCAAGTGGAGGCAATGACATGCTTGATTTCTTAGACCAAGCAGTTGTTGAATATAGTGGCTCTGAAACAATACCACAAGAAAAAAGTCCAAGAGAAAGTGGTTCTCATCTGTACTTAAATTGTCTAAAGTCCGTTGTGGATCCAAAAATGGTATGCTACTTCATCCTTATTAACTTAGAGGGGAAATGGTATCTGGAGGTGCAAGTACCTCTTGTCACAAACTATTTCTCATCATTGATTCTTTTCTTGATTTAGTCTTTCTTCTCACATGTTATATTTCTTCTTAAAGTACCATTTAAAAGGTTAAACTTAGTTCCTGCATGTCTGATACAACACAGGGAAAGAAGCTTGAGTTTGTAGAAGCTATGAAGCTTGAAATTGAACGTCTACGTCTAAATCTTTCTGCAGCAGAAAGAGATAGGGCACTGTTATCAATTGGAATTGATCCTGCTACCATCAATCCAAACTCTTCGCACGACGAGTTATATATTGCAAGATTGTGCAGAATAGCAAATGCACTTGCAGTTCTGGGTCAGGCTTCTCTTGAAGATAAAATTCTAGCTTCTATTGGTCTAGGGAAGCTGGAAAATAATGCGATAGATTTCTGGAACATTACCGGGTTTGGTGAGGGTTGTGATGGTGGAATGTGTCAAGTCCGAGCCGAGGTTAATAAAAGTTCAGTTGGATCTTCTACCAAGAGCCTAGGAGGAGAGTCGGGGTCAGTGTTCTTGTGTTTCCAGTGTATGAAAAAAGCTTGCAAGAATTGTTGTGCTGGAAAAGGAGCTCTTCTGCTTTCAAAATCATACTCCAGGGACACTGCGAATGGAGGTGGAAGTCTTGCCGATGTCTCTGCTACTTCAATAGGTTCAGATCATTACATGTGTAAAAAATGCTGCAGCTCGATAGTACTTGAAGCCTTGATTGTAGATTATGTTAGGGTCTTGGTCAGCTTGCGAAGAAGTGGTCGTGTTGATAATGCTGGTAGGGAAGCTCTGAATGAAGTATTTGGTTCTAACATTACAAATCATCTTGCTGTCAGAGGCCAACTTTCTCCTAATCAAGAAGACGTTAATTTCCTTCGTCAAATTTTGGGTCAAGAGGAATCACTTGCTGAGTTCCCATATGCAAGCTTCTTACATAAGGTAATCTATTTCTTTCTTACACAAGACCTGTGCCTGAACTTCTTTCTTACACTAGCTTGTTTCCCCTTGTTGGTCAATTCCCGAATCTCTTCATGTGTCGTACTTTACCTAATCCTCCTTTCTCTCATGTGGATGTTTGCATAATGCAATGTAGGTCGAAACTGGGACTGATTCAGCACCATTTTTATCATTGCTAACCCCACTGAACCATGCTTCAAGCAACTCCTACTGGAAAGCTCCTCCGTCTTCAAACTCTGTTGAAGCTGTCATTATTCTCAATAGCCTTTCAGATGTCAACAGTGTGATTCTGCTAGTTAGTCCATGTGGTTACTCTGATGCTGATGCTCCTACCGTAAGTTGACTCTTCTATCTTCAGTTGAATTCTTGTTGTCTCATGCCATTACTTAAGTGACAATGCTGCCACAGTAATCACTCATAGCAACATTTTATATCACTTCGTTGCAGGTACAAATTTGGGCGAGCAACGACATTAATAGGGAAGCACGAACATTGATGGGAAAGTGGGATGTACAGTCCTTTGTTAGATCTTCGCCTGAGCTTTACGGTCCAGAAAAGTCTGGTAAAACACCTAGGCATATAAAATTTGCTTTCAAGAAGCCTATTCGTTGCCGGATTATATGGGTAACATTGCGTCTTCCTGGGGTTGGATCTAGCTCTGTTAGTTTGGACAGAAACATTAATCTCCTGTCTTTGGATGAGAACCCTTTTGCTACAATCCCTCGGCGTGCCTCTTTTGGAGCAACCATCGAGAGTGAACCTTGTCTTCATGCAAAACGCATCTTGGTCAACGGAAACACCGTGAGGGACAAAACGCTCGCATCATTACAAAGTGTTGATAGCATGAGCGTAAGAAATTGGCTGGACAGTCCCCCACGTTTGAATAGATTCCTGGTTAGTGCTGATTCTTTCGCCTTTTTTTTCTATGGCATTTCCATTGTCACTGATCTTTATATCTTTGTCTTTCAGATACCACTTGAGGCTGAGAGACCGATGAACAATGATTTAGTCCTGGAACTTTATCTGCAACCTGGTTCACCTTTAGCTGCTGGATTTCGTTTAGATTCTTTTAACGCCATAAAGCCTCGTGTTACCCACTCCCCTTCTTCAGATGTAGTTGACATTTGGGACCCAACGAGTATCATAATGGAAGATAGGCACGTCTCTCCAGCCGTCTTGTATATACAAGTATCTGTTCTTCAGGTATCTATCTCTCCCCTCTCCAGCCGTTTGTTAACTCATCAAATAACGTTATATCTCTCTCTCTAGCCGTCTTTAAGTCCTTGACTAAATTTTATCATCTGGGTTTGAAAATGTATCTGCAGGACCAGTACAAAATGGTATCACTTGCGGAATACAGATTGCCTGAGGCGAGAGTTGGAACGCAGATGTATTTCGACTTCCCAAAGCAAGTTCAAGCACGGAGAATATCCTTTAAGCTGCTTGGAGATGTTGCAGCTTTCGTAGATGATCCGGCAGAGACTGATGATTTGGGTGGTAGGGCTTCTCCTTTTGCTGCAGGGTTGTCTTTAGCAAACAGGATCAAGTTATATTATTATGCTGATCCTTATGAAGTAGGCAAATGGGCTAGCCTTTCTTCCGTTTGATCTTGCTCTTTTCATTGGATGTCCACACACTTTTTTGGCATGAGATTTTGTTTTTCTTTTTTTGTTACGTTCCCTAGCTTGTTGTGTTTTTGTATGCTCTTGTTTGGTGTTGCAAGTGGTAAATGTTGTTGATTGTATTTGCCCCAAAAGGCTAAAAGAAAACTGCTATAAAACTGGAGTGATTTCGATGTTGTCCACGTTGTGTAGCTATAATCCATCAAAATTTCTCTTAAGCTCATCTAAATTTCACACTAGAATACATTTTTTATGACAAAAAAAAAAAACAAAAGTACACATAAATAATTGCATGTATTTTTTTCTTCCTAATTAACCATCTCGTTTTCAATATAGTTTTCTGATGTAATACTTGCATGTATTTTTGTCAACTTATATTTCACATATTATTGTTAGTGTTTGTCTTCTCTTTGTGTTTTATCAAATTTTACAATAACATCTTCATTTATTTCTTGTCAAGAACGAATTATTAAATTCATTATGGTGTTATGTTTAGAGATATATTCTGTAGAACACTGAAGGTGAGTTTCATTGGGCCATGGCTATTATCCATCATCGACGGGGTGGTTTCAAACAAAAAGAATATTTCGGGGTTTATTTTCACATTAGTCTTAAATACAGGAGTCTTTCCATTAATTACAAAATATCGCCGGTGACTTTACCATTCTCTCTTTCTCTCTCGGGCGATTGCAAACGGTGGAGCTCGTCCGTTACGTAATCTCCGAGATCCTTAAATATATATATTTTTTTTCTGAATTCTTCTACTCAGTATAGGTAACTTCGAGAACTTTGTATTGGATCACAACTCTGTTCTACTCGTCGCTTTAGTCTTAACGATGATCTGACGCTGTTTTTCTAATGATCACATGGTTTAAGATTTCCATGGATTTAACTCTTATGTGAGACAGGATATAAGTCACAAGTCTTTCATCATTATCTAATTCTTATGTTAATTCTCCTTTTTCATAGTCGGTTTCATCGGTTATATATTGTAAGCCTCATGGCAACGTTTTAGAACACAATTCAATAAACTAATTTTCCAAACTATTACTTCTCTGTCAAGTTACTTTGCTAAGTTCATACAAGAAAGCTTCGCATTACCAACTTAGTCTTTCGAATTGATCCTTCTAATCTTCGTGATCATCTCCTACGTCTGTGTTTACCTGTTCTTCGAATCATCCACAGTAGGATTTCTAGTTTGGGATCTATCTAATAAAATTTCCCGTCTCATCTTAAGATCTGCGAATCTACAAAGCTCACAGCTTTACATATACTGATTCAGCTAAGATGGATATTGTCAGAAGCGAGAACGAGCCAATGGAATGGTCCACCGTCCCTTACAACCCTCCTCAAGGACCTGTCTCCAACGGCAAGCAGCAACGGACTTCAAGCTTAGAAGCGCCTATTATGCTACGAAGCGGACATCAGAGTGCTATCTACACCATGAAGTTCAACCCTTCCGGAACCGTGATCGCCTCTGGTTCCCACGACAGAGAGATCTTCCTCTGGAGAGTCCACGGAGACTGCAAAAACTTCATGGTTCTGAAAGGTCACAAGAACGCGATCCTCGACCTTCACTGGACCGGTGACGGGTCCCAGATCGTATCAGCCAGTCCCGACAAAACCGTTAGAGCTTGGGACGTCGAGACGGGGAGACAAGTCAAGAATATGGCTGAGCATTCTTCCTTTGTGAACTCTTGCTGTCCTACGCGTCGTGGGTTGCCTCTTGTAGTGAGTGGGTCTGATGATGGGACCGCGAAGCTCTGGGACATGCGCCAGAGAGGAGCTGTGCAGACGTTTCCTGATAAGTACCAGATCACGGCCGTGAGCTTCTCGGATGGTGCTGATAAGATATTCACCGGGGGTGTGGATAACGATGTGAAAGTGTGGGACTTGAGGAAAGGGGAAACGATTATGACGCTTGAAGGGCATCGAGATACGATAACGGGTATGAGCTTGAGTCCAGACGGGTCTTACCTTCTTACGAATGCCATGGACTGTAAGCTATGTGTGTGGGACATGCGTCCTTACGCTCCGCAGAACCGGTGTGTGAAGATCTTTGAAGGGCATCAGCATAACTTTGAGAAGAATTTGTTGAAATGTGCGTGGTCACCTGATGGTAGTAAAGTTACGGCGGGTAGTGCGGATCGAATGGTTCATATATGGGACACGACGTCTAGGAGGATTCTGTATAAGCTCCCGGGTCATAATGGATCTGTTAATGAGTCTGTGTTCCATCCTCATGAACCAATCATTGGTTCTTGCAGTAGTGATAAACAGATTTATCTAGGTGAGATCTGAGAGTGGCCTATAGAGTGTAGAAAGCTTGTTGTCTGGAGTATTTTGTCGCTTGGATTAAGATGAGAGGATGAATCTTTGTAACGTTGACAACAACTCCCTTTGCACAGTTTTTGGCAAACACATCTATGTGAATTCAGTGAGTACGTCTATGTTTCTAGAGATTCATTACCTTTGTTTAGTAGTTAATAGCAATAGAAATATCCAGAGCTGTTTTGGTTTGTTTACGAAGGCCCTTTTTGAATCGGTTACAGGACTTTTTGGCCTATTCTTCTATGTATTTTTCTTACTGTTGGGATTATTTATTTTTAATGAGTGTAAAATGCATTCAATCAATATCAAAGATTACAGAATACAAAACCTAACTTTCTTGAAATTCATGTGGCAAACAAAATAACCAATACATGAGATTATATCCTCATGGTTTTTTCCTCCCAAGGCATGTATTGAGAGGATTATGTTGTTGGGTTTAGTGTCTGCCAGAAAGATTCCCTTTTCTATATATGATAATATTCATAATCTCCCTCACCAACTCTACCTAAACCTCTGACCACCTACTGTAAATCATAAAAGGTGTTCTTAAGTTATTTATCTAAACATATACCACAATGTGCAAATCATGAACTGTAGGTTTTATTACTTTTGTTAAGTATCCAATAGTTTTTTTTTATCTGACCACTATAGGGCTTCATTAGACTGACTTGGACACTCTCTTGGCTCACCAAACCATTGGAGTTTTGACCAGTTTTGTTTAACTGTGATATAGTTATAAGATCATCAATGAAGGCGAAACCGTATCGACTATTCCATTTAATTGGAGAAGACGTATACAAAAATTATAAAATGCACCATTATGTATATATGAGCAAAGCAACTTACTATTGTGCAAATTTGTTTCTTCTACTGTTAGTTTTGTAGAGAATATTCGCTAAGCAATTCATGTTTATTAATTAGGTAAAATTCTGGAAAGTGTTATAAGTTCTATTTTTGACATCCGTCGATAGTGTATACGTATTTACTTATAAGTTTCATATTTCAAATTTTAATTGTTAGAACTAATATATTTTCTTGAATATATTTATAAATAGAAAATGAAACTCTACAACAGCTAGATCTAGAAGCTAAATTTGATAATCTTCTCATAGACGAAAAACCTAATTTATAATAATGAAAAAAAAAAACAAATTTTAACAATACCATGTAAACATCGCACTGTGTTCCAATAATTATAGGCCTTCAAAAGTGGCGGCAAAGCTGACAACATATTATATTTGATAAACAGAGACTTTATGAATTAGTAAAAGCTATAATAATTAATGAAGCAAGCACATGGCTAAATCTCACTGAATCTCTAATTATATTAATTGAAAAGCAGCCAATCAAGTTGTAGTGATTATTTTTAAACCAAGTAATTAATTATCAATTCATATAGTTTCACATATCTCCAAACTCATTAGTGGGTTTCTTAATTGAAGCATGGAACGTATTTAACAATAAATTATAAATTCTTCTGGTCAACAAAATATATTAGAAATATCTTTACTTCTTTTGGCATCCATTATATATCAATTATATAGATATGAACAGACAAGTATCCAATATACAACTGGTAGATACCCAACATGGCAACATGCAAAACTTTTAATTCCAAACCTTAGGCGATGATTAACCGGGATTTTTAATTAGGGTGAGGTTCTTAGGAGAATATAAGAAATTGTTTCTCAACTTTTAACTAAAAAATTAAGAGCGGTTCTTAAATATGGTTCTTAAGAGCATTAATATCGGTAGAGTCAAAAAGACTCTTAACCTTTTTCTTTTCTTTTTTATTTTAATTTTTAATTTTTAATTTTTAATTTTTAATTTTTAATTTTTAATTTTTAATTTTTAATTTTTAATTTTTAATTTTTAATTTTTAATTTTTAATTTTTAATTTTTAATTTTTAATTTTTAATTTTTAATTTTTAATTTTTAATTTTTAATTTTTATGTAATAGACATTCACATTAAATAATATACATATATATCAATTTTAATATCGTTTATATGTATCATTTAAAAATACATAAATGTGTTAATTTTGGAATTTGCATTGAAAAGGTATCGAGACCTTAATATTTAATTTTGAAATTTTCATCGAAAAATATCACATCAAAAATTCTGAGATCAATGGTTTAAATTTTTGTTACATAGAATATACAAATATTAATAAAACCATATGAGTAGGAAGTCTCAATAATAAATTTTATATTCAAATCTACTATATATTTATGCTAACATCATTGAAATTTAATTTATACCATATAAAATAAACAAAATGATTATTTTGATCTATTTACCATAAAAATATTGTAAATAAGCAAGCTGTATTATTTTGATTTATGTGATTACTCTAATCTCCTATATATTAATTGAGAAACAATTGATTATTCTAGCAAGTGTATGATTTTATTAATTAATATTTTTCAAAAATCTTACAAGAAATCGGTACAACAAAGATTTATTTATAAACTATTGAAATCATCTAACGAGACATAGAGTGTATCAAATTTGTTTTCCTAACCCTAACCCTCTTTCTATTCATCACAACACCAAAATGGAATATTTGGAAGTGTCGATTGACAATCTGAAATCATAATGTTTTTTTTAAGTTCAGTCCATTGTTTTCCTCAGATTGACATACAATAGTTTTTAGTGATTAACTAAATGGGTCAATGCATAGTAAAATATGTTTTAGTTTGAAAATTATTAGTACCCAAAATCAATATGAATCATCATCATTTTCGTTTAATTGGAGAAGACGTATACAAAAATTATAAAATGCACCATTATGTATATATGAGCAAAGCAACTTACTATTGTGCAAATTTGTTTCTTCTACTGTTAGTTTTGTAGAGAATATTCGCTAAGCAATTCATGTTTATTAATTAGGTAAAATTCTGGAAAGTGTTATAAGTTCTATTTTTGACATCCGTCGATAGTGTATACGTATTTACTTATAAGTTTCATATTTCAAATTTTAATTGTTAGAACTAATATATTTTCTTGAATATATTTATAAATAGAAAATGAAACTCTACAACAGCTAGATCTAGAAGCTAAATTTGATAATCTTCTCATAGACGAAAAACCTAATTTATAATAATGAAAAAAAAAAACAAATTTTAACAATACCATGTAAACATCGCACTGTGTTCCAATAATTATAGGCCTTCAAAAGTGGCGGCAAAGCTGACAACATATTATATTTGATAAACAGAGACTTTATGAATTAGTAAAAGCTATAATAATTAATGAAGCAAGCACATGGCTAAATCTCACTGAATCTCTAATTATATTAATTGAAAAGCAGCCAATCAAGTTGTAGTGATTATTTTTTAAACCAAGTAATTAATTATCAATTCATATAGTTTCACATATCTCCAAACTCATTAGTGGGTTTCTTAATTGAAGCATGGAACGTATTTAACAATAAATTATAAATTCTTCTGGTCAACAAAATATATTAGAAATATCTTTACTTCTTTTGGCATCCATTATATATCAATTATATAGATATGAACAGACAAGTATCCAATATACAACTGGTAGATACCCAACATGGCAACATGCAAAACTTTTAATTCCAAACCTTAGACGATGATTAACCCGGGATTTTTAATTAGGGTGAGGTTCTTAGGGTGAGGTTCTTAGGAGAATATAAGAAATTGTTTCTCAACTTTTAACTAAAAAAATTAAGAACTGGTTCTTAAATATGGTTCTTAAGAGCATTAATATCGGTAGAGTCAAAAAAAGACTCTTAACCTTTTTCTTTTCTTTTTTTATTTTAATTTTTAATTTTTAATCCGATTTTTTTAAAAAAAATTTGAAAATAAC
Source organism: Brassica carinata (assembly GCA_016771965.1). Taxonomy (NCBI): domain Eukaryota; kingdom Viridiplantae; phylum Streptophyta; class Magnoliopsida; order Brassicales; family Brassicaceae; genus Brassica; species Brassica carinata. The sequence continues at coordinate 8,086,164 of CM028688.1, forward strand.
CAATCATGGCCATCAGCGTGTCAAGGGGGGTCCAATGTACAAGAACTGTTTGTCTCTTGGAAGAAGAAATAAGAAAAGTTTTTTAAGAAAAAGTGGATCCCACCTGGGACCCACCACCTTTAAAACCTTCTTAGAACCACTGATATTAATGTTCTAAGAACCGGTTCTTAACTTTTTTAGTTAAAAGTTAAGAAACAGTTTCTTATATTTTTATAAGAATCTCACTCTAAGAACTCCGGATTAATCATGCTAATATCGTTAAAACTTAGTCTTAAAATCTAGCTATATCATCACATATAAAGTCGTCATTTAAAGAATATTATTCACTTCAACTTCACGTTGTAGTTCATCATGTATGTAGTAATATAAATATTTTATAGTTTTGTTTTCATTGTAACGAAAATGAGATTGCAACGAAGATGTAAACATTGTTATTAACCTTTCTAGACAATAGCCTCTTAACTTTTTGAGTTAACATCAGTGTTTTAAATTCGGACCGGCTAGCGAACCGGAAATATTTTGGGTTATGGGTCATTGTGGTTCGACCGGGTTTGATCTGGTTCGACCCAGGTTTGATTAGATTAAACTAAATTTAATAATATTTTAAATTTTCATATTTGGATCGTCTCAAATAAAATAGTTCAATAACTATAATGCTTAGAAAAATTAACAAATTATACGAACTTCACAAATCTAAGTTTTCAATTCTTAAAATCTTCGACACAAAAACAATACCTTGAGAAGTAAGTAATACCTTGTGAGTTGCTGTTTTGCAGAGACGTAAAAGACTCAAGAGAAAAAAGGAGACGACTTTACGTTATTAATCTGAAATTCTATTTTATTTTTTAAAAAGAAATTTTTAATTTTTTAATTAATAAACTTTTGGTTTATTTAAGAACGAGGATTTGATCGGTTCGTTGGGTCATTGGTTCCCGGATTTCTAACGGTTCAATATGGGTTTTCAACCGGTTTAACTGTAGTTGGGTTTGACATTAACCTAACCCGGATTTGTGTCCGGTTCGCGGTTGAACCTGGTCCGACTGTCGGTTCGGTCTGGGTTTAAAAACACTGGTTAACATTGTATATTCAGCTCGCCAAAACTTTACATCATTAATGATTAAAAGATCTCAGATACTTACAAAAATCAATTGTTTAGTCATCCTAAACGTTTAAGGTGGAGAAGGAAAACTAAATAGTAGTCAGATATTCGAAACCTGGTGTAGACACTTTGACCCAATGGACTTTACAGTCACGTATTTTATTCACGAGGTCGTGCCTTCTTGATGTTCTATTATATATAACACATATTATATTCTTCCTATGACACCGTCACACACAAACACAACCACATGTTATGCATGTACAGTATAAATATGCATGTGTTCAGATCCAAGTCTATTTATAAGTTATTAAAGCCTTGTCTTGATACAACCCCTCATCAACTAGTTGGTAGCATCAAGATCATATATGAATCATCTAATTTCTCTTATTTCTCCAATACCCCCTTCAAACAGGTTCTTGAAACTTTTATTTTATTTATTGTATGTCGTTTCTTCCTACGCAATTGAATAACTATTGCTGACTTGGTTTTGATAATTTATGTGATTATTTAAAGGTGGTGGTCGGAAGAAACAACGGCGGTTGTGACCGGAGCAAACAAAGGTATAGGTTTTGAGGTGGTGAAGAAGTTATTGAAGCTTGGATTAACCGTAGTATTAACCGCCAGAAACGCCGAGAATGGAAGCATCGCCTTCGATTCCCTCCGCCGCGCTGGCTTTCAAAACGTTCATTTCTTTTGCCTCGACGTCTCGGACCCTTCTTCCATCGCCGCCTTTGTCTCCTGGTTCCGTCTCAAAGTTGGAGTACTCGACATTCTGGTAACTACAATGTGTTTTATTGATTGTTTGTAATTATAGTGTAACTAGACATTTAGTCTAATATATAGTATAAATATTATATAAGAATCTAATTATCTGGAAAATGTCATCAGACTACAATGAATCATAGAAACCTGATTACTTTTTTAAATATAGTAATGATGATATAATTTGTTTGATAGAAAACAAATCCATTCAGTTTTGTTTTTAACGCAAACTAAAAAGTATAGTACCTCACAATTTTCTCTCGAAAGAGATTTCATCATATTTTATTACATGGTAATTATATAATTTACAATTTTGTTTGAACTTTGGGAAATTTTGATAGTTTGACGAGGCCAATATATAATCGTTTTTGTTTTGCTCAGGTGAACAACGCGGCCGTTTCATTTAACGCGGTCGGCGAAAACTCAATCAGAGAGCCAGAGACCATAATCAAGACCAATTACTACGGCGCCAAGCTTTTAACGGAGGCGCTTTTGCCGTTATTTCGCCGCTCGGTCTCCGTGGGACGCATCCTTAACATTAGCTCAAGGCTTGGCGCATTAAACGTAATATATAGTTTCTTTCTCCTACTCAATTTTTTTTTTTTTAAATCATCTTTACAATTACCAAAGAGAAGTAATCGCTACTTTCAATCTTGTTAGGAAAATATTAAACGTTAGATATATAAATAAATATATATATCATATTATCTTTGTATATAAAATGCAATATGAAAAAGTTATTCTATTCATAACAGTCTTGACCATTTCTTTTGAATCCGGATATATATAGATGCAGCGTCAAATTAACTGTTACTATTATCTATCCTGCAAAATTTTTATTTTTATATATCATGCATGCCATTTGACATTTCGTGTTTTCCTATGTTTTTCTGCATATAGAAACTGAGAAACCCTAATTTAAGACAAACCCTAGAAAATGAGAAGCTTACGTGCGAACAAATCGACGCCACAGTCACTCAGTTTCTTGAAGATGTGAGCAGAGGGACGTATGAGAAGAATGGATGGCCGGAAAATTGGTCGGACTACGCCGTCTCCAAGATGGCCTTAAACGCTTACTCTAGAGTTTTGGCTCGACGTTACGACGGCAAAAATCTAAGTGTTAATTGCTTCTGCCCCGGTTTCACTCGTACGTCTATGACAGGTGGTCAAGGGACTCACACGGCAGAAGAAGCTGCCGCAACCATCGCCATGTTGGTTTTGCTTCCACCGGAGAAGTTGACCTCAGGCAAGTTTTTCATGTGTGTGGAGGAGCCCAATAAGATTATATCCAGGTTGTAAATTTTATAGTTAATTAATATAGTCATTATTGATGATAATTAGTTTGCTTACTGGAGCTAATAAAAAGTCGTAAGCCTTGCTGCGATTTATATACTAAACTATTATTCATATGTGTATGTTCTGATCAATGACATATTTTAAGTACAATGGTGGTTATTAGAGTACCTCAATATAATAGAGTTATGAAAATATGATAAACAAAGAAAAATGATAAATATCATAAGAATATCACCCTTTTTGACAAAAAAAAAGAATACCTCACGTTCATATATTATTTTTTATAATTTTTTGAAACTATGTATTATTTTATTATTTTTATTTTTTACTATATTTGGAATTTTTTGTTTTTGACAAGTTAAAGGGATATTCTGAATGATGGATGTCTTGTTTGATGTGTTCCAAAAAAAAAATGTTCTGTTTGATTTACTCAGAAAATTTCATAGCATTTTTCTAGTGGCACAGGTCCATTTTGTATCAATAGTAGGCCCATTGGACTAATAGTGAACCTAAACTAAAGCCTGTTTATTTGAAGACATTAGGGTTTTCCTTGTCTCCCCAGCCGCCTCTGTTTCTTCTATATAAAGTCATCAAAGGGCTTGACAATCAGAAGCATCTCCAAGTCCGAGTTTCAAGTCTTTAGTTTCATTCTTCATCTTCTACTAAGTTTGCTATCTTTTCTTGTTTACTTTCGAAGATATTTTTGGTTAAAGCTTTTTTAAAAGAAAAAAGAAAGCCAATTTGCAGAGCAATGACGTCAAAATATAAAAAATGGCGTGAGTTGCCTTGAAGGTTGGCAACAACAATAAGCGATTCTCCGTGCCTATCAAGTTTTTTTTATACTGATCGTGGCCTCGAACAAGTCGCTACATTCATTAGCTTTTTATCAACTCCAAACTCTTTTTTTCTTTCTAAAAGGTTTTAATCTTTATCAACTTCTTTAAGATATGTTTTTCCCCTGGATCCAGTTGTTGACCCGGGATCTAACAGAAGAACGACCTTTAAATTTGACCTTGTACTTTAATGTACATTTTCATGGAACGTAAGCTAAGTTATCTGGGACAATAACAGCTTCGTACAGACAAGACCAGCTATGTGTCAGACATTCAATGATTGAGTCAAATCGTATTTAGACAAACAAATCCCAAAAGCTGTTATATTGGTGTCATCTTTAGAACCAGACTTTCATAGCAAAATCCATATCACTATTACTGACCCAATCAATTCTCTAAAATGTTATCGACCATGGATCTATTACCTCTGGGGTTGACCCTGTACTTACTGTATACTATATCTGGGGCATGGGACAGTGACAGCTTCTAACAGAGAGGACACATTCGAAGATTGAACCACATCATATCAGAAAACCAAATCCAAAAAGCTGTTCTGTCGTATCATAATCTTTATAACCACACTTATTTGTTATGGATCCAACTAAAAGGAATCTTAGTTCTTCTCCAAAATCATGCGTCAGCTCATCAAATATTTTGATTCCATCGAGATCAAATAGTTTGCCAATGAAATTAGATAAATAGAAAGATCACAAGTTTGGGTGAGGAGACCGTGTGGCCTAGGTAACGTGCATACCTCCATAAACATAATACGGGCTCTTTGTTGCTGCGACAAAGCAAGCTACCAATATAAATGTGCATTAATCGCATCTTTTTTGTATCCAAAGAATCAACTTTATTTTGAAAATTTCAATAATCAGCGTCCGTGTGAGACTAAAGAGTTTGTAATCGTTGATGAATTCAACCCAAGTAGCGTTTCCATTGATGTCTCAGGCAACCCTCTCAACTTCTCATCCCTCATGACATCAAGAAGATTATCCATTAGCTGCGAAACTCCATCCAAGAACTGCATAACAGTACTCATCGCTGGTCTAATCGATACACCTTGATGGGAACACAACACACCTAGCTTCAAAACAAGCTCAACCTGTTCCCTGTTCTGTTCCTCACGTATGTTAAACATCAGTGCTTTTTTGCTAAAAAACATCAGTGCTTGTAGTTGCTCTTCCTGTTCTTAGCAGCTCAGGTGCAATATACCCGAACGTTCCCGCTACTTTAGATGTCTGCGGATCAAATCCCTGATCATACATCTTCGCCAGTCCGAAATCTCCTAGCCTCGCATTCATCTCATGGTCGAGTAGTACATTAGCAGGTTTAATATCTCTATGAATAATGACTTGTACCCATTCTTGATGCAGATATAGCAAAGCAGATGCAACGTTCTTTATAATCTTGAAACGTGTCTCCCAAGTAAGACGTTCTTGATTCTCATTGTTACGGTATAGATACTTGTCAAGACTTCCATTAGGCATGAAGTCATAAACCAAGTAGAGATGTTCTTTATGCCTAAAATAACCCAAGAGCCTGACTAGATTTGGATGTCTGAGACGACCAATGGTCGATATCTCGGCTAGAAACTCTCTCATCCCGTGTCTTGAATCATGAGAAGTCCTTTTCACAGCGATCTCTGCATCAGAACCAGGAAGTGTTCCTTTATAGACTTGACCAAAACCTCCTCTTCCAAGAAGTTGTTTCTCCTTGAAACCGTTTGTGGCGTTGTAAAGCTCCTTGTAAGCAAACCTGTGAGGTCCATACTGTCCCATTCCTCAAGAACTTCTTTAACTTTCTTGTGCCTCAAGTAAAAGACAAAATCAAACCACGAGGCGACAAAGGCAGCAATGACGGATACAGTTAAGCAGACTGCTTAAACCGTTCTTGTTCTGTGAGATGCTTTCTTTGGATATGGATGAAGGTTTGGTTGCCTACCAAACTCCAGTCTTGGATAACTGATCACTCCATTAACAAACCAACCCATCGTGTAATGAATTGCACCAACTGAACCAGTGGAAGCAGTGAATCCAAGATACATTTCTTCAAGCAAATATGGAGAGAGATCTTGGTTTTAAGACAAAAGAGATCTTCTAGGTGGAAGAGAGTGACATTGAGATGTTTATCAGGTTGACTATAAACTATAGAAAGCCTCATTATTTAAAGTTCCCATCTTCATCATCATAGTAACCAGCAGAAGCAGAGAGAACAGAACTCATACCATTAACGTTAATCCCAACATGATTATCATCAATATCACCAAACTCTTGGTCTCTATGTATATCTAACTCGATAGCAATCACGTTGTTAGATCTTTTACCGTTGGTTGTTTCGTTGAATATTCCCAAGTATTGATCGGAGGAAGCTCCGGGGAGGCCTCTTGTAGGAGAGATAACGAAAGCCATACCGTGTGAGCCTTGGTGGTTATGTTCAGGGACGATAGCCAAGAAGAAGTTGATGGAGAAAGATGTGGTGAGGTTTGTTGATGAGTTGGTGAATGAAACTGGTTCGCTGTCGAAAGCTTGACCGTGTGTGTGTTTTATCGTGTTTGTTAAACTGAAGTAACCGACTAACCGTTGAAACCGATTCCTACAGAGCCTGTTGGGAAACAGAGTAAAGAACAGAGCAAGAACTGCTTCAAAGAGGGTAATTTCACGAGACATTTCTTGGTTGTAGGCTTTTTTTTGTTTGTGGGGAAGGTTTTGATCTTCTGTGATGTTATTATCATCTCTTTGACGTTGAGAAGTAATACGGAAAGGTCAAAAGGGTTGACTTTTACGACACTGTTGCACTGGTCAAAGTTTGCAACAAGAAAGGGTTTTGATCTTTAATCCTTTTGTGTATTAAGTAGTGTGAACGTATCAAAACGAAAGCTGACATAAGATGATACTTAAGAGTGGGCACAAATCGGATATCGGAATTTTAAGAATATATGTGATCCAGTCCGCTCCGTACGAATAACCAATTTTCGATTCGATTCGATTCGATTCGATTCAATCTGTAATCTTCACGATATTCGATGTTACGGATATTCTCAAAAATCATTATATTTTACTGGATATCCGATTCGATCAGTTGATCCGGGAAAAAATAATAAAAAATTCATTTTTTGATAAATATAAAAAGAAAAAAAAAATAATATAAATAATAATATTTCACTACAAATTATTTAAAAACTACATATTTTTAAATATCTAATGACCAAATAATTTTAGTGGATAAAATAACTTTTTTTTTGTCAACGTCCATCTTCTAAGATCAAGTGGTAGTTGGTCTTGAAACGTTCCGAAGAAACGCTCTGTTCGGCTGGATCTGATCTACGTGGGAAAAAAGAACACCACTATTTCTTGCCTCCTTGGCGAAAGAGTCTGCCCGCGAATTCTTATTCCTGGGTATGTGAGCAATACTGAAGGCTGAAAACCCCGCTCGTAGAAGCCGGAAAGAAACTAGTTCAGAGGTAAAGGCCAGTCAGTAGGGTTAGCAATCATGTCCACTAGGTCGGAACAGTCCGCCTCTATATGGATCACATTGCAGAATAACTCTCTTAATCAAGACATCGCCCATATAAGCCCTTCCATCTCTGCATGAAGAGCTGATAGACTTTTGCGGCATCCTTGTAGACCAAATCTCTCAACTCCCGTTTGATCCTTGTAGAACCACCCTAACCCACTGACCGTGCCATTATCGATCCATGATGCATCGATTTGACAGATCGGGTGCTGGGAGACCACCTGAACAGGCGAGTTAAGCAGCTGAGTCGAATGTGAATCCTCCTCCTCTCCCTCCTCAGGTAGGTTTGCTTTTCTCCAGCATTCGGCTTCAATGGAAGCAAGCTGGAGAGTATCTAACTGGTGAGACATCCTTTCCATTGAAAAGTTCATTTCGGACCTTCTAGATGTACCGTAAGATCCATGGAAAGGTCTCAATAAGTGGTTCCATATAGGCCACGTTTTTTTTCTTGCAGAAGAGGAAGTTCGCATCTAGGACAGCTCATATCAGTGCCCAAGTATCTATAGGCGAGTCTTTCGGTCGTGGCAATACAACCTGTCAAAGCTTGCCACATAAAGTGTCTCATCTTTCCAAGAGCTGGAAAAATAACTAAAAATCTATATAGAGATATAAAATTATAATTTTATATATACATATATATGCATATGTACATTACGGATCGGATCGGATATCTGTTTTTCAAAAAATGAGTATTTGTGATTTGCTCCTTATTTGGCAGATATTGAATTTTATTATTTGTTTTGATTCATAAAGTTACAAATATCCGGATTTTTTGGATCGAATCGAAACGAATAACAGATCGAATCAAATTTTACAGATATTTTGTCAACCCCTAATGATAAGTAACATACTAACAATGTCATGGATTGATCTTCAAGATGTTTATCAAAAGTATACAACTTTCTAGAACCCATAATAGTAGTATTCTCTGCTGTTTGAAGCCTTTTAGGAGCTGTTTACTCGCATCAAATTGTGAAACTCACGTAAGGACTCTAGGTTATAAGGGCATCATTATTGGTGTCCTTGTACTAAAGTTCTTAAGAAAAATAATATGTGTATGTATATATTATATATGCGTGTGTAATTGTTGGTTAAGGATTTTACAGAAACAGAAACAGAAACCAAAAATTCTTTATTTAAGGAACTTTTGATTTCGGTTTCCGTAAAGTACTTAACCAACAATTACACACGCATATATAATATATACATACACATATTATTTTTCTTAAGGACCTAGTATAAGAACACCAATAATGTTGCTCTAATATTAGTCCGACCAATCACTTTGACTTCTTCATACACAAATCCAATTATTGTTTTGATTGTCATTTGACAATCCAAGCATCTTCTCCTTGTTATCTTATCAATTTTTGCGAATCTTAGAGTTATTACTTATCTTTACTTGAGCTCGTCCTCATACAGTAGAGATTACTAGTATTAAAAGACGAAATATAATATATGAGTATAATTGAAAATGGATTACGTGCTGGTTTATTCATGTTAATCTCCTGGGACCAACTTATTTTGAATGATGATTAATATGGGCATGCATCATAGTTAGAGCATTTATTAGCTTTCACATATTTACTAATATTTACACATAATAAAACTAATTTCTTTATTTAAGTTATGATGTTTAATTATCAGTATTTGTATGTCGACCAAATCAGTATTTGCATGTCCACCAAATCATAAATTTTCGATTTTTGGTGTAATGATGTGAAAGTTCAAGCAAGACATTATATTTCACAAATGCGTGATCAGTATATTGAACATATGTATGTATTGTTAATTTTTAAGTTTTTTAGCTCAACCTAAATCATATCATGCTAGTACATATTAGTACTGATACTCCTCCAAATGCTAATATTTATTCACGAAAACGAAATTAAGTACAACTATTTCCTCTAATGATACTTTGCCAAGTTGGACTCAGGCCGGACCCATGAGTTACTCGGTGGTCTGTTGTATAATTCGTTTCGTATTAAAATTAAAGATTCGTTAATTAAAAACTCTACAGAAACCGGAAAAAGGCAAATTCCGGTGAGCTAAGGATCCGGATTCGAAACAATTCCACGATATTATTCTTGTGTGGTTAAGCGATATGAATGTCTAATTTCTATGTGAGCAACCGAATCTGTCTGACACTAATATGCATAACTAGTCGGTTGAACCTCGATCAATGAATACCCCCGTATTATAAAAAAAAAAAGTAGTTTTGGTTTTGACAAACAATACTTCTATATGAAATCTAGGTTTTTTTCTTCGAAATTTGGTGATAGGCTGTAAATTACAGCCTGTAATAAGTCAAACGCTTGCACAATAACATTTCATGTGTGTAATATGAACAACATTGCTTCACTTTAGGTTTAAACTTCACTTTAATATCATTAAATATTATTTGAAAAGTGATTTGAAAAAAAGTTACTTATATATTAACACCACATTTTCTCACAAAATCTCTTAGCAAAATCAATTACATTGTTACAATCAAAGATATTAACAAAGGAATGAGAAAACTATTCAATACTATGGAGTGATGTAACCGGCTGTCCGAAGACACTTGGTCCTTATTGATTCTTTGTCTTCTATTGTAGTAATCACTAAACCAAAGTCAACAATTTTGGCTCAGAAATTTTCTCCAAGAAGAATGTTTGAGGGTTTTAGATCCATGTGGATGTAGCTTTGAAATTGAAGAGCCAGCGTATGGAGATACTATATTCATCAAGCCACATCCAACACATCAGTAAGACTGAGTAGTCTAACTAGTATTTCAATTCTTGGTCATTCCAATGAAAGAGATGTGTACTCAAATTACCTTGGGTCATGAACTGATAAACTAACAACCATTTATTTCCTTTAATAGAATACCCATAGCTGTATTGATAAACTCTCGTTAGAACAGTAAACTCATATTTAAATTCATTGATGCTTTACCAGCAATAATCGATTGGTTCAATTTCTTAATTGTAATATTCATTCCATTTTGATTTGAAATCTAAAATTTATAATTTCATAATTTTTCTTTAATTTTTTCACAAAATTTGCTTATGCTTTACTTATGTATTGTTTATCTTTTTGATTATTTTTTATATTAATTTACATATAAAATTTTACCTTTTAGTCATATAAAATTAATTCTTTATAATATTATTTGAAAAGTATATTTTTACGTGTCGTTTTCACTCACGTTAATTCTTAGAATGGTTAATTACAATTGTATATTTAATGAACTAACATATTATGTATATTTTTATCAAAATTTTCTATTTTTAATTTTCCCTTTACTTATTATTAATTTAAATTAGTTTTTTTTTTAATTTCCTTTTTCATTTTATTGTTTTTCCAAACCAGATAAAAATGCATTGGTATCCTTAACGAACTAAAAATATTGCTTATAATGCCATTCTTAAGATTTTCTATTTCTAATTTTCACTTTACTTAATAATAGTTTAAATTAAAGTTTAAAATTTTATTTTCACTATATTGACCAGATAAAGCCAAAAATAATACCCATAAAACTAAAATATAAAAAGCTTGAATGAAAAATACCTATAACTTGAATTCATTTATAATACTCATTTTTCAAACTTAAAGCTTGAATAAAATACCTATAACTTGACTGTCTATTTTCTAGAAAATCCCAAGGCCGCCAAATTCTTTTTAAAAAATTAACTCTAGGAGTAGACTTTAGAAAATTCTTCTATTTGAGTGCCGAATACTTGTACAGTAGTCCGAGTGACCTCAAAATAGTATAATGCATATAAACTTATTATTTGAGTACTAGTTGTTTCCACTGATACAATCAGTTTACTTTAAAGACTTGTTTCTTATACTAAACATTCTTCTTATTTGAGATTTTTAAATTCATTTTGATTTTTTCATTTTAATATAATATTTATTAGCCAATCTTTTAATAATATAATTTTTTATAGATTATATTATTTTATTAATTTATGGTTTTTAGTATCATTTTATTAACACAATCAAAGTACTGTACTTATGTGGGTAATACAACACACAAACCAGTCGTTTATTTTAGATACTTGTTTCTTATCCTAAAAGAAGACATTTTTTGTTTGAAAATTTTAAATTTTATTTAATATCATTTTATTATTCAATCATTTTTAGTAATATATTCTGTAAAACTTAAGAAGTAACATTTTTGAAAAAATATCAATTTCAAAAGTCAACATCAAATCATTATTATACTTTTTTATAAATAATGTTATTAACTCTCTCCGTTTCATATTAACTGTAGTTTTAGCTTTTAAAATTTGTTTTATTATAATTGTTGTTTTACATTTTTCAAGACAAATATTAAATATTTTTCTAGTTTTTACCTTTACTTTTAGCTCATAATTAATAAAATCAAACAAAATAATGTATTAAATAAGAATAAAAATTAATTATTTTTTTAATTTGTGTGCAAAAATCTTGAACACTCGTAATGAAAGAGAATATTGTTTCCAACCAACCAAACCAAATTCTTTGAGTTTTGGTTTCATTCATTTTGGGACTGCAAAGCGGTCAGCACTTTTACAAATTTGGTTCTGTTTTTGGTTGGGTTGGGTTTAGCTGCTTCAAATCGATCCAAATCTTAACCGAAGTTGCAACTAGTTTGCATTTGATTCCATTATCCAAATAAATTAAGGCTTTTATTAATGGGTCTGTACTGTAGTCTCACGTAAAAATTAGTTGCATTCCATCATGTTATAAAAAAAAGTCGAACCGAACAACCCGATTAATATATTCGGATCTAGCTCAACTGATTTACCTAAATTCACTCGTAATAAGATCCATAATACATGAATGAAACCGACATGTGTGTCCATTCACCTTTAAAGTTACCTTACCTCAGTCAAAACAAAATAGATAAATAGAAAAATAAAAATCCTTAGTAGTATCTTTAATACTGCAACTTAAATGACTTATCTGCCTAAGTAGATCCCATTACCTTATAAGAGTGAAACCAAGAAGATGATGCTCATCAAATATACTTCATTTCTACCTATAAGAAGTAGAAAGCATAAACCTTCATATGATGCTCATCAACAACAATCTAAAGCTTTTATTATACACAGTTTGTGTCTTCTGTCTAAATTTTTTCATTAACATCATAGAACAGGAAGAGAAGCTAAAGAAGAAAATGATTTGAACAAACAAAGTTACATGTTCTCCAAACACACAATCTGAAAAGAAAGGAAGCTAAAGAAAAAAAACAGACAAAAAGTAAAAGAATTTTCAGACTGAAGTAGAAATAGTCGTTGTGACTTAGGTAATCACTGGCTTTCAGGATCGCTGAGTTGTTTCTTACACCAAGAACTAGCTTTACGTTCTCCACCTCTTGTCCTTTTGTTCCTAGGAACAACAAGCATCTCAGAAGCCAAACATGATCTTAGAACCGAATCTTGTTCTGTTTCTTGAAGTTGCTGCAATGGTAGCACACTGGTTCCTTCTCCTTCCTCTGGTTTCTCACCTTCTTCATGGCTACTAGTTTCCATCAGATCAGCATTCATTTCTTCAGCCACTCCATTTCGTATCAAGATGTTATCCAAAATCTGCAAATTGTTTGAATCAGACAAGGATGTTTTGTAAATATAAAAAAAGCAAAATCGAAAACGTTACATCTTCACAAGAGTCTCCGACGTGAGGATGATGTAATGTAACATCCGTATGAGCGAATAGACCAACAGTACTTTCGATTATGTCAGGGATATGAAACGCATCTCCGTAGCTTGAAGCCATTCCTTCGGATGAGAACATCAAATCTCCAAGAACGTAATCTTGCATGAGGTGAGAAGAGTTGTAAACTGCTCCAATGGAGATCGCATCTCCTCCAGCAGAAACCGTGGGACTAGGCGCAGAACTAGCAGCAAGAAGGCTCAGATTCTCTGAGGAAGAGAATCTTGCTGCGTTCTTGGACATCACAAGATCAACTTGAGTTTTCAACCTATGAACCTGTGAATGTACCAGCTCTATCTTCCGGAGAACATCTTCCAAGACATTATCTCCTTCTCGGTGGTTCAAAAGTGAGTCATCTTCATCTAAAGCCACTAGGTCCTTTGAGTCAATCCGTGTATCCTTAGCAGCTGCACATAAAAGAAACAATCAACACACTAAGCCATATGACAGTCTGAACTTATCACAGTTTTAGTGAACAAACATACCACCAAAGTCATCAGCCACTGACATTCCATCTGAGCTCAATCTCTTGGTCTCTGCAACCAAACCACAACAGTATATTGAATGATATGCTCAAATCAAGACAAATAGAAGAAGTTGTTAATACTGTTATGTTACAGTCTCTTACCGACATAAGAAAAGAGGTTATGTTGAGACATATATGAAGCTATATCATCTGTGCTCTCAACCTTCTTACGCTTTCTTCTCCTCTTTGCTGCTCTTTTTCTGTAAGATGGATTAGAAAAGGGCAAAGACTTTATCCCATTGCCACAGGTTTCCAACACAGATGGATCAATGTTAGCTTCAAGCTTCTCTTGATCCAATGACTCAAGCTCCTTGGGGTATTCTAATGCCCGAGACTCTAACTCCCTAATCCTTAACTCAAGCCACTTGGATCTCCACATCAGTGGCCGTATAAAGCTCTTCCAGTGATTTGTCAGCCTCTTCTTCCTACAAAGACACAGACATAAGAGACAGAGAGAGAGAGAGAGATAATCAAGAAGCAATGGGAAAGAAAGGGTTTAGCAGAAACACAAACCTATAATGAAAAATGCTGCTAAAGGAATCATAAGCAGGTCCTAAGTCAGTTTCATCCCAATAATGAGATTCAACCTCAGCATCTTCGTTTAGTCCATTACACAACATGTCAGCATCCTCAGATGCAGTGTCGGAAAACGAGCTCGAATATTCAGTAGCGTCTGGATCTTCTTCATCCGTGGTGGTGGCTATGTTGTTTTCATCAAATTCAACTATATCAACATCCAGTTCATCACTACCAGAAACTGAAGTCAAAGTTCCCTCGCTTGTATTAGCACTGGTGAGGACACATTCTTCATGTCCTTCAAGACTCTGCTCTGCGTTTAACTGTTGGCTTTCTTGGTTGAGCTCCATATGTGGTTCAGCCACAGTCATTATTTGGAACCTAGCTACCAGTTAAAAACCATGTTTGATGTTCCTCGATGAAAGTTACCTGGCAATGAGAGACTGTGAGTATACCTATGCTACAACTTGCAGCTAATCATATAAACATTCAGATTGAGAAATAGATTAATTAATCAAGCAATGGTAACATCTTATCATAGAAGTAAATTTTCCTGAATCTTGACTGTTTCCTTACAGCTAATCATATCAACATTCACAATTATGCTCAAAGAAGCTCTAAACCATTACAAAAATGAACCAAGGAAACAACAAAGGCTATAGTCCATAATTAATAACGGAGCTAGAGCTCACATGGGAACAACAGCAAGAAGAACAAAAATTAAGCAAAGAGAATGAGTAAAACGTCATAAAGATTAATAAGAGGTTGGGGAGATTACCTAGTAGTGGAGGTTTGCGGCGAGAAAGAGTGAGAGAAGAAGAAGGAATGTGTGTAGGCACGGCACTTACAAAAACGGTCTAACTGATCAAAACCTATTTATACCACACCTCAACTCAAAAAACCTAAACGTGGTCCTTCCCTCTCTATCTATCTGTCTCTCTATGTTTTCCACGTGGCTTACCTTCACTTGCTGCCTCTTCGATCAATTACTACTTGTTTTAAAATCGAACCGATTTAATTAACTGTATTAATTAGTTTATGAATTATTATCCGGTTAACCAGGTTATAGAAATCAAAATTATCGCAACACGCATTCATTTTCTAATTGTTAAGTTTCTATAAATAGTTATTGATTAAATTATCTAAATATATATTATTGTAACACTTTCTTTGCTTGTTTTATTTTGTTGGATAGTTCATAACTAATTAGTTTATGGATAACTAAGTTATATAAATCAAATTTATCGCATCATGCATTCATTTTCTAATTGTTGATGAGATATGCAGAAATAAGAAATATATTTCTATGAATAGGTTTTCAATTAAATGATCTAAATAGATTATTGTAACACTTTCTTTGCTAGTTTTATTTTGTTGGATCGTTCAATCCAGCTTTACTCTTTTGTCTTAAGTAAGAACTAGATCTCGACCCGCACAACCGTGCGGGTTTTATTTTCAGTTTTATATGCATATATATTTATTAGATCATTAATAGTGTACAATTTTAATTTTAATCTTAATCATATATTTAAATATTTATAAAGCTATTTCAAATACAATAATATATAGTTTACATGATGTAAATAATCAACTGTTTAAACCGTCGTATGTATTTGTTGTTTCTTATTATATATTTATTTTATTGTAATTGCATTTAGTTATTAAACATATTAATATGTGCATGAAAAACATATTTGAAAACTATTTCGTATTTAATTTATGTTGAATTTTTACCCGTCCTTCAAAACTGGATTTTTTTTAGTAGTATTTTCTATGTTTATTCATTTTACACAATATATTACTATTTATACATGTAGTATATTTAAGTTACTCTGTCATCATATTATATTTTTAACATAAATATTTTATATTTACAAAAATAAAATTTATTAATTTAATATAATTTCATCATATTAAATTTAATATAATAGAAGATTAACATGATTGATTGTGATTATATAATAGATAAAAATAAGAGGTAATATTCATTTTTCATTTTATAAAAGACAACCGAATATATTAATGTATAATAATTTTTCAAAACTAATTACGGAATTAGTTAAAATAATTACATGTAATTTTGAAAATTAAGATCTTGTTAAGATCTCTTTAATAGATTTTTCGAAATTTTATAAATTTATATATATATATATATATATTTAAATTTTAAATGGTGTTTCAAAAAAAAAAAAAAATTTAAATGAAAAGATATCAAAAGATATTATGATTAAAGTAGTTCAAAGATTTTATATATTATTAGTCTTATTAAAGTACATTTAATAAAATTTGTTAAGAGAAGACCAATTTAAAAATCACACATAAAATGAAAGAATTTTTATTTTAAATGTTATAAATACTTACTGTATATATATTATTGCATAATAATATTTTATTTCTAGTTACGAAATTAGTGAAATATTTACATACATTTTTTGAAAATTAATACATTGTTAAAATATTTAGATCAACATATTAATTTTGTTTCAATTTGATTGATTTTAAGTATATAATTGATAAAAATAGGATAGAATATTTATTTTTCATTTTGTAAATGATAACTGAATATATTAGTGTATTTTCAAAATTAATAACGAAATTAGTTAAAATATTTACATATATTTTTTGAAAATTAAGTTCTGTTAAAATCTTTTTAAACAGATTGTTTTCGAAATTTTGATATATATATGATATAAATATAAGTTGGATTCAATATATTGTTACTCTTGTTTATTAAATCCCTAAAATATTGGAAATTATTATCTTTTATATAATATTAAGCTTATTAATAATTGAATAATATAATGTATTCTATTTAATATTAAAATTAATGATGATTGAAAATGTAATGTGACCAACTTTATTAGATAGTCCATTTTCTAAAAAATCACACATGAATGAGAAGTCTTTTAATATAATAGATAGACTAGAGTTTGACCCGCCCTTTCAAAGGGCGGGCAAGATTTTATTTTTGTCATCATCTTATGTATTGATCTTCCTCGTTTGTTAAATGTTTGAAATTAGTTTAGTCAACAAATTTATTAACCCGTCTTTTTGTTCACCAATATGTTTAAATATAATGTTTGGTTTTCGGTTTTTGTTTTAGGTTGTCTTTCTTTTTGGATTTCGGTTTCAGTTTGATTATAGTTTTTTCTTTTTTTGTTCAAGAGATATATAAACCGTTCAGTTATTTATGAAATAACTTAATATAATTATACTTGTGTTTACCCGACCCGGATCTATGGGATTAGTTTTTTTCCAAAAATTTATTTACTGAAAATTAGAAATTTCATACATGTATTTTTATTAAAAATGTTTTTATAGATACCTAAATTAAAATTAATAAATATAATTTGTTGAAAGTAAGATAATTCATTTATAAAACCCGTCATTATTTACTTATATTTAAAACTGTAAATTATAGTAAAAAATATTTTTAATTTTTATATTGGTAAAAATTTATTTTATTATTATATAAATAAAACATCTTCATTCAACCCGTATCATACTATATCGAATTATTTTTAATACTCAAATTTAAATATGTAATTGTTTATTATTTTATATATATTAGTTTAATATTTTATTTTAATACGTTGAAGTATGTGGTAAAATTCATGAATGTATGTTATTCTTTAATTTTACGATTTATGAAATATTTAATAAATGAATTAAGTTACTTTATATTTATTAGTTGATGTATTAATTTAATTATGAATATAAATATTATGGGAATATTATTTCTTATTCTATTATGAAAGAATTAATATTCGTTTATAATTTATTTAATATTAATTACGAATTTCATTATTTAAAAATAAATATTAAAAAGAATTTATGTTTACATATTAAATAAAAAGATATTAAAGGATATTTTTATAATAAAATCTTAGAAAATGATACTTGACAATATCTTTTTAGATATCTTATTTTGAAAATATTATTAAGTTAGTTGTAAGAGAGAAAAAATAGGAGGTTAAATTAATTCTATTTTACAAATTTTGAAATATTAATAGATATTTGTTAGATTAGAAAAACATTATATGATAATAACTAATGAAATTATTTTAGTTGGACTGTTATGACTTTTTGATAGTCCAAAACATAGTCGATAAAAAGTTCTTCTGTTTTAATAGTATTGATGTTAGAGGAAAATATAAAACATATTTTAATATTAGATTGATGGGCTGATATCAAATTCAGAAGCAAAGACTAATCAAATAGTTTGGTTTGACCGATGAAAAACTAATAATATTGCAGATATCTTATTATTTTATTATTTTTATCTAAAATAAATGATATTACATATAGAAAAGTGATTGATGTTAACAATTTATAAATTTAAGATTTAAAACATTAAATATATTAGTAGAAAGATTCTTTCGATTCAAAACAGTTAGAGGGATTAAACTCTTTGTTAAACCAAACTTAACATAGTTAGTTAGGTAGTTTAGGTTTGCTCAACTTGATTAGGCTTATATTATTTTGATATGACTTCCTCTCTAATGATGGATTTATTTTCATGTAAATTAGTTAGTATAATCTATAATGAGAACTTTTTAAAAATAGTTATTTAATAATCATAATTTTGTTGGTTTTTTCCAAAGAACAAAATTCAAAAAAGTAGTAAAAAGGAAGGAAGAAAATGTACACGTTTTTCATTTTTTCAGTTTAAAAGTCTTCACTCGGTGTTCTACGGTTACTGCTGTTCAACCAGAAATTCCAAAACTAACCCTCCATTCCCCTCCATCTTCGAGTTAATTAAACCGTAACTGTCTACAGTTTCAAGGGTATTCCTGTAAAATCAGTCTCCATAACTCCTAAATTTCTCAGTTTCTTTCTTCTCCAAAAGTCATTTCTTCTCTGGTTGATTCCGTTTGTCGGAGAAATGAATCCCTAGACCTCGCTGATCGCCGGTGAATTTCGTATTCTGTCTTCGTTTTACTCAATTGATCGGAGATGGTTCAGTCGGCGGCGGAGATTCTGGTACCTTCCACGTGGGAGATTGAGGTTGCGGTGGCCGCTTCCGCTTTCTTGATCGTTTCTTATTGGCTGTTCGCTTACAAGGTCGACGGAGATGACGAAGCTAACGGTGGTGTTGGGTTTGATCGGGATTCCGGTGGTGACGCCGTCTTTGACAAAGACAAGGTTTTTTTTTATTTTCTAAATTGATCGTTTCTTCAGTATCCATATGCCTGAGAAATCTCGTGAGTGATAAACAAGTTTTTGACTTGTAGTTGTTCTTTTATTTTTTGTGTGTAGATAGGACAGTTGAGGGGAGACACTCAGACAAATGCTCCATACATAATCAAGGTCAGTGTCTTAAACTGGTTCTTTATGTTTTGTCTGAAGAATTTGAAAATTAATGTCGGATACTAACATTTTCGTTTTGTTTTGGCTTTTTGCCAGGTGGAACTGCTGGCTGCTAAGAATCTCATTGGTGCTAACTTAAATGGAACATCAGATCCTTATGCTATTGTCAATTGTGGATCAGAAAAGCGATTCAGGTTATTAAAACTCGTTTCTTTTTTTCAATTTTTTTAGATGTTACAACTTTGTAAAGAACAAAATAACTTATATTAGTGAGTGCTTACTCTTTGGTCTGTCTAATATCTCTCTTTGCTTGTTATAGTTCTATGGTCCCTGGCTCCAGGAATCCAATGTGGGGTGAAGAGTTCAATTTTCCTACAGATGAGCTTCCTGTTAAGGTTATCGTCGTTCACAACTTTAAGATGCTTTAGGACTTAGTTGGCTTGTCTAGAATTCTTATGTGAGGTCTAGGCATAAGGTCTAATATAGGATGAATTTTTCTGCTTACATATGAATTGGTAAAGAATACTGAAAAGAACTTATCTTGTAGCTACCTTTTTTTATACGTTTACCAGATACGTGTTTTAACATTTACCTACCGTATCTTTTGTTATCTCAGATCAATGTAACAATTCATGACTGGGATATTATTTGGAAAAGTACTGTCCTTGGCTCAGTTACTATTAACGTCGAACGTGAAGGCCAGACGGGTCCAGTGTGGCACTCACTAGATAGCCCATCCGGACAGGTATATATATTCCTATCTTCTGTTATGCATGTGAGTGGTTTAAGGCATGCCTTCTAGTTTCTTTAGAGGCTAACCCAAATTTATTTGTCAGGTTTGCCTTAACATTAATGCCATCAAACTACCGGTTAATGCTTCTAGGTAGTCTGCTCTCTTGGTTTATCTTGTTTAGAAAGCAGAGCACAACATAATTAGACGAGGTTGTGTTGTGTTTACAAAATGAGTCTTCATTGGTAGGGCTATAACTGGATATGCTGGAGCCTGTAGAAGAAGGGTCTCGTTGGATCAGCAAGGTCCTACAATTGTACATCAAAAGCCAGGGCCTCTGCAGACGATATTTGATCTCCTCCCTGATGAGGTAAGCTATTCAGTACTAAGTACTAACTGTAATATTGTAAGAATCTCATATGAGGGGCAGAAAATCATGTGTCTGAGATGGGTTTTCTGTTATATGTTCAATACTCTGACTATGTTCCCTGCAATTTTCTCTTAGGTTGTGGAGCACAGCTATTCATGTGCTCTGGAGAGGTCATTCTTGTATCATGGCCGAATATATGTTTCTGCGTGGCACATATGTTTTCACTCCAATGTTTTCTCTAAGCAAATGAAGGTTAGTGCTTCTATAAGTTTAATAGCTACATTCTAAATTCTATGAATCAATGGTAAAACTTCCTCTCGTTCTCATTTTGCAGGTAGTTGTACCTCTTGGAGATATAGATGAGGTAGTAGTCTTTTCTTGACCACTCAGAGTTTCTGTTGATTTAAAGTGATAATCGGGCTAACAATGAATAAATGGTTATTGTTTATTATAGATTCGTAGAAGTCAACATGCATTGATAAACCCAGCTATAACAATCATACTACGGATGGGCGCTGGTGGACATGGTGTTCCCCCTCTTGGGACTCCTGATGGTTAGAGATTTATGTTTATTGCTGGATTTTCAGTTTTCTGATTAGCTCCAATTTCATGTCTTTCTAATCTTCAGCAAACTTCTTTTTTTTTCAATGTTAGTTCAGAGCATTTTCACATTTAGATTCTGGCTTTGCCTTTTGCCTGTAGACCAAAGTTTAGTTTTTCGGAAATTTTATCTGTAATGGTGCTCTGTCATGTTAATGTCTCTATGGAACACCTTCTTTATTTCAGGTAGAGTGAGGTATAAATTTGCATCGTTTTGGAACAGGAACCATACACTAAAAGCATTGCAGCGTGCAGTTAACAATTATCATGCAATGTTAGAAGCTGAAAAGAAGGTCTCTCTTCTATTTGGCTGGTTAATAAAGCATTTAAGCTTGATGTGATTGCCTTGAAACTTAACATGTTTCACCTCTTTGGTGGCTTCTTACTCTGTAGGAGAGAGCAGAATCTGCTTTGCGTGCTCATAGTAGCTCTGTGAGAGGAGGTGGTAAAGTACAAGTGAAAGCTCCTGAAGATACTGCAGCTGTACCTGTAAAGTTTCAGGCATTTGTTAAGGAAGAAGTCCTTGTCGGCATTTACAATGTAAGCATTTTTGTTTCTTCTTGTTAATGGTTATAGTTGTTTTCTGGAAGTTTTATGCATCATACTCTTGTATGCAGGATGTTTTCCCAAGTACACCTGAGCAATTCCTGAACCTTTTGTTGGCTGATGATTCCACTTATACTAATGAGTACAGATCTGCACGGAAGGATAAGAATCTTAATGTAAGTTTTGGTATTACTATCTAGATCATTTAGCTTTCATACATAGTCTTTAATAGCTAGATTAAACTTATCTGGAAAACTTTGTTGATATTTCAGATTGAGCCTTGGCATACTGCTGAAGAATATGATGGTCAAGTTAGAGAGATTAAGTTCAGATCTATTTGTAATAGTCCTATGTGTCCACCTGACACTGCTGTGACGGAATGGCAGCACGTTGTTCTATCACCAGATAAGAAAATGCTGGTAATAATGATTTAGGATTGTAATTGCTATAATGTTGTTCAGATTCGATATGAAAAAGTAAATGATATTCCATCTGATGATTGCTTATATCTTCCAGGTTTTTGAAACTGTGCAACAGCCACATGATGTTCCTTTTGGTTCTTACTTTGAGGTACGTCAATCTATGAGTAAAATCTGGTTCTGTGTTCATCATTCTCTTTGCAATCCATCATTCATTTCAGCTTGGCATGCTTCTTAATCTTGTCTGAATCAGGTCCATTGCCGATGGCGATTGGAAGCAAAAGAGGAGACTTCCTCAGTAATAGATATAAGAGTTGGTCTGTATCCTTTTAAAGTTTCCACCTTATTCCAAAGTGTGTTTATAGTCGTGTAAAACTTGATTGGCACATTGTATGAAAATGATCTCTTGTATTCATATACAGGTGTACATTTCAAGAAATGGTGCTTGATGCAATCGAAGATTAAAGCAGGAGCAATTGATGAGGTAAGTTTGTGTCTTATACCTATTTAAGAAACCGCCAGAGCAGGTTTAGTTCTGATACATTTGGTCTTTGGTACTTGAAACACAGTACAAGAAAGAAGTGGAAGTGATGCTAGAAGTGGCATCGTCGTATCTCAAGACACACTCTTCCTCAAGCAGCCGTGGGGATATAGGCAACAACTCTGCCTCTTCGTTACCTCCAATACCAGAAGACATAAGCTCCTAATTTACCAAAATTAAAACAGCTTCTCAAATTCTCCATCCTCCACTCTACTAAGTTCTTTTTACATGTTAAAATGTATATGCTGTCGTAACTATTATAAGGATGGATAACAAAGAAGTGAAAAGTTTGAGTTCTCTAACAAACTCTCTGAAATAGTAAGATTTCTAAAATACCAAAGTACCACGACGCATGTGACAATTGGAATAGAACTGATCAGCAAAATAAAATCTACCATAAACCCTTCTGAAATCTTGTCCAAGTAAGAGTAGAAACAA